>JAQMYF010000002.1:29639856-29657683 GCA_030014195.1 Neosilurus mollespiculum | reverse complement strand
TTTTATGATTTGTGTTTCTCTGTATAATCGATGCAGGGCTACTAATGATTTCAGCTTCTATTAATTATATAATGAACATCATAATTAAGGCTTCCTCGGGTAGCTATATTTGTGTGGAAATTGGTGAGACTATTATTGTCATATAATTATAATAAATAACATTTTATATATAGTCTAATATAAAAAGGATTTCAGTAAAGCTCCTGTCTTAAGTCTTAAAAAAAAATTTTAACTAATATGAGTTGTTATAATTTATCATCATGACTGATATAAAATATGATTGCAGACGTTCATTTTTGTTTGTAACCGAGTACTCAGTGAATTATTGAGTAGTGTTTAAAACTTAAGACAATACAAAAATTTTTATAAAATAAATACTTGTGAAGCATGAAAACTGGAACATTTTTATTCACTAATATTGTGTCACTAAATTTGAGCTTATTCACATTCTGGGTTTTTGAAAGGGATGTGTAGTTGGTCTTTCTGCAAGATGCTTTTTTGATAAGACTGTTGAAACATCTATAGTATGAATTATAGGGCCCAGTTCTTATGGGGCCGGTGGCGCAGCGGTTAGGGTGCCGGGCTCACGATCACTAGATCATGGGTTCAAATCCCTGTTGAACCCCCACCGTACTAAGACCCCTGGGAAAGGTCTTAACCACAAGTGTGCCTCTGTCCACCCAGCAGTATAAATGGGTGCCAGTAAACGCACAGTAAAAAATACTGGGGAGGTAACCTGCGGTGTCCCATCCAGGAGGAGTTGAACTCCTAATCACTTCACACTACAGAAACCGGAGAAAAGCACTGGCCTGATGATCCACTAGGCTCGGGTGTAAAAGCTCAACAGTTCTTATGGGAGTTGTGCTATAGCAGTATATATTACATATGAGAAATCTACAGTGCTACTGTATTTTGGAAACACTGTTTTCTAGGGTATTATGAAAAATCCTGGGAAACCTTACTTTTTGGCTATATATAATTTATAAGGATCTACTGTCATGGCTATAGGAAATCAGTTATGTCTACAGGAAACCTACAGTTCGGCAATAGAATCTATAGATAATCTATAGCATTTGCTACAGAATATAAAGGAACTCTATAGCTTTGCCTATAGAATCTATGGACTTGGCTATAGGAAATCTATAGTATTGACAATAGAATCCATAGTTAAATCTGTAGAATTCCCTATGGAGAAACTGCCTATAGAAATTGCAAAAAACCTATAGTCTGAAAAATCTTTAGAAATCCTATCGATTTGTTTTCCATGGGTTACTTTATTAAATGATCAATCTCTCCCAGTTTTACTTAAAAAAACAACTCTGAGGCCAGCAGGGCAACTCAAACAGCTGTGTAACCCACACAATCAGTGAGTCACCATCTCCGATGACTCATGCTTTGCTGAAGGGAATAATGTGGAGCTGTACAGTTTCTCAGGTGTCTCAAGTCACATGCTCGCAAACTCCTAAACTCCCTCCTGACCGCCTTTTTCTCTGCCTGTCCATCTCTCTGGCTGTCAGCTGATGGCCAGCACAGAAAAAGTTGCTTGTTGAGCTCGTGTGTGTTCCTCCTCTTTGGCCTTCTCACAGGAACGTACTTTGACTGGGGTGGCATTTCATCAAAGGCAGCTTTGTCGATTCCCGTCGAACGGATTTTGTGTATATTGGGTTTGTACACAGCGGCCGTGAGCAAAACAATTTGGATAAAAATACTGCAGTGACAGGGGCCTTTTGAGTTGTTTTTTTTTTATTATTTTTTTATTTTTTTTTTGAGATGACACATTGTTTTGGAATTGCAGGGCTGAGCTTCTCTCTCTCTCTCTCTCTCTCGCTCTCTCTTTCTCTCTCTCTCTCTCTCTCTCTCACACTCTTTTTAACCACATTCCTTTCTCTCTTGTTCTGTTTCCTTGTCATGTCTTTAGATTGCTGTTTTCTAACTAGACAGTTTTATAGTCACACTACCAAAATAAAAATAAAAAAGTCCCCGCCCCAAGAATGTGATAAAGCAAACCGTTATTGAAGGATAATACACAGAAATAAGGGATTTATTAAATATTACCCCATGAGATGAATTTTGCTTTGCAGCTGTTATTTTAAACAGTACAAAAGGCCAGAGAAATATCTGTGTTTAAATTTGTGCTACATGGTCCTGGTCTTGTTAGATCCCTAACTTATGTGGTTTATTTATTATCCAATAATCCTGATTAATGAATGCAATCATCAGCTTAAATAATCAGCCCCCTCAAGGATAATTGTTGCTATTTAAATTAAAATTAGAGCGCACAATTAATTACAGTGCCATCATATGGTGGAGTGAGTAGCATATTGGTTTTAGAGCTGCTGCAGTGATGTGTAAGAGAGTGTGAAAATGTGTGTGTGTGTGTGTGTGTGTGTGTGTGTGTGTGTGTGTGTGTGTGCCTGAGCGATTCAGCTATAGCAATATATGCAGGCCTGTCAGTCATGATCAGGCACATCGAAGATGCAATTAAGTTAGAGGTTCAAGACAGTAGAGCTCCAGCTAATACACTATCATGACTCAGGCTCTTTGATTGTCCAGCTAGAGAGTGAGTTATTGCTTCATCCATTATTCTCTGCAGGTTAAATTCAGTTGTTCAGGTGCCCAGTAGTAAATTAATGGCATGTCTTTTTTCCTTGTTGAGGTCTAAGAAGAATAAAGAGGCTTTTAGGCTGAGATATGGATCAGCATATAAATAATATAGCCAGGAAGTCTTAGCAACCAATCTGTGCCACCGAAGACTTTTGCTGTTGTTTAAGATGTATTTTATGTTGTTTCCCTCAAGGGCACAAGGTCACTAAATAAGAAATAAGGGGTTTTCCCTTGGCGCTAAATTTCAAGTAGCCTTTAACTCACATGCTTCGAAATAAGATTAGAGTGAGTTCAACCTGCAGGCTTTTCAAAGCTCTCTGTTCACACTTAGTGTCATATACAGAAAGATTCAGCTTCTTTTTGAAGGTTTCTACTTGCAACAAACACTCAATCACTCATTAACCGAACCGATTAGTCTTATTATGGACACAGGGAGGCTGGAGACTATCTCAGCTGACACCATGAACTGGTCACCACTCTGAACTATTCCCACTCACATCTAGGGGCAAATTGGAACAGCTAATTGTTGGAGGAAACCAGATGCACACAAATGCCTGAGCCCGGGATTCGAACCCAGGGCCTTCGTGTTGTGAAGCAGACATGCTAACCACTACACCCTGAAACAAACAGCGTAAATAAAAGGTTTCACTAGCAGTATGTAAGAAAAGCGACTGACTTGAATGGCAATTCGAAATATTCTCAAATTTTTCTCGCATCATCCGGCACATCGCATTTGGTCGCCTGGTTCCTGAACTCATCATCATCATCATCATCATCATCATCTTCTTCTTCTTCCACTTGATCTGGGGTCGGCGTCCAGACGTCCCTCTCACCAGCCACTTCCTCCAGCTCTTCCGGGGTGACACTGAGGCGTTCCCAGAGAGACATAGTCCCTCCTACGTGTTCTGGGTGGACCCCGGGGTCACTTCCCGGTTGGACATGCCCGAAACACCACACCAGGGAGGCACTCGGGAGGCATTCTAATCAGATTCCCGAGCCACATCAACTGGCTCCTCTCAACACAAGGAGCAGCGGTTCTACTCCGAGTTCCTCCCGGATGGCTGAGCTTCTCACCCTGTCTCTAAGGGGTTCCTGAACTCATGGCAAAAAATTTCAAACATGTTTGAAATCTCCGCGAATGTCGCAAAACGAGGCACTGACGCAGAGTAGTCTCAAAACTCTTCTCATACAGTCCGCGCATGTCGCGAGAAGGTCGCAGGGTTGTCGTTATTTGTTTTTCGTTTGCAAGGAAAGGCGACAAATTGGAGACTTCCACGCAGAAAGTTTGACACTTGCTGGCATCTGCCATATTCCATATATTTTGTAGTCATTTGTATTTTATTTGCATTTTGTTCACGCTAAAAACGTGCGAATGAAAAGCGAAAGATTGGAGAACAGAAAGCGGACAGAGCGCAAGCAGAGGTTTTTTCACCAAACATCTACTAACCAATCACAAATTACTTACAAATCAGTTGCAGCTTTCACTAATTATATGTATTTAAGCCACAAAATATCTGCTGGCATGTGGAGTCATGAAACGTCTTGACACGTTTTTCAGAATTAGCAAAAAAAAAACTGCACAAAAAATCAATTCGTGCCAGTCGATTTTTCTATCGCACCTCTAAATAAATCTAATACTATATGGCTGTGAATATTTGACTAGAAGCAATAAGGTGGGTGGGGGGGTGGAGGGGTGGGACTATAAGACTGTGAGACAGAAAGCTATTGCTTGTTCACACACTGCCTAAAACACCTGGAAGGAACGTAGTGATTCATCCAAGCCGTCAAAAGCAAAGTGTCAGCCATTCAATTATGCTTGGCTTGAGCTTCAACTAGCATACTGTATGTAAAGTGCTGGAAACACCCTGTTCATTTATCCAGGCGTTGTGTGTGTGCGTCAGGCTTCTCTTGTTGAAGTGGCCCATGTTTTTGAACACAAGACAGTGATACACAGGAAACAGCTAGTAATGAAGCTTCAAAGTCAGCTATGATGGCTGGCAAGCTGTTCGGGAGTGTTGATTGAGTGAGGAAAAAGCGCTGCGCAGTGCTAGTGGAGGAGACTTGCCTGTCTCACTGTTTGTTTAACTTGCAAGTCTCACTCTTCCTGTCACCGTACATCTTGCCATCCTGTCTCACTGCTTGTTTCATGATCTGTCTCATGGTCTGTTACTTTGGCAGTCCCAGCAGTTCCTGTCAGTGGCAAATCTCAGTAATGAGTGAAAACAGAGGATTTTTTTTCTTCTTCTTCCTTCATACTTGTGATCAGGGAGAAATCTGTTTGTTCGTCGTTCAGTTCTTACATACTGCTGATCAGACTGTGATAAATTCAGCACCAATCTGATCAGTGGCACAGGAGCCAAATCGTTGCTCATGATCACATATTTTTGTCATCATCTGCTTTCATGTCTCATAACTTTTATTTGATTAAAATAATTGTTTTTTTTCGTGCGTTCAGGGCTGTCTTGTATTATATCACAGTAATGCTGAATTCTTAAACTTGAAAGTGTCGAATAATCTTCTGTTACAGCACAGCTCTGACTGCAGCTCAGGCCGTAATACAAATGGCAGCTTAATTACTATTAATGCAGTCGTTATAATAAGGGCGGCACAGTGGTGCAGTGGTTAGCACGTTCAAATGACAGCAAGAAGGTCCTGGGTTCGATTCCCGGGCTCGGGCGTTTCTGTGTGGAGTTTGCATGTTCTCCCCGTGCTTGCATGGGTTTCCACTGGGTACTCCGGTTTCCTCCCACAGTCCAAAAACATGCACAGTAGGAGAACTGGCTGTTCCAAATCGCCCCTAGGTGTGAGTGTGAGTGTGAATGGTTGTGTGTGTGTGTGTGTGTTGGCCATGCGGTGGCCTGGCGAGATGTCCAGGATGTACTCCGCCCTCACCCAGAGCTGAGATAGGCTCCAGCCTCCCAGCGACCATAAGTAGAATTAAGCGGCTTAGAAAATGAATGAATGAGTCATAATGAGCGATTGTATCACCACTGATCAGAAATAACATTAAAAACAGTATGATCACTGACAGAAGAAGTGAATAGCATTAGTTATCTCATTACAGTGGTACCTGCCAAGGAGTGGGATGTAAAAGGCAGAAAGTCAAACAGTCAGTTCTCCAAGTTGATGTGTTGGAAGCAGGAAAACATGAGCACATGTAAGGATCTGACAAGATCTTTGGCAATCACGTTGTGATGGCTGAAGGACTGGGTCTATTAATGAATAAATCTGAAGTGGCAGGTCATCTTGGACTCTGCTGTGCAGGGGTAAGTAGCTATCAAAGGTGGTTCAAGGAAGGAAAACCACTGAACTGATAACAGTGTCATGGCTGCTCAAGGCTCATTGATACACGTGGGGAGTGAAGGCTAGTACATCTGGTCGGATCCTACAGTAGAGCTGCTGTAGCACAAACTGCTAAAACTGTTAATGCTCAATATGCTATAAAGGAGTCAGAGCCCACAGTACATTGCAGCTTTCTGTGTATTCTTCCTAATCAGGTGGTGTTAATGTAATGGCTGATTAGTGTACATTCTTAACTTGTTCAAGGGGAACAATGGTGGACTTGTCACACAATTTTAAGCTAATAATTAATGGATCAAGAAAATGTGTTTAGGTTTACCAAATCAAAATCATCATTGGGATGCTGAAGGTTTCTGTATAGAGTCTTTCATTTATCATATAAAGAAAATAACGGTCAGCACGTCCGCCTCACAGCAAGAAGGTCCTGGAGTCCAGTTTCTGTGTGGAGTTAGTTTCTCTGGGTACTCTGGTTTCCTCCCACAGTCCAAAGACATGCAACCACCCATTTTTGTGTGTGTGTGTGTGTGTGTGTGTGTGTGTTGGGGTCGTTTTAAATAAATAAATAAATAAATAAATAAATAAATAAATAAATAAATAAATAAATAAATAAATGGTACACTTCTATGGGATTTTTTATTTTATTTTTTTACATTTTATACTGTATTAATTCCGCAAGGGAAACTTTGACTTCTGCAATTAACCCATCCAAAGGGAGCACACACGCACACACGTAAACAGTGAGCACACACACCATTGGAGCAGTGGGATTAGGCAACTTGCTCAAGGACACTTCAGCCATGCAGGTGGAGGAAGGGAAGGTGCAGCTTCTCAACACCCCCCCCCCCCCCATTTTTCCTGCTGGTTCGGGAATCGAACCCGTGACCTTTTGGTCCCAAAGCTACTTCTCTAACTATTACGCCACAGCTGTTAAACTTACTGACCAAGTTTGGCTAAATTCCACTGAAGGATGTAAGAAGAGTTGTGGATAGAGGTGTTAGCTTTATTGTGGAAAAGGGCAATTTTTGGGAGAAAATAAATAAGTAAATACATACATACATATGGTGCACATCTGTGGGTTATATTAAAGCTACTGGCCAAGTTTGGTTGAATTCCACTGAATAGTTCAGGAGGAGTAGCGGATAAAAGAAAAGTGTGGCGCCGACACTAGACAAAGATGATCACGACAGACAAAGTGACGAATCAAAGAGCTACACAATAAAACGGTTGAATTGTCAAATCATTGGCAAATTGCTTCCCTATAAGAAAAAGTAACCGCTTCATGTTGTGGTCTCGTAGGAAAATAATACACTCAGTGGAACTCACTTTGTGTGTGTGTGTGTGTGTGTGTTTTCCCTTTTTTTCTAATTCCATTTAATTGATATAATGGAACCATATAGTGACCCATTATTAGCTTTGATTGGAGCCGATTCTAGGAAACATGTTTATAATTATCCTTCTTAATTCACAAGAGCATCCACCTAAACCCCATGCATTTCCGACGCCATCTCCAACAAGCAATGGTGTATCGATTGCTGGGCAACCCCTGTGGGGCAGTGAGGTAAAGATTAGTATTAATGGGAGGCTGGTGGAGAACAGGGGGTGGAGAACTTCTCTCCAATGAAGATGAAGATAGATTCACTCCAGCGAAGGGCTTACAGTCGTTTACCAACAGAACACGTGTCGGCTTGATGTGCTGTCTGACGTGCCTGTATTCTGTCGGGTTGTTCTGGGAAAATATGTTCACGGGAAATACATAAATACTAACAGCTCAGTGGAGTCTAAATGGGGTGGAAGAGCAAATAGAATAGAATTGCATTCATCTCTACTGCTGCCATAAACAAGCAGGCTCTTGCTGCATTTTCAGTATTGTTAAACCCCCATTTGCATTCTAATGATGTGATTATTGACTGCCTTCGTGCTCACCTCCATTACGTTATGCATGACAGCTGTCATTAATTACTGAATGCTGAAATAAATAAACGAGTGCATGGGGGTACCACTTATTTTGAGGATGTCATATTATTTGTCATCATTGCCGAGCCACATTAACCCTGTTACAATAGATCAGGACAGGTATTAACTAACTATAAACCTCTCCGTCTTTGATTTTTCTCTCGGCTTTAGTTTGCACGCATCCCATACCCACGCCCCTGTTTCCTGTTTGAATTTTTGCAGGTAGAAATAGATTGTCGCTGCCTCACTGCCTACAAATTTAGCATGACTATCCCAGTGGGGAAAGAGCTGATTTGGCGGAACATGGCAGAAGTGCATTTGGAAGATATACCTGGAATGTCACACCAGCCAAGTGTAATTCCTTTAATTTCAGTGCCCTCCAGTAGCGATACAGATACGGCCTGTCGAGTCCTCCTTGCTATGTACTACAGTATAATAAATAAATACAGTATATATCTTCATTTTCTCATGACCCAAGGTGACCAATCAGCACGCTTGTCTCCGAATGGTATTGTTCAATGTTGAAAAACTGAACAGTGTTTTTGCTGACAAAGAAGATGGCATGATAATGCAATCTCTTCCATCACAGCCTAGCACCATGCTGACTTCCTAATAATATACTATCCGTTCCAGGCATGAACTCATCTTCTATATATGTATAGTACTGTTATAACTGATACAATTACCGAAAAGGACAAATTCATGTCATATATACTTAGCTACTGGTATCATACTCTGACTCTTGTTGAAACTCCCACTCACCCATTTCCTAAACCGGTTAATTCTACTATTACGGTTGCGGGGAGGCTGGAGCCTATATCAGCCAACACTGGGTAAAGGTAGAGTACACCCTGAACAGCTCAGCGGGGCATCTTGTTGAAACAGCAGAACATAAAACGATATCCGTTCCTTTTAGCTCATGCCTGCAAACCTCCAGACAACACGATGCTACGTGATATCATGATACGTGTTGATAATGTACATACATTTTTAAAAAAATTAATAAAGTAAAATAACATATAAAACAACAAACACCTGGAATTTTTATTTGGAAGGTTTTTTGTTTGTTTGTTTGTTTGTTTGTTTGTTTTTTATGTTGTCAGTTTTTTTTCCACCCAATAATTTAATGGCTTTCTGCCAAAAGGCAAAACAAAATATTAATTTTTTTTTTAAAAAAAGTAAAATTGGGGGCTCCCGAGTGGCGCATTGAGAAGGTGCGTGACTATCAACCTGGAGATCGCAAGTTTGAATCCAGATTGATGCAACAGCCATCCGTGACCGGGAGTCCATGGAAGCTAATTGGCCGAGCTATCATGGGAGGGAGGGATGGCATACGCTCACTTCCCTGTCACTCACAGTGATCACCAGCCAATCATGGGCATCTGTGAGCTCATTCGTACAAGGGGGCGGATAGCACTTTCCCTCCGAGTGTGTTAGGCCGCTCCCAAATACGCATGCGCAGCAGTTCGAAAAAAGGCGGGTGGCAGCATTGAATGTCACCAAGGGGGCATGTGCATGCTTACGCCCCTCCCTGGTTGGTGGTGGTTGTGTGATAGGGAAGGAAATACTTGATGGGTGGGGATTGGATACGACTAAAATTAGGGAGAAAAATGGGGAAAAATCCAAAAAAAAAAAGAATTTAAATTGAAATAAATGTCCATTTGGAATCTGGAGCAGCGGAAACAGTCACTTAATCTGCTAAATCCAGATTTGTCCTGTTTCAGAGTGATGGCATGTCAGGGTATGAAGTTAGGTGCATGACGTGATGTACCAATCATGCATAAAGGCCACTGTACAAGTCTCTGGAGGCAGTGTTCTAATCTGGGATTGCTTTAGTTGGTCAGGTCGAGGCTCAGCAACATTATGTGGCGGTACACTGATGTCAGATTACAACCTGAATGCACTGAATGACCAGGTTATCCCTTCAGTTGATTTTTTTTTCTACCTTGATGGCATGGTTAAAAAGAAGTGGGGCCCAAATAGTGAAAGAGTGGTTCACAAAACATGAGGAATCGTTTTCCCACATGTGTTGACACCACAGAGTCCTGACCTTTAAGCCCAGCGAAGGTGTTTGGAACGTGCTGGAAAAGACTTATTCCACATTCACACAGGAAGCAACGAGTGACAAACACTCAAGTTGACAAACACTCAAGTTTCGCTGCTGGACTGCACGTGAAATCGCTTTGAGTGGCAAGCAAATCGCTTCGCCGCTGATGTGCTGTCAGGTCTTGTTGCCTAGGTAACTCCCTGCAATGTTTCCCAATTGAAAATGTTTCCTAGTGAAACTGAGCAGCATCAAGTGAGTTCCCTACAGTAGGTAAATTAAGAGAATAAGCTGTGAAGTGCAAGTGCACTCGGTGCCGACTGCGGTGGTGCATGCGTGATATATATATCGGGTTGCCTATGTAGGTACGTGAACATGGAGATGACAACAAAATCGAGCTCACAGCTTTACATTTGCATGAGTATGGAGCTCCAGAGCTCTGCTGTCATCCCTGTAAAAACTCTGTATGCAGTTATAAATTTATTTTTAGGACGGAAAAGGAGATCGACAAGCAGTTCGGTGCAGCCTCTGCTGTCCAATGGAGCTTGTATTAGTCCGTCGTGGAGAAGAGGGAGCTGAGACAAAAGGCAAAGCTCTCAATTTACCAGTCGATCCACGTTATATATGTTCCTACCCTCACCTGTGGTCATGACCTTTAAGTAGTAACCGAAAGAACAAGATCGCATATACAAGCGGCTGAAATAAGCTTCCTTCGCACAGTGGCGGAGCTCTACCTCAGAGATAGGGTGAGAAGCTCGGCCACCTGGGAGGAGTTTGGAGTAGAACTGCTGCTCCTCCACATTGAGAGAAGCCAGTTGAGGTGGCTCGGGCATCTAATTAGAATGCATCCTGAACACCTCCCTGGGGTGGCGTCTTAGGCATGTCCGACCGGAAAGAGACCCCTGGGTCAACCAAGAACAAGTATGTCTCTCGACTGGTCTTAGAACACCTCAGTGTCCCACCGGAAGAGCTGGAGGAAGTGGCTGGTGAGAGGGACGTCTGGACCCCAAATCAAGCCTGAAAAGATGACTGACTGGTGATGACAGTTATAAAGCACCGAATATTTAAACATGGCATTAATAAGTTTCTCTTCCATGTTGATGTGGGTGAAATAATTATGCTTGTGTTTGTTGTTTCCCTACAGGAAATGTTTTGGCGAACTGTGTTTGGTGGCATTTGTCAATCAACAGTATTTTTAAGACCATGAATGGTTATCGCGCAAATCGCATCACACGAGTCTTCTCTTGCTGCTCATTTCACTGGCAATCATTCACTTTACAAGGTCGCATGCTGCTTCCTATGTAAACCTGGGTTTGGCAGTAGCTTCATGCTCCCATCATCAATTGAAGATCTTGGTGGAAAATTAAAATGACTCTGTGGTTAAATAAAAACTGTGACCTTGCATAAGCTTTGCAATACAATGTCATGGTGAAGACATGCTGTAGTTGAAGCCAAAGGCAGTCCAACAAAATATTAGAGGCTTTTTATTGGCTGCGCGAGGTCGATGGAATGGAATGGAAGTTTCTGTTTTGTTTTTTTTTTGTTTGTTTTTTATGTTGTATGTTTTAGTATATTTGGCATCTGCAGGCATACCCTTTTCTTATTTACTCTTTCTGTTTTCCACCATACTTAGCAGGTACTGACCCTGTAGTCTGTCAGCTCACTTCCCTCATTTGATATTTGGGCAGAATGTATTTGCACAGTACGTCGCAAATTAGTGAAAACGCAATTGTTCTGAACCAGTCGCTTTCACTTCATTTCGGTGGCATACAATCACCTGCTATCATCACCCCAGAGTGAGTGACACATCAAATATTGAGCTGGAAAATGGGAATTATTCAGAAAAGCAATATCACTTGAATTCTGCTGACGGAGACTGATGCCACAATATAAGCACTCAAGTAAACCGTACATGGCTCACACTTGATATGTAGATATATAAGCATTACAGGACAGGGGTCTGGCCCTTACACTGTGGTACCATTTAATAAATATAAAAACTATAATATAGAATTAGATCCAGTAAGGTGATGTACACACTGATCTCTTCAACACAACTACATAAAACATTACAACTAGATTTCAGGAGAGAAAAAAAAAAAAAAATTTTTCATCAATTTGCTGAACCACTTAATCCTATTACGGTTGCAGGGAATACGGAGCCTATCTCAGCCAACACCGGATGAAGGCGGGGTACACCCTAAACAGTGTGCCAGACCATCGCAGGGCTAACACATAGACTCGACTGTTAAGACTCACACCTCAGGGGAATTTGGATCAGCCAGTTAGCCTAATGTGCATGTCTTTTGGACTGTGGGAGGAAACCGGAGTACCACGGAGGAAACCCACGCAAGCACAGGGAGAACATGCGACTTCCACACAGAAATGCCCAAGTCCGGAACTCAAACCCAGGACCTTCTTGCAGTGAGACATAGGTACTAACCACTACGCCACCGTTCCACCCAACTCAATTTTCAAAAGCAATTTTTAAAATTCTAGTCACGAGACTTGACAGCAAATGTTCGTTCCATAAATGGGGTCATGGGTCATTTACAAAGGAGTTCATTGTGTCTGATATGTATGTTGGGGCCATTATGGCGATTGAACAGATGCGTTATAGTGGTGGAAAGTCACTAATATATTCATACAACCCCACTAACCACTTAATCACTGTCAGGGCTGCAGTGGATCTAGAGCCTCAGGAACACTGTGGCAGGAATTCATCATGAATGGGAAGCAAGCAGGAACAATTTGTCTTGGCCAGCATATTTTATTTAACAATAATAGGTCACTACTAGGACTACTACTGCTAATAATAATAATAATAATAATAATAATAATAATAATAATAATAATAATAATAAGCAATTATTGAATGAGGCGATGTATGATATGAAGGAGAGGGTCAGTCGGTCACCATCCGAGACAGAATCATTATCCATATCATAATACAGTCAATTTCTATAATTGTTTTATTATTTATGTAAAATAGTTTCAAATTAGACAGTGTGGGATATGTGATCATTATCCTTGCCAATATGTGGAGCTAAGTACTTTGAAGAACTAGCTAGTTAGCATCAGTGAGCTCTCAGTGAGGTTAGCATACTATATAGCTAGCACCACTTCCGATTCATCGTAGACATGAAAAGCAACAAAACGTGGAATTAAAGTATTTGATGCTTAGAACCCGTTTCTTATTTAATTCATTTTCACCAAGCACGACGTTATTGGCTTTTTGCGACGCATTGGCCCCCTGATCTGTAAACTTTTAATTTTCCCAATATGTATTCTGTTGTATTCTTCTATCTCTGCGGAAAGAAAATAAAATGACGTTTACAGCTCAGGGTCACAGTGCTTCAGACATGGTGGCGCCGTCTGCCGTGGGGCATAGCGGGTTTATCTTATGATAACTATGTTGCTCCTCTTCCTCCTCGTATACCCGTGGGGTGCGGTCTATCTATGAGGAGAAACATTGGCACATGCCTGTCGTGCAATAATCATACAAGTTCTCAGCTGGCAATGATGCAAAAATTTGGTTATCCCACGACAGGGATGCAATACCAAGAATTATTTGATGGCTTTCCACCAATCACATTTGAGAAAATCTCTTGATTTATGAATAATAATAATAATAATAATAATAATAATAATACATTTTATATATTAATATAAAGTAATAGAATTACTATTATTAATATTTTAATATAATTGTTCAAAAATATATCTTGTAAGGTGCTTGCACTTCATATCGCCTCGTGAAACCTCCCGCATTAAGCCAATTTTGGAGGAATCAAATTGGTGTTCATTCAGGTGATGAATTGAGTGTTTGGATGGTTTGATGGATCTGTTGTCTGTGAAATGATCAGATGTCACACAGGGATAGATTTGCTTTAAGTGTCTAGCTACTTGCCTCGCCAAACAGAGAGATTGATAAGAACCAGTGAGTGTTTCCAACCACTAAAATTACATCATGTCATGGTTAACTGCAGCAACAGCTCTGGACTATAAGATCACAGTGATGCCGGGCAACATCATTAATGCAGTGGATATCACACTTATATCTACTTACTCACTCACTCATTTGCCAGACTATCGAAGAGCCAACACACACACACACACACACACACACACACACACACACACACCACCATTCACACTCACAGTCACTCCTAGGGACAATTTGGAACAGCCAGTTGGCCTAATGTGCATGTCTTTGAACTGCAGGAGAAAACCAGAATACCTGAAGGAAACCCACACAAGCATGGAGAAAACATGCAAGCCCCACACAGAATCCCAAGCCCAGGACTCAAATCCATGACCCTCTTGCAATGAGGCAGATATGCTAACCACTACACCACCGTGCTGCCCTTATGCTATCTAGTTAAAGTCTATCTGTAATAAGTAACCGAGAATCAGCAAGATAGTTATCCAATGTACAGTTTAGCATTTTGAGTGGTTTTAGATCTTTGTTCAGCTGTTTTCATTAATTCAGGCATATTTCCCTTTGCCAGCAGGTCACACACAGAAGAATTAATAACATTAATCAGGAATCTCTGGATTCAGCATAATTTTAAACTTCTAAACCACATCTAAAAAGAAAAAAGAAGAAGAAATAATCAAGAACTCAAGCACTGGCAAATAGAGACAAATTGTTCCTTTTTTTTTTTTTTTTTTTTTTAGCCTTTATGTGGGAAACGATGTTACTGTGGTACAAAGATATTTCAGATATAGAAACATTATTCACTCCATAACACACCTTTCCCTCTCCCAATTTTTGCAATATGTCTTATGTGAGAAATGATTCTTTATATAATACCTCTTCAGGCATTGCATTAAAGAAGGTGAGATGTTTACTTGTTCAAATATGCTGGGGAAAAAAAAATCAGTTTCCATGGAATCGAATATTTTTTCACATGTTCAGTTACTCTTCACTTGCTCTCACTCTCAGTCACTCATTTGCCAAACTGCTTAATCCTACTCAGGTCGTGAAGAGGCTGGAGCCTGTTTCAGCCGACAGTGGACGAAGGCATGGTACACCCTGAACAGCTCGCCAGACCATTGCAGGCCCAGCATACACCAACCACTATTCACAATCCCACTTGAGGGCAATTTTGGAAAAGCCAGTTAGCCTAATGTAGATGTCTTTGAACTGTGGAAGAAAACCAGAGTAGAAATACTGTACAAAAGAAACCCACACAAGCAAGGGGAGAACACGCAAACTCCACACAGAAGCACCTGAGCCTGGGACTCAAACCCAGGACCTTCTTGCTGTGAGGTGGACTGGCTAACCACTATGCCACCATGCCGCCCCACATCCTTACCAGTTAGAAAATGTATAGCCTGGGTAATATTTTGGCTTAAATTGGGCTGCATAGTTGTGTAATGGTGAACAGTGAGAAGGTTCTGGGTTCAAGTTCTATGATCGACTAGTATAACTCTCAGTGGGGTTTATATCTGACATGGTCTGGAAGACGCAAGTCAAATTTTTATCAAAATCGAGTTGGGACTCGATTTTTAGAATTAAGGGGTGATCACAGTAGAGTTATGATAGAAAAGCAAAAATTGATTTTTTGTGTGATTTTTTTTTTTTTTTTAATTTTGAAATACACGTCAAGATGTTTTGTGACCCCACGTGCAAGCGAATATTTTGCAGCTTAAATATGTATATGATGTGAAAGTTGCGAGAAAGTCGTGCGACAATGTGCGACTGATTTGTGCCAGATTTGCAAGTAATTTGCAATTGGTCGACAAATGTTTGGGGGGAGGAAAGCGAATCTCCTGTCGTAAATCAGTTGCGTTTTGTTTGCTTTTTGTTCTCAAGCCATTCGCTTTTTATTTACGAGTTAGTATGAACAAAATGCAAATGAAATGTGAATGATGACAAAATATATGGAATATGGCGGATGCCAGCAAGTCTCCAACTTTTCTCAAACTTTCCGCATCGACCTGTCGCTTTTCCTTGCAAACAATTCATTTGCGAGCAAAACAACAACTTTGCGACCTTCTCCCGACATGTGCGGACTGTTTGAGAAGAGTTTGAGACTACTCCGCATCAGAGCCTTGTTTTGCGACATCCACAGAAATTTCAAACTTTTGAAATTTTTTGGCATTAGTTCACGAACCAGGCGACCAAAACACAAAGTCGCACGGCAAATTTCAGGACATTTTGAGAATGAAAAGCAACAGCCGCGAATTGCCATTCGCATCAGTCACTTTTCTATCACACCTCTAGTGTGATCACCCCCTTATTGGGTTTTACCCCTTCATAAACTACATTAACATTGCACAGGTATCCACAAACTTCCAGAACATTGATCAATAAGTCTTACATTTGCACACTCATGGTCAGGAAAAAAACTAGTTATTATTTGCAGCCTATCTGGTTCACTTATTTAGGTCATGTGGTTTCTATAGAATATTAAAGCATTTGTGACTAAGTCACTTTTTTTGTCATTTGTGAGATTTAGACCTCAGTTATTTGAATGCTGATATTAGTGTATGATTATTAATTGTATAAAAGATACTTTGAGATATATGTTATTATATGATTTCCATTGTTTCCACTGTTTACCAGTGGCGGGTGGTGGTCTGTCAAAACAGGGAAAGTATAACATAAACTTTGCCTGTAAGCCCTGTAAGCCCTTGACCAAACACTGAGATGGTTTTGTTAGAAGTCGGGCAGTACATTGTCTTTATCACAGCATTTTTTCAGTCAGCTAGCTCATTTTGTCATAGCAGGAGCGTTGAAAAGGCCGTTATTTTCCCTGACTTTTGAATCGAATCAGTCTTGGGCATTGATCTGCCTGTTTTTTAATTTGGAGTCCTTCCAGACACTAGCGTCCTGTGCCGCCCACTCCCCACAGAAACATAGAGAAGCTCGGCTTTTAGTGGCAGGACGTTTTTCAAGGCTTGAACCACTGACCTTTGGATCACTGCTCCAGAGACTTAACCACTGAGCCAACACTGCCCCTACAAAGTGTTTAGAGTGTGAATCAAACCTGAAATGTCATGTTCCTTGATGCAGCATGCTGACCCATTGAGCTGCTTGTGAGGTTTGATCAGTTTAATAGTGCGATGGACTGGCAACATTTTCAAGGAGTGCTATTGGCTCCACCCTGATGTATAAATTGTATAGATAAGAGATATTTTGGCAGCCTAGTGTTGCATAGTGTTAAGCACGTCTGCCTCGTAGCAAGAAAGTTCTGGGTTTGAGTCCAGGGTTTGATGAGTGTGTGGAGCTTGCATATTTTTCCCGTGCATGCATAGGTTTCTTCCGGGTACTCCGGTTTTCTCCCACAGTCGAAAGACATGCACATTAGGCTAATCGGCTGTTCCAAATTGCCCCCAAGGGTGAGTGTGAATGGCTACCCCGCCTTCACCCAGTGTCTCCCTGTGACCCTAGTAGTATTTGGTAGTTTGGTAAATGAGAGTGAGTGAGAGAGTGAGTGAGCGAGAGAGAAAGAGATAGATAAAATGTATGCACCTGAATTGTGAAGCTTGAAGAACAGCTATAATGATGTTTTTCTTATTAAAAAAAAAAAAAAAAAGGTAAAAGAACTGTGCCAGAGATGGCAGAGCCAAGAATGTACGAAATGCTGATGGCAGAAGAAACAATGCAAAGCAGCAGATGCCAATCTCACTCCTTTCACCATGCTGAATTAGGGACACACTGTGTTATTCATGGGAATTGTTCTTCTGCATCAGTTAGCACCTTATTCCAGCTGAAATTGGACCTTTCACAAGCTCCGAGTGTGTGCGAAGAAATTTTTAAATGATACAAGGCCATAGGTTTGAGGCAGGAGTATAGACTCGTTATCACATAGATGCCATGACTTTGTCTGTTGCCTCTCTCTCTCTCTCTCTCTCTCTCTCTCTCTCTCTCTCTCTCTCTCTCTCTCTCTCCATGTCTCTCTGTGTGTATGTGTG
>JAQMYF010000002.1:29541176-29551604 GCA_030014195.1 Neosilurus mollespiculum | reverse complement strand
ACAAAAAAAAAAAAAAAAAAAAAAAAAAAAAAAAAAAAAAAAGAAACTGCTGGTGATTTAGGACTTAGAAATTTGTTTTACTATGTAAAGCTGCTTTGCGACAATGTCAATGACAATGTCAGTTTACATGCTCTCCTCATGCTTCTTTGGGTTTCCTTCAGGTACTCCGGTTTCCTCCCACAGTCCAGAGACATGCACATTAGGCTTGGCTGTTCCAAATAGCTCCTAAGTGTAAACAATTGTGTTTGTGTGTTTGGTTCTGACAGCTGAGATAGGCTTCAGTCTCCCCCCGACCCTAGTGGGATTAAGCCCTTTGGGAAAATGAGTGAACGGATGAATTGATAAATGTTTTTTGAGAATTTGGAATGATTTTATAAGCATGGGGTTTTTTTTTTTGGGACTCATATGTCTGTGGAAAGTGTCATAACACGAACCTGTGAACAAATATGTATAACACATTACTTGATTCAACTGTTGAAATCAACCTGTTTTTCAGCTGCAGCCACACAGGAAGCAATGACCGAAAAGTGACCATGTAAAGTCAATGAAAACCAGCGAAACGTGCAACGAGAGGTGAAGTTTGCTCATGTGCCATGAAGTGGGTGGGTATGACGTTCAATTAAGCTGAGCTCTCACACAACACGATTCGAGCGGTAACCAATCAGAGCTTAACGATACTATTGACCACCAAACATTGACTTCCCCAAAACATTTTCCATAGGGAAACAATGAGCACAAGTTTAATTGTACCGTCTGCATCAACACGGAAGAGCTGCTCATTATGGCCGCATGCTTTATGAATGCACAGAATTTTTAAAAAGGATTATAAGCAGAAGCGCGATGCTTGGGTCCACATTTCTGACATGGTTGGCATTTCCTGTGAGTATATATTTAGATATGTTTAACTCTTCCTTGGTTCATGATGCACAAGAGTCTCCATTCTATACTTGCCGTGCAATAATAATAATGCTAATAATCTATTTATTATGATTAAATAGTTAATATAATATTAACTTATATTTTAAATAATAAAAGCTACTGATAAAATAAGCTATTTATTAGTGAACTAGCTAGATACTGCTTGTAAATACACTTCATGTAAAGAGCTGACTGTTCACTCGGTAGGTTTTGGCAGCAGGAACCACATGAGAAGGTTACCTAGGCAGCCAGAGCAGACGACGAGTGCGATTCGCTTGTCTCAAGAAGTGATTCACATGTCGACTGAGTCGCCTGCTTCCTGTGTGGATGCCACTTCAGGACAGAACTGTTGATATAGTTTATAAATGTTTATGATATTTATAAAAACTAATTATTTATAAAATTATCATAAAAAATAACAATGTATTTAATTTGTACAACAAGATGCTGGCAAAACTAAGCAAATGATGTCTCAACTGAACAGACATGATGTGTACAGATTAGAAGATTTCAGCAATCGTCAAAGTTTATTACAAGCAACACTGAGCGGCATGGATACAATAATCACGTTCGATGTTTGTAGACTGCATGATGATAACAGCTAGCAAATGCATGTCAGTATACAATGTACATGTCACTCTAGCAGCAGGCACATTGTAAGACGGTCATCCTAAATTTCTGTCACAATTTTGTCACCGGTTTACCCCAACCAAAAAAAAACAAAAAAAAAACCAGTGCCTTGCAATGTGACTATGCCATTAGGAGCTATCTTTTAAATCAAAGCGTTCCTACTTTGTATGGTCCTAAGAATAATGCATTTGTCATGCATAATGGAAGAACAAATTACAGATCATTTTCCCCCTCCCCAGCTACCAGCCATTGAGCCTGTGCGCACATGACAACCAATTTTAGTCTCAGAAATGCCAACCCAGTGAAGCTCATGGTAATTATACTTTATAATGATTCCTTCAAACAAAAGAGAGAGGATCTGAGTCCTGAGCTGGAACAGTTTCTCTGTAAAAAAAAAAAAAAAAAAAAAAAAAACAGTGTGTGTGAAGGAGGAGAACGAAGCGGTAACAGGCATACAGGGTGTACAAACTAAACAGTATCAAAGTGTATGTGTCAACAGTGTCAGCTTCACAAAGATGTCATCAGCCTTTAACAGCTAGCAGCACAGACTGCGGCACAATTTAGGAATGAGTTGTGGATTCACATTACTCTGTGATCATCTTTAGATGTGGGTACCATGTATGAAAGTGCATGTTCTCCCTGTGCTTGCAGTGGTTTTCCTCGGGGTACTCTGCTTTCCTCCCACGGTTCAAAGAAATGCACATTAGGCTAATTGGCTGTTCCAAATTGCCCCTAGGTGCGAGTGTATGGGTGTACCCCGCCTTCGCCCAGTGTTGGCTGAGATAGGCTCCAGCCTCGCCGCAACGCTAATATTTTAAGATTAAACGGCTTGGCAAATGAGTGAAAGTGATGAGTGAGGAAAGGGGTCATGGTTGTCGGAGAAGTTTTCCGAATCATCATGTAGAAAACAATCCTGTTGATTGGGAGCCTTAATGAGGCAGGGCAAGATGAGGTTGTTTGTTAAGCGTAAAGTAAAAGTACAAGCCCATTCTCAGAACATTCTACGAGTTAATTTACCCTAGATGTTATTCAGAGGAGGGCGCCGAGTTGCCGTTGCTGCGGAACAGTCCGTTTCGAAGAAGATTTCAGCTGACCTCAAGCTTTTTCTATTTCATGAACTAATTATTGACTAGTATCTGTACAAAGGCACTGAATAGCTGAGACAAGAGGAACGGACACCAAGATCAACAGTACACTCTGTAATTGAGGGCATTCCTCCAAACAGATTTTATCTCACAGCCCATCTTAAGACAAAAGTCTTTGCTGCATCTTTCGGTCAACCCCCTATTATTACTTCTTTCAGATAAATGACCGTGCAGTGAGCTCATCAGTGGCAAGCCTTTGCTTTCGATCAGGTTTTATCATCGATAATGATTTCATTAGGGTGCTTTTGTCAAGAGATCACCAGCAAATTCAAATGAGTACCACAAAAAATAAATCAAAATCACCAAGCCTAATACTCGTGATCCATCCTCTTGCACTATTATAAGTACGATAAATGCTTTTTATTATATATTCATATTACAGTGACATGTCAAAAGTAAATAGACATCATCATTTTTAAAAGATTTATACATAGATATACATATATATCATAGCCAAGATGACGGAGACACCTTACGGCAGTACTCCGACTTTCTCTGCAGACTCAGTTGCCTTACATCGGCGATTATTTTCGGCAGTCAGAAGACACCTGTCAGAGGCTCCAGGTCGACCTGAGCAGGACACCACTGATTCCTTGCCATTGCTGGTGAAATTAACAATCACTCTGTTGACAGTAGAAAAGGAATCCAAAGGTTTTGGGTAATGTGATGCTGGCTAAGTTCACCTTCAGATTGTCCCACAGTACGCCCTCTTTGAAAATCAGACAACTCTTTTGCTCCTGGTGTTTTCGGAATGGCTAGTTACTATAAACAACTTGTATACTGAAATCTAAAATAAAAAGCAATGATATATTAACAAGTTTGACCAAATGAGTTTCACAACACTGTAATGAGGAGTGTGAGTCTGTGATGTACACAGGGAATAGGACAATCTGATTGGTCATCTTCCCCGTGACCCTTATTAGGAATAAGCGGTTCAGAAAATGAATGAATGAATGAATGATTGGTCATCTTCACTTGGGATGATCATCTTGGGATGTTGGGCAATATCCACACTCAGGATGATGCTTCAATCAATTATTATTCATTCATTTGTCGAACTGAATAAAGCTACTAGGGTCATGGGCAGGATGAAGCCCATCTCAGCCAGCTCTGGCACCCGGAGGAATCCCACGCAAGCACAGGTAGAACATGAAAACTCCACACAGAAAAGCCCTTGAAGAGCACAGGAATTGAGCCACCTTGCTGTGACGCAGACGTCCTAACCCCTACGCCACCGTGCCGCCCATTGAATCAATTAAAAATGTAAAAAAATTTTTTTTTTTTTAAAAATCCGCAAAACATCAAGATCTAATTTTTTTGTTTGCTTTTCTTATGTTCCCATGTAGTATATACAATTTTTTACCTCAGGCTCGGTGGATGTCGCTAAATAGTCCCCATGATGTTCCGTCTCTGGGCCTGTTCACTTCATACAATTTGACTTTGTAGACATTTGAAATTTCTGATTTTTTTTTTTTTTTTTTTTTTAAATCGGTCTTTCAGAACTATTAACCCATTTGCTGAACCGCTTGATCATACTAGCATCAGAGGGAAGCTGACGCCTATCTCAGCCAACTCTGGGCAAAGGCTGGGTACACCCTGAACAGTTCACCAGTCCATCACAGGGCCAACACACACACACACACACACAATCATTCATACTTACACCTAGACGCAATCTAAAACAACCAAGTAGCCTAATATGCAGGACTGTGCGAGGAAACCGGTGTGCCCTGGATAAAATCCACACAGGCACGGCGAGAACATTCAAACTCGACACAGAAATGCCCTCGCCGAGGCCAGGACTTGAACCTAGGACCTTCTTGTTGTGAGGCGGACATGCTAACCACTACACCACCGCGTTGTCCTTTTCTCAGGATAAGATATTTACAGTATTATTATTATTATTACTATTTTTTTAACCCTTGGTGTTACCTAGCACATCTGAAATAAGAAACACGACACAATAAGTTGGGGTAATATGTAATTATATTTCCCAATCCTTCTGCTTTCAATCCCAGTTTTTGCTATTAGCGGTAAGATTGTGATATCCTTGACAGCCAAGTTCCCATTCTAATAAGATCCAGCTACACGCTGGTGCCAAAGTACAGAGTAACCCCTCATTAATTTCCTATTGTTGGAGCCATTCGGAAGAACACGTACATCTGATGGCATAGAGACGTGAAAACCTCTGTGCAGCATATAAACTCTCCAAGGATGGGTTGATGTAGCATTTAGAGTAATTTAAACATGTAAATATGCCTTTATTCATTGATCTTGGAGCAAACGGTAACCTGGAGGCCCTTCTCCTCATCATCTTTGTATAGAACGTCGGTATATAGAAAGATCTTGCATAGCATTGAACCACATAGTACTTTAAGGTACATTTATGGGTTTACGTCAGGGCAGGTAATGACATAAAGCGGAGTTGAAGTTTCGCACCCAAGCACTTCTTCCAAGGTACAGACCTCTGGCCTGTTCTTCCCTGAATACAGTTTGTTATCAACATTGTTAAGAATAAAAGCCTAAGTGTGCAGCAGTCACACCAGTCCATCTGGGCTTTGATTCACTTTGAAGTTCAGGAGAGGAAAAATAATGAAAGGCTTGGCCTTCATTGTGGGTCTTTTTTTTTTTTTCTTCTTTTGCTTGGTATTCCTTGGTGTTTCTTTGCCTCTGGGCTTTGACACAAAGACATTATCCAAGAAATTATTCACTGTCTGAGCTTTTGAGAGATGGAAGCATCGCGCCAAGCAAAGCTATGGTGAATTCTAAAACAATATGCAACCTGCTTTAAAGCGGGAAATGAAAAAGCCTGATCAGTAACAAAAACACCATCATAATTAACCTTATAATGGACTTAAGTAGAGCTCTATGTCAACTGGTATGTAGATTACTTACCCTCAAGCCTAAATCATCCTCTCCATACATTCTTTCATTCATTTTCTGAACCGTGTGATCCTAATTAGGGTCACAGGGAGGCTGGCGCCCGTCTCAGCCGACTCGGGGCGAGGGCAGAGTACACCCTGGACAGCTCGCCAGACCATCGCAGGGCAGAAACACGCTGATGACAACCCAATAGCCTTTTCTTTACGAATGATAGCAATGGTTCTTTTACATGCCTCTCACCACAGACAGTAAGAGACATGGCTGGCCTTTGATAACCCAGTTAACTGCACTGGGAACTGTCCATACATCTAAGGCTGCAATTTCAATCAAAGTAAAGTGTTTAGGGGGTGATGACACTAGAGGTGCGACAGAAAAGCGACTAATGTGAACTTTTTTTGCAATTTTTTGAAAGGAATTTTGAGATTTGCGACTCCACATGCAAGCAAATATTTTGCAACTTAAATACGTATATCGCGCGACAATTTTTGTGAGTAGTTTGCGTTTGGTTTGCAGATGTTTGGTGAAAAAAAAGCGAATCTCCTTTTGTTAATCAGTCGTGGGTCACTCGCTTTTTTTTTCTCAAACCATTTGCTTTTTATTTGCGTGTTATTAGCATGAACAAAATGCGAATAAAATACAAATGATGACAAAATATACGGAATACGGCAGATACCAGCAAGTCTCTTCTTTTTCGTAAACTTTCCACGTGGAAGTCCCCAACTTGTTGCTTTTCCTAACAATTTGCGAGCAAAACGACTACTTTGCGACCTTCTCACGACACGTGCGGACTGTTTGAGAAATGTTTCAGACTATTCTGCACCAGAGCCACGTTTGAAATTTTCTGCGATGAGTTCACGAACCAGGCGACCAGAATGCGGTGCCGTGAATGTTGCGCGACAAATTTCAGAACGAAAAGTGGCATCCGCAAATTCCCATTCGAATTAGTCGCTTTTCTATCGCGCCTCTAGTGTGATCACCCTCTTAATCAGATCCTGGCTGGGTTGAAGAAATCTGGCTATTGATTTTTTGAAGGAGAAAAAGAAATAAAAATATAACCCTCTGGAGATCTTCAGTTGGTCCCCCTGGGGGCTTATTTAAAGGTTAATGGTTCTTTGTGGAATGCTCATCAGAGAAGGATGTTATACACAGAACCCTTGGGGAATCTATATTCTGAGAGATTATTAATGAACAGAAGTAAGCTATAACAGAGTTCTCAAATTGGGAGTGCAAAGAAGAGCCAGGGGATATAGATTTAATTTATTTTTAAAAATATTTTGAATCAGTAAAAATTAGAACACACAATTTAAAAATTATGTTTGGGGCCTATCTCAGCTGGCACTGGGCGAAGGCGGGGTACACCCTGAAGTGCTCGCCAGACCATAACAGGGCAACACACACACACACACACGCACACACACACACACACACACACACACACTCTCACACCTAGAGTTGATTTGGAACAGCCAACTAGCATGTCGTTGGACTTTGGGAGGAAACCAGGGTACCCGGAAGAAACCCGCACAAACACAGGGAGAACATTCAAACTCCTTCTTGCTGTGAGGCGGACGTGCTAACCACTACACTTCATGTGGAAAGTTCAAAAACAGAATGCGATGTTACTGGGAAAAATAAATCAATAAGATATCATTTGAAAAATAAAAATAAAAAGTTAGACGAAATAAATCCACACTGAGGAGTGCTGTTCGGTTTATTTTACAGTCAGACAGGTACCTCACTACGAACACATTCGAGAACACCTGCGCTTTAATGCCATTGGCTGAACTAATTTACAAAGCCAATGTACCCATCATATACCCACATTCACTACAACAGGCGGTACGGTGGCGCAGTAGTTAGCACGGTCGCCTCAAAGCAAGAAGATTCTGGGGTGGGGTCCCATGCTTGGTGAGGGCATTTTTTTTTTTTTTTTTTTACGGTGGGCACATGTGCTTGCATATTCCCTCCAGGTACTCCGGTTTCCTCTCACAGTCCAAAAGACATGCACATTAGGATAATTGGATGTTTCAAATTGCCCCTAGGTGAGAGTGTGAATGGTTGAGTGTGTTAGCCCTGCGACGGTCTGGGTGTACCACACCTTCGCCCAGTGTCAGCGGTGATAGGCTGCAGTCTTCCCGTGACCCTTGAAGGATTAAGTGGTACCACAAATGAGTGAGTGGGAACAAGAAGTTCCAAGAATTTCTTGTAAATGTGTTATACGCATCAAGGCTATCCGTTTATACCGATATTATTTAAATATAATTAAGTACCTCACTGACTGGCAACATCTAACCTGAAACTGATGTCTTATCAACCCAAGAAGATAAAAAGTCACACCAGTCCAACAGGGCTTTCCATTTACTTTGAACTTCAGAAGGGAAATAAATATATAAAAAGAAGACTTGGCCTTCCTTGTAGGTATTTTTTTTTACTTGGAATTCCTTGGTGTTTCTTTGCCTCTGAGCTTTGACATGAGAACATTATCCAAAACGCTATTCACAGTCTGGACCTTTGAGAGATAAGATCACCATGTCTACCAGCAACACTGGCTTCATCTGTACTGTGAAGTGTAATAGAAATAAAAAGTGCAGCACAAACCAAATGCAAAGATAATTATCCTGATAATGGTCATGTATATTTTTACCTCCAAAGCAGTATAAAACCCAGTGCTTAATTGCTTTATTTATTAGATAAATGCTTTAAGCCATCATTAATTCTAAGGCTGATTTATTTGTGTTGAGTCAAAGCTCACTTTAACTAACAGCCATACACAGGCTACAAATTCAATTTCCAGCTCCAGTGCCTTTTAGCCTATATTGTTAAGACAAGAGTAAATAAAGGAATCAGGGAAATAAATAAAAAATAATAAAACCTGTGTATCCTAACCCACAAATTAAGGATAGGCAATTATTATTATTTTTTTTAAATGCATCTGTTATAGAACGGGGTGGCACGGTGGCATTCTGACAGCAAGAAGGTCCTGGGTTCGAGTCCCAGGCTCGGCAAGAGCGTTTCTGTGTGAGGTTTGCCTGTTCTCCCTGCGCCTGCATGGGTTTCCTCTGGGTATTCTGGTCTTCTTCCTACAGTCCAAAGACATGCACATTAGTAGCCACTAATTGGCTGTTCCAAATCGCGCCTAGGTGTGAGTATGAGTGTAAATGGTTGGCGTGGGTTGGCGCAGCAGTGGTCTGGCGAGCGGTTCAGGGTGTTCACCCAGTGCCGGCTGCGATAGGCTCAGGCACCGTGCAGCCTTAATAGGACTGAGCAGCTTGATGATATGAGTGAGGGAGAATGAATGATACTCTCTCTCTCTCTCTCTGCTTTCAGAAGCCCTGAAACTGTCTATCAGTCTATTTGAGCTGACAAATGCCACCAATTTGACTCGAAATCATCTGAGTGGGATCAGATAGCAATGTGCAACCCATAGCTTTGAATGCGCTCTTATACACATGGCTGATCGCAGAGATGTTCACTATACCAGTGTGGGTTTTAGCATTATTGTTATTATTATTATTTTATTTCAAAACTAAATAACTGCAAACTTTGAGAGCTGGCAGAAGAAGGATTACAAAAAAAAAAAAACCCCACACACACCTGCAGAATTCATACCAAGTAATACAATGGTGTTAATGGTCTAAGATGACAATTAATTTAAAAAAAAATGTAAAAAGGGACTTTTGCCCAGTAGTTTTGTGGAGATGACTGTTGAGCTAGTTTTATCTAGTCTGAAAAGTTTTCACACCAATAAATTACATTTAACCTGCTTTGTTTACCCACTGCCTCATTGCTCTTTTCACTGGCCCGACTCATTGACTTCTTCCCAACGCTGAGCAGTGAATGTACTATTTCAATAGTCCATTCAACCCTTAGAATATTTCAGTGACGATCAAGATTTAAATAACTTGTGTCATGATTTACATCTATTTAAATATTTATAGGCCAAAAAATGGTGAAAATATACAACAAATGTAACAAATATATATATTTGTCAATTATTTATTGAATCGCCTTTCTGGCAACTGGCAGCTGGCAACTCACAAGTAGGCGAAATATTTTGAGAATCCCTTATGGAGCAGACGGAAATGGACTGCATCATGGACTCTTTGAAATCTTGTTGTGCTGAACAGGTTTCGAAGGTTGAGTTCACGTTCCAAACATCCATCAAAAGTAATCCTTCATAAACCAAATTTCCATCTATATGAACAATTACGTATTGTTTGGTATCAACATTCACTACATGCTGGCGTACTGGTTAGCCGCCCAGCTCAGAGCAAGGTCTTGGGTTCCGGGCTAGGGCGTCTCTGTGTGGAGTTTGCATTTTCTCCCTGTGCTTGCACGGGTTTCCTCCATGTACTCCGTTTTCCTTTCACAGTTCAAAGACATGTAGGTAAGCTAACTGGCTATTCCCAATTGCCCCTAGGTGTGAGTGTGAACGGTTGTGTGTGATGGTCTGGCGAAGTGTTCAGAGTGTGAGATACACATGCCAGCCATTTCACTTACTGGTTTAAGTTCATGATATTAAATTCTGGATGAAAATATCATGAATAGGATGAAAGTCTCAGACTGTGGAACCACTACACTTTGCACAAACATGCCACATTCAGGAAAAGGTGTCCAATTGGGTCTTCTTGGAACCTTTCAGTTTCCTCCTTATGCCTGCATAGTGAAGATAAGCTACTTGACCAAAACACATGTGGACTACTGACTATACACACACACACATATATACATATACATATATATATATATATATATATATATATATATATATATATATATACACACATACATAGATATACATATACATATATATATATATATACAGAGACTGGACATAAGTAAATAGACACCC
>JAQMYF010000002.1:29514738-29533878 GCA_030014195.1 Neosilurus mollespiculum | reverse complement strand
GAATAGTGTGAAACATAAAAAGCAATTCCCAAAATTCATTACAGACCATTTACAAAAAGAACAGCTAACTTCAATACAGTAAAAAAACAAAACAAAACAAAAAAACCCAAGTAAACACATAAAAACAAAAAAACAAAACAAAACAAAAAAAACAACAACAAAAAAAAGGGGGGGGGGTTGGTTGGGAGAGAGAGAGAGACGGGTAAATGGTTCAGGGAATTTTGTTTGTTTTTTTTAGAGAGACGGTTAAAACGTGACATTCATAATCAAAAACAACAATCATAGGAAGAACACTAGAACAAATGAAAGACAGTATTTACATATAAATACAAAAAACAAGTTATAGGATTGACATACACCATATATAGATATATAGATAGATGATTTATTCTAGAGAATAAATATGCACACTGTAGTAACTCCAGTTTTTTTTTTTTGCCTGTTCAAAATAAACAATCCAGTCCATTTAAAAAGAAAAGAAACTTGTGCAATGGTTTTACTACAATGTCCTACCATCATTTCTCTAATCCTAACGGACAATTTAAATTAGAAGTACTCCGTTATGCAGCTTTATAAAAGCTGGAAACGTAAGTGGCTGAAATAGGCTTCCCCTGTTTAACATCAAGAAATACTTTCATTGGTTAATAACAATGTGAAAATCTATTTCTCTAATTAAAAAAAAAGCCTGAAAATGCCAGTTATCAACATTTCTGTTAGATGAAAGTGCCAAAATATGGGACAGACATTAGTAACACAGGAAATACACTAATTATGAAAATAATAATGATCCTTCATTCGGAAGTCAGAGAGCAGCGTGGTACCACTGTGTCCTAAAGGTCTTCAGTGTTTTCTAGTCAGAGCATGAAAATGGAATAAAAATAACCATACATATCAGATCAGGTGAGTGGTTGACCGGCTAAAGGTGTGGTACTTCCTCTCGAACATAGACAGGTTGACCATCGAAGGTGAGTGCACAGCCTGGAACAAACGAGAAAAGATGCATAGTAAAAAAAAAAAAGAACAGCATGTTCAGAATCAGCAAGTTTCTGGATGTATGAATTCTTGAAGAAGTCGGACATCTGGTGCAGCTTGTTACGGAGAACCATATTGTGAAGCCGAGAGGAGATGTTTAGGGAGTTATTCTTCACTAGTCATGTCCAATTAACTCAAAGTAGCGTTCAGTGTGGGCGGAGGAAAAAGCAGCAAACTCCCTGAGGAAGTGACCATTTCACAACAACTCCATTAAAGAGTTTCAAGGGAAGAGTTTCAGACGTTTCGTCCTCGGGATTTAGTGTACTCGGCAATGATGACGCTGAGCTAACTTCACAATGTGATTACACAGGGTGACCCAAACTAACCTTGCACATTTCAAAGGTCAATTTAAAATAAAGGTTAAAAATAATCAAATTATTATTTGCACACGTGTGCAAATAATCACTCGATGTGTGGTTTCAGTAAGATGGAGCTACGACACACACACACAGCTCGAAGACCATTGGAAGTGCTGAAGGGGAAAGTTTGCGGATCAGGTGATCTCATTGGTGGTGATATTGGGTGTCCGGCCCGCTCCCCCGACCTCGCCCCTTGTGATTTTTTTTTCTGTGGTATTACTTTAAATCACGAGTATATTCTCATCGACCCCCAAACTCTTGAAGCCCTTAAAGCTGCTATTCAGCAGGAGATCACTGCTGTTCCACTGAACATGACAACCTTCAGAAATCACCTCCAAGTGTGTATAGACCATGACGGCCACCAATTGGATGATGTCATCTTTAAACCATAATGTCTAAAAACTGTACTGAATGAAGTTTCATGAGTGCAAATAATAATTTGATTATCTTCAATGATAACTGGGGGGGGGGAATCATTAAAATGTGGGAGGTTTTATTGGGTCATCCTATAGTTACTGCATGTAGTGTTAAATATTAAATACATGGGGAAGGTGATGACAGTAATGAACATCGTTAGTAAATGGTAACATGCTGACACACATTGGTACATGCGGTGGCCTAAGGAAAACCTGACATATTCTAGTAAATAAAGTTTTGAAACATGTTTCTCTTTGGGACGTCTCAAACACAAGTACAGCTTTAGCGTTCCGAAGCCTATATATGCCCAGAAGTGAAATTCCACTGACAAACATGTAATAAGTAGAAAATATGAAGGCTATATATAAAAAGCTACATTATACCAGCCTTTAATTACAGATTATTACCATTGCTGCATTTGTTAAATTGGCTACTTACTTAACATGGATAATACAGGGTAATTAAGATTTAAATAAATAAATACCCAACACAAACCTTAATATCCTCTGGCAATATTTTTTCTACCCAATTTCCTTTTCTTTATAGTATTGTTTTTAATTTTTTTTCTTTTTTGCTGAAGCAATTAAATTAAATTAAATTAAAATTTAATTAAAAACCTTATCGCCTTGTATTGGAGTTATAATATTTCCACTAATGTTAGAAGTAGAAACAGTTAAAGTTTATTTTTAAATAACCATATATATACACATACATATACATATATATATATATATATATATATATATATATATATATATACACACATACACACACATATATATATATATATACACACACAGACATATACACACACACACACACACACACACTCATATATTCATGATGAGGTTTTTATTATTTTTTTTTTTAAATGTATTTTTATGATGAAGGGGCGGCACGGTACCATAGCGCTTAGCACGTTCGCCTCATAGCAAGAAGGCCCTAGGCTCGAGCTCTGACCGACTCGGATGTTCCTGCGTGGGTTTCCTCCGGGTACTCCGGTTCCCCCCCCCACAGTCCATAGACATAAACATTAGGCTAACTGGCTGTTCCAAATTGCCCCTGGGTGTGAGTGGGAACGGTTGAGTGTGTTGGACACTTCAACATACTTCGCCCAGTGTCGGCTGAGACAGGCTCCGGCCTCGCCGCAACCCTAATAGGATTAAGTGTCTCAAACAAAGGAGTGATTAGTGAGAGTGAGTGATTTATTACGAGCTATCAAATCACAGAAGGAAAGTTCAATTTTGGTCAAAAGGTTCCACCTTTTCCTTAAATGATCACTAAACTCAGTCTCAGTAATATTGGACAGGTTTTCCCAGACCAGCACATCATACATTCAGTGACTAGCATATTGAGAAGTTTCGATTTCTAAAGCTTATATCTCAAAAATAAGTAAGTAAATAAAAAAAATAAAACAAACCAGCCAAGCCCTTGTTTTCAAATTTATGAATGAGCCATCAATAGCAAATTATGTATTCGTTTCTGATGACAGTGACAAACAGCTTGGATGGTAGGTTCATGTCGAGAATGACGTTGCTGCATTTCTACTGCAATCCCACATGGAAATGTGAGTGAAAGAGAGGTTAAGCAGGAACATGAACCCAATTTATTCCCCTTACTCTTACTGTGCCTTGTTATAACCACCAATCAGAACCCATCACCCTTTCGCGCGCACACACACTTCAGTCGAGCTTATGGTGCCCAAGAGAGTTAATGAAACCCAAGTTGGCACTGCGCCTCCGTACCTGTTCACTGAGACGATCGATGCCCCATCAAACTGCAATCACATGAATAGCTGAGTCTAGTTAAAACGCTGTCTCATGACTGGCATGTCTGGATTTCGCCTTCGGATGTAATGCGTGAGTCAGTAATCCAACCATATCTGAAATATTAGGCACTGCCAAAAAGTAAGGCTCCGAAAATGTTTGCGTGTGTAAGTTTACAGAAACATGAATACGAAAAAGTAAGAGAATAAGCTGTGAAGTGCAAGTGCACTCAGCGCCGACGTGCATGCGAGATATATATTTTCCCACAATTTTCTTTATTTATTGAGTTGCCTGTGTGGGCACAGACGCAACAACAAAATCGAGCTCATGGCTTTTTACGTCATTTGCTTAAGTATGGCGCTCCGGCACCCTGCTAAAAATTAAAAAATGGGGAGCAGCTTCATACCACTGAACTGCAGAATTCCTATCTGGTGCTACCACAGGCTAAATATTATGCACCAGAAAACAAACAAACAAAAGCAACATGGACAGAAATTTATCTGCATTCATACAGTCCAGTACTACAACGATCAGAACTCACCTGAATAAAGGATTTTACCAAGTCTTAAGTTCCTGCTTAGGGAGTGATCACACTAGAGCTGTGATAGAAAAGTGTTTGACGCGAATTGATTTTATATTCTGAAATTTGCGTCAAGATGTTTTGCAGCTCCAACATGCAAGCCGATATTTTGTGGCTTAAATACGTATGTCGTGCAAAATTCGCAAGAAGGCCCCGCGAGTAATATGCGATTGGTTTGCTGCTGATTGGCGGGGAAAAAAAAGCTAATCTCTTCTACATCAGTCGCGTTTTGTTCTCAAACCATTCAGTTGTTATTTGCGCGTTACTAGCGTGAACAAAATACGAATAAAATACGAACGATGACAAAATACACAGAATACTGCGGATGCCGGCAAGTCTCAAATTTTTCCGTAAACTTTTCACGTGGAAGTCTCCAACTTGTTGCTTTTCCTAGCGAGCGAAAAACAAATCAAAACGACACCTTTGCGACCTTCTCCTGACATGTGCAGACTGCTCGAGAAGAGTTTGGGACTACTCCGGCTCAAAGCCTCGTTTTGCAGCATTTGCTGGAAATTACAAACGTTTGAAATTATTTGCGATGAGTTCATGAACGAGGTGACCAAAATGTGATGCCACGAATGTCGCGAGACAAATTTGAGAACATTTCGAGAATGAAGAGCATCTATTAATTTTATAAACTGATGGACAGCTAGAATTCGTTGCACAATATGGCCATTTTAACAGCCCAAAAAACTGCGTAGATATTTATATATATATATATATACACACACATACACACACGTCATGTGCTAGATCCGTAATACAATACATTTAACACATTAATGGTTTTGTCAGAACTTTCAGTTAAACATCGTTCTCTGAGTCTACCGGTGTGTACTTCACTGACAGTTAAGACTCTATGGTTGAAGAGAGATGTGTCCTTTATTGTACTAATGTCTTAAGGCTTCTCCTGAGATCAAGCCCTCCTGAGAAGACCTCATAAATTATTAGTTCAGCTCCTGTTCCAATGCTATTTTAATCTTCTTAGGGTTTCAACCTTGGTGTTTGTTTATTAGCATTTTAATTCATTAGCTCTTTCCATGTTAATTAAGCAACACAAGCATAAAAAGCAAATGTATACTGCAGGAATCTACTGTTTACATGGATATCAGAGAGCATGGGGGTTAAAATCTAGTTCTATAGCAGCATTCATGCGGTTGAATAAAAGTATGCATGTTATGTTTGTGTAAATGTGCTGTTTAGTCAAAAGAAAAATTTTACATGCCAGGCTTCTCCTCTGTGTTTTATTCCTTGAATAAAAAAATATTTTATAGTGTGATACCCATTGCCAGATAACACAACTGCCACTTCTTTGCATAAATAGTCATTATGTGGAGTTTTGGTTGCTTTGTGCTGCATAAAACATCTAATAATTCCTGAGCCAGTTTAGCTATAATTAGGTTTAACACCAACTTAGGCCCAGCTGGTGCTCCTGGACTCTAACAGTACCCAAATTTGAACAACCAAAACACCTACGATAAGATACCCAGCTTCCTAGAAAGCAAAAGCCCAGTGATTTTCCTTCTCTAACACAACACATTAATCGGTTAAATATTCAACTAGGTGTCTGTAAACAAGAAGATTCCCAATCAGCAAACTCTGCACCCCGGACATAGTGAATTAGTAAGTGCAACCACTTTCCCAAAAGGTTAAACATTAGTGAATGAGGGAGCCAGAAGTACGCTGTGCTCACATCAGACAGGCACCTAGAGTAGAGTCTCTCTGCGGGGGGAGCCAGGGGCTCGGCGCTGCTCCAAGGAAACCACAAGCTCCCGGCATGGCCTGGTGCCCTGCAGAGCGGTCGGGCGTGCTTGCTGTGCGGGCACTTTGAGATCGGACTCTGCAGGAGCAGGCTGGTTAGTGCTCTCTGGGCAGCATGGGCTGCGTACGCACACGGCCACCCTGGGCCGAGTCGCATTGTCCAGAGAATTGGAGCGCTGCACTACAGCATTTTTACTGCAACCACTCAGACTGAACGTGGATGCTGAGCGAGCCATCTGCACTCAAACATCGGAACGTGTACACACACACACACACACACACACACACACACACACACACACACACACACACAAACAAACACACACAGATTAGCCTGGTACATTACAGCAAATTGACAACTTTTTTTTTTTTTAAACAGAAAGTGCTTCCAAATGTTTCTAGTCCAGCTGTAAAGAAAAATTACTGACAAAAGTATTTAGCTTGAAATAAAAATCTAAACAAAGTATAACAAATATTTACTCAAAATATTTTGCCTTAAAGGCAACAGTATCCTTTTAATTGCTCTGTGAAAGACACGGAAATTGAACACGATGAAAGCTAGAAGAACCCGACAGGATAAATGGATAAACCGAGGATGCAAATGAAGAACACTGAAGCAGTGAGATGGAACAAGTAGAACATCAGCTTCATTAGTTCCCGACCAGATGTAACGTCCTAAGCAGGCTTTTTAAAGTGCTACTTTACCGTATAAGGTAAGCATATAGGATTGAATTTATTTTCCTGCCAACGTAGCAATGGAAGTTGTATACTCAACACCTGGATCACGATGCATCGTTAAAAACAAACAATCGAGTAAAACCTCTCCATCAGCCTATCGGTGAACAATATATTACTTAACAACTGTCACACCAGTGCAGTATGCAAACGAGCAACATCTGCGGACATTCTAAATCACGCCATCGACGGATTTCATTTCAAGGATGCTCTTCGCAGAGTACCTACATGTGATGCATGAAAGGTTTATTACGTTGTTTGCATGTATTACAAGGCATATCATATGCACAGGGTACTAGTACTATAATAAACATATATTTGCCTCAGGGCTGGCTGGGTGCCGCTGAACAGTCGCCGAGACAGAACACTCAAAGGTATCCATCAAGCCTTAGGTGAACAATCACTTTAAACTGGCCTCACACAGGGGTGGTTCTGATGGCAGTTTTGCTGCTTGCTGGACTGCAGTAACTTCGTCTTCACACCGTGAAGGCGTTTGTTGCCGACCAGCACCGTCCGGCGTAAACCGCAAGATTTTTAGAATGTTAGAAATTTCACCGTGCATCATCTAGCCAACGTTTTGTCATCTTTCACAAACTTTCCGGCAAACCATGTTTTCACCTACTCCTCATAATTGGTTTTGCCATGCCACCATCTTTTTTGACTGTGCTCAACCACCTTCAGACCCACCCCACGTCAGCCTGTTTTGCCACACAATGCCATCACACTTTTGTGGGTCAGAGCAGTTTGTAAACCGCCGCCAGAATCGTCCCCGTGTGATGTGTGTAACTTAGTATATACTACATGGAAACAGAACTTAAACACATTATTATCTTTTGTTTTTGTTTTTTTTTATAAATAAATACATCATGACAGATGCATGAGCTCTAAGCACATGGACAAAGAGTTGTGTCAAAGCATCTCTATCTCTTAGAGTTCTAGCATATATTTATTGGAAACAAAGAACAGCAAACTAAAACTAGATTTTATAGGGTGGGTTTTTTTTTTTTTTGTATACATATTTTACCTGTTCCAAAGGTAAATGGGCAGCATGAAGGCACAGTGGTAAGCAAAGAACTGGGTTCAAGTCCTGGGCTCAGGCGTTTCTGTGTAGAGTTAGCATGTTGTCCCTGCGCTTGCGTAAGTTCCTTCGCGTACTCCTTGTCTCCTCCCACAGTCCAAAGAGATTACACATTACGCTAACTTACTGTTCCAAAAGGACTCTAGGTGTGGATGTGAGTGTGAATGATTATGTATGTGTGTTGCCTTGTAATGATCTGGCAGCTGTTCAGGGTGTACACCTTCATCGCTCAGTGTTGGCTGAGATAGGCCAACCCATAACCCTAGTATGAGTAAGCGGATGTCAAATGAGTATGTGAGTGACAATGGCAGGCCAGATGTTCTCTGTGCTTTAAACCAACCTAAGCATTGTGTAGATAAACGCATCTGTTTACAGCCTATTTATTCAGGGTTTAGTGTATATACTACACCGAAATGCCCCGTAAATATGTTTTAGTATATACTATTTGGAAACACAAGGAAAAACAAACTAAAACGAGACTGTTACAGTTTATTTGTTTAATTTTAAAGGCTGATGATGACATGACAAACCATGAATGTGTCTTTTTGATTCTATTATTATCCACTCAGAACAATGTGTTTAAATCCAGAGACAGAAGACCAATCAGATTGAGACGTTCTTGAGTAGAACTCATTAGTGTTATTTTTCATATTATGCAACCTTCTCTTCGCTGTTAGGATATTCCGATAATTTATCTGAAACCATGACATTAATTCACTACCAGGGCATGTCTTGCTTCTAGCTGCTTTTGAGATACAACTAATTGGAAATCAAGTATCCACTAAAGGTGTTTGATTTTAGATAACCCTGTGTGTGCTTTGTAAGATTACATTTCCCTGAAAATATACAGCAAGATATCCGCATAACAAAATAGACATATTAATCAGATGCAGACATCTTGGTCAAGTCATCATATCTGTACATGACAGTGTACTATAGACAGAGAAGGACTTGATTATCGGATCTGCAGATAGATATCGGGACTTAAAACTTCAAATTTATGGAATATATTTAGCAAAATATATCTCCCAAACATTTAAATACGTGCGCCTGAACTGGCTGTGTCCCAAAGAATAGTACAGACACATACATCTACACACATACTACATGGCCTAAAGTTGGTAGATGTTCAACCATCATACTCATGTATAGTTCTTCCTTAATCTCTAACAACTTTTTTGACCCATAAACGTGACCCGCTCCAGCATAATATGGATTAAGTCGCAAGGTAGTGTTTTTAATAAGAGCCAAAGTAAGTTGAAAATGGCGTACCTGGACAAAAATGCGATATCGCACAAAATACATCCTCCAGAACAAAATCTTCAACATGACCATGTTCGAATGTCCATAAACGCCATCTGTCCATTCTAAGATGCTTGTTTAAGAAAGGGTTCCATGTTCAAGGTATTGTAAAACAATTGAAATATCCACTTGTTTGATGATTTTCAAACTGATTTAGTGATTGCTCAGGGTATTTCCCTATTATCCGTATTAACTACCAGAACACTCTGCCCGAATCATACAGTAGTAAACCAATGAGAAGCCAGACATGACTGAGTGTAAATAGAACTCATCTTTTGCTAGGAAGAAAAATTTTTATGAAAAATTTGATGCTACAATCATGTATTATACCTTATTTTGAAACATATTAAATTCTCTTTACAAATATATAAATATCTCAAATTTCCTGCATAATCCATATTATGCTGGAGTGGGTTTCCCTCTGGACTGTTTAAACTGGCCATAAACATGTCATGATGTGCCAAGCCATCCTATTAGCTGGCCTTCCTCCACACCCACCTCCATATACATATCTCCGCCCATCCTGGTCTGCCTGCCAGTGCACTGAACACGAAGCTTCCAATCAGAGCAGGGTTCTGGTTTCTCTCTTTTTAGTTATGCTGCCATAGTTAGTCATGCCGGAGTCCCTGCTTGCACCCAGCACTAATAAACTCTTCTTTTACCATTACACTGCTATAAGAACACCTAACAACCTCTCTTCCTATAAAAAAATTTATATTTTAATATTATCTGCATTAAATATCATTTATAACCTTAACAAAAAGGCCTTGTATATGGCATATGCTTGACACAGACTTTGAGAAGAGTTTCATCCTTGAATAATGAGTAAAACGTATGCAAGTATGGCTAGTGGCCATTTTCTCTCGATCCATTTAACCGCAAAAATCACTGGCCGTAAGCAGCACAGTTACATAAATGTTTTGCGGTGGGTTTTATTTTGTTCGGTTTCGTCAGGGTTTCCATACGCCTGCGTGCCCTGAGCCTGAAAAAAAATAAATCAGCCATCATCCAAGCACGCTAATTATGCCGCTTAGTAAAAACAGTCAGCAAACCCTTTCAGCCTTTAAATAATTTATTTATTTATTTGAGTTGGAAGCTAAAGGTTTAATACGGAAATTCCCTGAAATATCAGTTCCCTGTAGACACCTTTATTTCTTTTTTGGGGGGACTATGGGTACTAGGTGAACGTCCTTTTTTTAACCCAAGCCTAAATTAATTATTAATTGGTTCACTGAAGGCAAACTTCTGACACAGCTGGGATTTGTACATAATTGATCTGGGATTGCAAGCCTCGGGCTAAAACGAGTCATGTCCTATAATCACTAAATCACAATGCCTAACAATACAGTGCAACCTGTACAGCAACACTGAAATCACTGCAGCACCGAGCGTGCATTCTCAAGTCAGATTAATTCTTCATGCTTATCATCTTCTCCAGGCTTGTTTGCAATACTGGGATAAGCCAGTGTTCAAAAACACCACGTACCTGGAGATCAACGTTCCTACAGAATTGTGTCCCAGCCCTAATCCAACACACCTGCTTCACATAATCAGTTTACTCGATTAGCCGGACCAGCTCTGTTAGACTTGGGCTGGAGCTGGCTTTATATAAGAAAGCAGATCTTGTGTAACATGGTTAGTCATTACTGGTGTAACCAAGCAAAGTCGGCTTAAAAAAATTCCTTTGAATGCATAACTGTCTGAAGTCTGAGAAATATGGTTTTCTCAATGTTTGATTACAATTTGATTTGTTTCACAATCTTTTTAATTAATTAAATGATGCATTCATGTAGACAAGTGATCAAAGGAATAATGCCTTGTTTGAACTAAACCCTAATCTTTTATTATAGAGATAAAGATAAATAATGAAAACTTCAGGGAACAAAAAATAATAATAATAAATAATTTAAAAAATAATAATAAATTTAAAAAAATACTTACAGCCAGCGTCGAGCTGCTAGATATTCGAGTTATATGATCAAGGCCTGTGCCTGGACTCTTGTCATCAGGGGTACTGCTGGCCATGAAAGCTCTCTGGATCACACGCTTGGGGGTTTTGGTGAAAGAGAAAGCCCTGGTGACCTGCAAACAAAGCAACTATTACTGCACCCAACCTGCACACATCTCGTAATCTAGCCGGGAAATTCGGGGGGGTGACGGTGGTACTCATACTCAGTTTATACTCATTATTATCAGACATAAGTAGGTGTCTTTAACTAAACTTTGGATCAACTACATACAGAAGTAAACTAACATAACAGAATAGTGACAGCAGATACTTTTTAACGCTTTACTGTTAATCAGTTCAAACCTTTGAATAAGACAATACAGTCTGTTATTTTTTTTGCCCTTAGAAATATTACTTTTGACTAACGCCACGTAAAGCAGAATACATACAATCTGCTGCTGAGCAAGAAGCGAATCGCTTAGCAAAGCTCTCGTAGCCAGCTCTGGTGGCACAGGTAACCCTCTTGCATGTTTCCCACTTCCAAATATTTTCGAGAGAAACCAGGAGCATGAGCAGTATCTAGCTAGTTCCATACTTGAAGTGTAGATCTGCAAGCACTATATAGCTAGCTCACTAATAAATAGCTTATATTACCATTAGCTTATTTTTAGCATATATTATCATAATAAATAGCTTAATATCATCATCATCGTTACAGCAAATATAGAATGGAGATGCTTATGCATCATGAACAAGGTAGGAGTTGAACGTATACAAATATACACTCATGGTACATTTACATTTGCGGCATTTGGCAGACGCTCTTATCCAGAGCGACTTAAATTTTTGTCTCATTTATAAAACTGAACAGTTGAGGGTTATGGACCTTGCTCAAGGGCCCAACAGTTACACTCTCGGCAATAATGAGCTGCCCTTCCAGGAACAATTATACCCGTGTTCATCGTTTCTTTACGGAAAATGTTTTGGGGATGTCAATGTTTGACGGCATCTGTCAATCAACGGTATCTTTAAGTTCTGATTGGTAATCTCTCAAACGATCAGGTCAGGTTAACTCTGTACCCTCCCACCTTGCATCACTTGAAAAAATATTTCGCCGCTTAAGGCTGGCTTTCATTGACTTTACATGGTGGCTTGTTCACAGCCTAAGGCTGCTCTGAATAGATGAGTGGCATCTCTACCTAGAATAATTCCTGCCTATCTCTTCAACTACTGTATTTTCTCTCTCTATTTTTTTTTTTTTTTTAACAAAACAGACAATGTAGTAAATTATCCAGTTGGACCAGAGAGAGTAAATAGCATATAAAAAGTGTAACATCTACAGCCCTGTACCCTGTTTCTAAGCTGTCTTTAATTAAATTACTGCAGTAAATGCATGTGAACAAGTAAATCCCAAACCCTGGCTCAATCCAATTTTATCTTCAATCAAAAAGCTGTTTCAGTTCCTGTTTTTACTCTGGTAAAACAGTGTGTGAGTGAGCAGACTCATCAGGTGTGTGAGTGAGCAGACACATTACATACAACACCCACAGTGCTGTTCCCACCCCTACCTTCTTTGATGTCTTTTTGATGGCCCTGGAGGCCCGACTCAGTGTGCTGTCCATGTCCTTCGTGCTCACTTGAAGGGTGTCAGGATCAGTGCACTGAATTAGGTCTTCCTGTTTTAAAATAGGATACAATACAGAGTCATTCTGCAGGCAAAAAAATGCAGTGAGTGAGACATTGTGGTCTAGAAAGAATTAGGAGACACAAATGAGGTGTGGATCGCCACCTTGTGGTGGACCCTGTGCCTGAAGGCTGGCAAGACAGACATTCACCTGCAGGGCTTAGTGGTACTTGTTCTTTAATTATACAGGCAAATATATACATCTGTCTGGCTGGAGCCAATTACACGTGCTGTTTGGCAGGTCTGGGCCTGCACTCATGCGTCAGAGCAGGAGACCTGTGGTGCTGTAGAATGGAGATAAAGCCATCTGCCTCGGAGGTGTAAAGTTCAAGCACAATTCCACTTCTAATTACATTAATCTGTCTTCAAGCCTAACCACGCTGGACAATCTAATAGGATTAACTGCCACCAAAAAGGTTCACACATGCCACCTAATTTGTTGCTGTAATAAAACAAAGTGAGGCCTAATAAAATAAATAGTTATGCTAGAGGCCTTATCGGCCTCCAGATGAAGGGAGCCAAGGAAGATTCCACGAGGGGGTAGAACTCACCGCGTCAGCCCTACAGATGGTGTTTGCCACTTGACGGCAGAGTGTCTTCAGCCAGGTCGACTTGAGTGTGTCTTCAGAAGCGAGTTGGAAGCTAAAGAGGAGGTTCTCTTGCTCGGTAGGAGGCCGCACAACCAGGGCAAAGGCGTTCTGACAGTCTGCATACCCAGAATGCATCACACACCAACAAACAAATACTGGGTTATGAAAACACAAGCGGGGGATGATATGGTGGAGACTTAAAATGAACAGTTAAGATTCCTCTGAAACTTCTACTCAGCAAATGTACCGTTGGTAGGACACCAGCAGATGTTCGAGATGTTAAACAGTACAGTCAGGCAAAAGGTCACAATTTCATCACTTACTTACATCGATTACTTGTTCAAGTAAACACCTAGATTTTCAAACGCATCTTTTTACTAACACCCTACATGACGCGACAGCTTCGTTGAAAGGCGTCCCCCAAAATTGCCCAAATGCTTCTTCGCCATTAAGCTTTCTCAGCCATATTCTGCTGATTAGGTCTAACAAAAGTGCAAGAAATACCTAAATAAGTTTTAACCCAAATTCTTTTTGAAGTGGCAAACAAAAGTTTGAAATGTTTCTTAAAATAAAGTGTGTGATCTATAAAGCTAGCTCTGTGTTCAGCTGCCATATCACGGACTGTGAGCTTACCTTCGGTGTCCTGCAGATCCAGCACCCTGCGAATCTGAGACAGGGGCATGAGGGTGATGTGCTTGAGCTGAGCAGGTGGCCGTGTCTGCCCCAGCGGACTCTTAAAGGTGCTGATCACCTTATGCCTCTTCCTGGCGATCTGAAGATGCACATACAAGCAAAAAAAAATTACCTCATGCATGTGCTTAAGTCCAGACTCTATAAAGTGGGAGGGGTGTGTGTGTGTGTGTGTGTGTGTGTGTGTGTGTGTGTGCGCGCACGTGCACACACATGGAGGCTGTCGTGTGGGTGATTCATTGATCGGTGCTGTTCAGAAGCTAAACGCCCAGGCTCATTAGGTACCCTTTAATCCTACAGCATGGGGCCTGAGTAAGGGACACGGTGTGATGCAGAGCAACAGATATGAATACAGAAGAATTCATCAATGAATAATTGAGCAGACGGAGCCCCAGAGCTCCCTTCTCTCATTAACAGGCTCGACCTAAAGCTGCGCAAACAGGACAGACACAGTAGACACAAGTCTCCCCTCACCCAATCCCACTCCCTCCAATCAAACACAAAACCATGCTAATCAGGAAACGCAGAGTAGCCGAGTCAGCAAGCATGAACCGCATATGCATTAATTAGGCACCTTATCCCCCCCCTCCCCTTCCCCAAGACCCATTCTCACCACGAACTTCGAGTGTGCTTGTGAGGTATATGTAATTGGGGACAGAAGAAAAGCAGAGAGGGTGGACCTGGTATCAGAGGGAGAGGGAGAGAGGAGGAGCTGACGTAACCGAGCAGGGCTGAAAAGGTCAGTAAACTTAAAGGATATTGTGTGGATGTAATGGATACGTGCTGGTGTATGCTTGAAGTGGCATGGGGGTGGTGGGGGTGCCAGCAGGTCAGGAGTTAAAAAGCAGTTAACAAGTCATTGAAAAGAATATCCATCAGAGAGGTGCTGAGGGAAGCACAGGCTATGATGCACGTACAAGAATGAAAGAACAGATGGTTAACGTGTACATTAGCGCTTGTAAACGAGAGCCAAGATTTCCCTTGTCTAGTAATTCTAAAAATATTTCCACAAGAGGAGAAAATGTGATTTCATCATGCAAATTATATAACAACTACGCGGAGGCGAAATAAAGATATATTTCTTAATGAGTGCAAGTGTGAACGTGCCTCCAGGCAGTCATTAAAGAGAAAGAGGGTGACATGTTCACCACGGTCACAGGGCTTGTCTCCTAGAGCAATGGTCTCCACACGGTGCACCAGACTCCGATGAGAAGATAAGAGATTGGCCTGAAACACACACACACACACACACAGTTCTAGCAGCAAAATCAAAACTCCTGCAAAGACGATTTTTTATGAATATCGAAAAAGGAAGCAAGCAGGGACTTGCTTCCTCACAGCCTTTTTAATGATTCAAATTCTCTCTGATAGACCCCGAACTAATCTACATTAATATATTTCATGCAGACCTCAAAAGAAGAAAGGAGCAAGATTATCACATTGCCTGCACAAGATGCAAAGCTTTCACAAATCCTGCCTGAAAAAGAAGAACATAAAGGGAGCGTGCTGCTTAATTAAGTGAAATAAATAGTGATGCAAGCTTGACTGAGCGGAGGATAGGCGCGACGCACTGCCACTGTTATTTTGAGATTAGCGCATCGTCGCTACGGATGGAACTCGGCTGAGTAAACACATGAGCAACTTACAGGGCAGCCATCTACTTCGTAAACCACATCAAAGATCTGCTTCTGGCCATCCGTCTTCCGCTTGTCTTCATTTATATGGCTGGGTGGAACAGCAGAAAAAGATTTAGGACACGGTCTTTGACCATTAAGGGATGAGGAAGGATGCGATTCGTGAGGATATTATCGGGAATGGGAGTTGTTAAATAATTTAACTCACGTCATAACTTCTTTGAGGGACTCGATGGCCTTTTCCAGAGTGACTTTATCCGGATTATCATCAGAGGTATGCTTTTTAATATCTGAAATAATACAGTGTGGCAAATGAAAAAGAAAGGTTATGAGGACAGATTTCCATAATTACATGAAGAGATGCAGCCAGAATGTGGCCTCGGGTGCAGAACATTTCAATATTTTAACGATTTGAAATATCTGGGTCTAATCACGGCCTTTAAATACACAGGGAACAGCTGAGAAGCCTAGGCAACCAGCTACTGACTGAAAAGGTATGATCAAAGGAAGTATATATATATACACACACACACACACACACACACACGTGTGTGTGTGTGTGTATATGACTCACCATTCAGTAAGAGAGCCACGCTAGGCAGTCTCTGAACAGGACGTATCATCAGCTCCACCAGCGTCTGCCGCCCACACTCGGGTTTGGCCTGATTGATCTAGAAAAAGATTTGGTGAAAAACACGAAAAGAAATACACTCAGGGATGCAGGTGGTCTTATTACTCACAGACTAATGTAATTAACAATTTCAATTTGCAGGTCTACAGACCTTTTATCTAAACACATTATACAGAAGTCTGAGATGTCTTTAATATTTATCTTTTCCGTAACCCTGATGCTTTAAAGATTGTATAGAAAGGCAAAAAAAAAAAAAAAAAAAGTGCCAAAAGGTTTACATCCAGATTTCATCGACTTAATTAAAGATTAACATTTCATTGAATGCATGAGTTTTTGTTTTGTTTTTACTAAGATATAACTTGGTGGCATGGTGGTGTACTGGTTAACACGTCCGCCTCACACCAAGGAGGTCCTGGGTTTGAGTCCCGGGTGTTTCTGTGTGGAGTTTGCATGTTCTTCCTGTGTTTGCATGGGATTTCCTCCAACAGTGAATGCTTGTGTGTGTGTGTGTGTATGTTGACCATCCAAAGGACTAGCAAGCTATTCAGGGTGTACCCTGCCTTCGCCCAGAGTCGTCTGAAATAAGCTCCGCCTAAAAAAAATGTATAATTCACTGCTTGGTCATAAGGTATGCTAGTTCTACCTAAGACAGACAGAAGTTACCAAGAAGTGTTGACATTTTATTTGAATCGAGACGTTTATGGACATTTTAATCACAAAAAAAATCTTCACAGTAAAGAAAAAGGCTGCTGAAACTAATATGGAGCATCTCTCGTACAACATCATTCTTCAACTATTACAATGCGGACTGAAATTCTTTTGAATTAACTCCCTTACACACCAAGGCAGAATTTTCCGAATGCTCATAAAAAAAACCCTACCAGGTCATTTAATACACGTGCTCTGATTAGCCTTCACACAAATGAATGAAATTTGATATCATTTATGAGTGTACCCTGTGGTGAATCTGTATTACTAGCTCTTTAAAACAATCACATATGACATCAGCAGTTCCAACAGGCAACGTCAGTCCTTGCTTCTTGTCAAATACGTGCGAGTGCCGCCACACTACTACTACGAGGCATGCACAGCGACATGTTGCCTTCTTCACTGGTTGCTCCAGACCTGGTATTGATGCAAACTCGTTGTTTTGACCTATTGGCTGGGCTGCGTGCAGCAGACACCGATCTAAGATAACACATTAATCGGCCAGTGCTGAGCTGTGTCGCCAGGAAAATGGCGAAGTGCAAACTATAAACAACAAGCACAAAATAACGCATAGCACAATTCAGTAGTCTGTGAAGACCACTTCAAGCCGACCTGCTATCGGCGTGACATCCTTCATTATAGGTCAAAGGATGAAAACGGGCGGGGACAGCACCTCGGGTGTTATGGTTGTTCTTCATTGGTTCAGCCCCCGCTAGTAATCCACGGGATAAAATTGCCCACTGTAGTGCTTTGTATGGTCATTCATGTTAAAATAAGCTCTGTATCGCTTAAACATATTATATAAACGCACAAATTGTGCTGTAAGGATGACCAATACGCGGACTCCTTAAAACGAAACAAACAAATAAAATTAATTTATGAAATTCCACATGCGAAAATTATCTGCTGGCCAATCAAATGAGGGTTCGGCTTGGTTTCAGTGATGTCAGAATACAGAATAATACGCAGAAAAAAAGCCGTTTCCACATCATTTATTTGATGAGGAAAATATCTTCGTAATTTTTAGTTTATGACGGACAAAAGTCAATTACACAGATTTCAAAGTATTGCTTTTCGACATAACACCACAGACACTCTGCACACAAATATAATACCTTTAGGAATGCGTGAAACCTGGGCTTCTGCTTCTCACACCTCACAATCGTTTCCTTGCTCATCTCGAAGAAGTTGACAAAAGGTGGGTAAGCTTTCACCAGCTCGCCGGACTGACAAGAAAAAGGCCGAGGTGTTACAAGGGTACCAGACAGTCGGCGTCATAGTAGTGACAACGCATGTAGATCAAACCGCCTTCACACTCACATATTTCAGAATGATGTCACCGACACTCTTGTCTTCTGACCAGTTCATCACCAACTCTTCCAGGTCCGCCTGTCCAAAAGACATTCATCAGCATTAATAGTTGCTCTGGATGAATTACCCGCCTTATACGCTCAATCACAGGGTCGAACAACTGAACGCCCACCTTTATCCTGGTGTGCACTTCATAAATGTCTGGGATGCTGCCAAAGATGGTCTTTATTTCTTCTTGCGCCAGAATGGGGCCTCCGACCTGCCCTTCTTTCTCCAGTGGGTACTTGAAAAGCTGAAAGTGCAGACAAGACATATATCTTATTACAGACTCAAAACCCTGAAATGATATATACACCTATATATTCATTCATTTTCAAAACCATTTAATTCTGAATTAAGGATGAAAGGGGCCTATGGTTTAAAAAAAAAAAAGAAAAAAAAAAAAGAAAAGATTGCTCAGCAAAAACTAAAACTTGTTTAAAAATTTTTTTTTGACTTGGGGGGGGGGGGTATGGACACAAAAAACAAAAAACACACACCGACCCCCACACCCCTTCTCATCTGCCGCCCATCTCAGCCTGGGGGGATACACAATGGACAGCCTGCCTGCCCATTGCAGGGCCAACATAGCACAACCATTCAAACTCACATCCACATCTAAGGGCAATTTGGTAGAGCCAATTAGCCTAATATGCATGTCTTTAAACTGTGGGAGGAAACCCATGCAAGCATGGAAAGAACATGAAAACTTCACACTGAAATACCGGAGCCCGAACCTAAGACCTTCTTGCTATGAGGCAGATATGCTAACCACTGCACCAGCATATTATTATACACCACACACACACACACACACACACACACACACACACACACACACACACACACACACACAGATATATATATATATATAT
>JAQMYF010000002.1:29495416-29507257 GCA_030014195.1 Neosilurus mollespiculum | reverse complement strand
CACTGGAACTAAGGGGCCAAGTCCAGCTCCTGAAAAACAACCGCACACCATAATCCCCCTTCACCAAACTTCACACTTGGTACAACGCAGTCAGTCAGACAAGTACCGTTCTCCTGGCAACCGCCCAACCCAGACTCCTCCATCAGATTGCCAGATGGAGAAGTGTGGGTCGTCACTCCAGAGAACGCGTCTCCACTGCTCTAGAGTCCTGTGACGGCGTGCTTTTCACCACTGCATACGACGCTTTGCACTGCACTTGGTGATGAATGGCTTGGATGCATCTGCTCGGCCATGGGAACCACTTCCACGAAGCTCTCTACGCACTGTTCTTAAGGTAATCTGAAGGCCACATGGAGTTTGGAGCTCTGTAGCGATTGACTCAGCTGAAAGTTGGTGACCTCTGCACACCATGCACCAAAGCATTTGTATGAATACAAAAATAATGAAACATTCAATAGTTTGTTTTTTTTTGCTAGAGAACAGTTTTGTTAGTTGTGTCACTTGGAAGGCTTTATAAGCCTTACAGTTACTAGTAAACCAGTTTTTTTCTACAAGAATCTTATTTTTTTTTGACGCTCTCTTTTTTGCAAGTGCCCTCAATGAGTTAGTTTCTTCTTTTGCATCCTTCCTGAATTTTAGGATTGCCTCTTTTGCAGCCTTTTCTACTATTCCTTTTGTGCTGTGACTTACTCTCTAGGTTTTTTCTCAGCTGCAGCCTCTTTTTATGGCTCTCTTTCTGCTTCCTTTTCTCTAAAAGGCCCTTCTAACATCTGCTTGTTGCTTTCTTCATGCCGGAGAATAATGCAGCATCAATCTGTTGCCCAGGTTGCCTGGAAAAACGCTCGATGGCAGTCTGGTTTCTGGACGCAAGTTTTAATCCTATGGAGAAACGATTGCTGAACGAGTATCCAAGAATGAAAGGCAAAGTATCAAGACGGAAGTAAATAGAACGGCGTATTTCCGAGTTCGTGTTTCACGAATTTACACAATTCACAAGAAGTGACCTGGGCATCATCAAAAACCCAGATTTCCGACAAAAAACTGAAAATGTTCATGCCTGGCCTAGGTTTGAATGGTGAGTATGAATGGTTGAGTGTGTGTTGGCCATGCGACAAGAGTTGTGAGCTGTTCAGGGTATAAATGAATTCTTCAAATGAAAAGAACATGGTACCGCAACAAACCTGCCAAGAGAGGGCCACCCACCAAAACTCACAGACCGGGCAAGGAGGGCATTAATCAGAGAGGCAGCAGAGACCAAAGGAAACACTGAAGGAGCTGCAGAGTTCCACAGCAGAGACTGGTGTATCTGTGCATGGGACCAAAATAAGCCATACAATCCAAAGATCCAAAGCTTTATGGAAGAGTGGCCAGAAAAAAGCCATTATTTAGTGTTAAAAATAAGAAGGCACATTTTGAGTTTGCCAAAAGGCATGTGGGCGACTCCCCAAACATATGGAGGAAGGTGCTCTGGTCAGACGAGACAAAAATTTAACTTTTCTGCCACCAAGCTAAACGCTATGTCTGGCACAAACCCAACACTTCCTATCACCCCAAGAACACCATCCCCACAGTAAAACATGGTGGCGGCATCATCGTGCTGTGGGGATGTTTTTCAGCAGCAGGGACTGGGAAACTGCTCAGAGTCGAGGAAAAGATTCTTGAGCAAAACCTGTTTCTGTCTGAAGCTGTAGCAGTTTTGCCTTTGAATGGGCAAAAATCCCAGTGGCAAGATGTGCCAAGCTCACAGAGGCTTATCCAAAGCGACTTGCAGCCGTAATGGCCGCATTTTAATTCCAGGTTGTGAGGCAACAAAACATGAAAAACGCCAAGGGGGGTGAATACTTTTGAAAAAGCACTGAATAATACAATAGTATATATTTTGTAGTACATTACTTTATTTTTTACCTTTTCATATGAATACATAGACTCCCCAGCTCGAGCATCCATCTGGATACTGCCCCAAAACCACTTAGGGAGAGAGAAGGGAGAACATTAGACAACAGAAATCAATTACATAAACAGTCCAAACCTACACTGTATATCTAACTTTCAGTAAGTAATCCAGATAGATCGAACGTGCCCGTGTTAAAGAACTGAATTCATCCTGTTACTCAGGATGTGCTGTCAGAACAGAGTGCAGGTCCTCACCTCCTGTTTTACAACATACAGTCTCTTAGACGGCACAAAGGGCAGCTCTTTAATGGAGTTCTCCTCCACCACCAGGTGGGTGCACTTTTCGTCTCCGACCTCCAGGAAGCGGCCACCTGGAGCATACAACATGCTTGCAAATGAACTTAAAAAGTTAAAAACCCCAGTCAAATCCTCATCTTTAGACAGAAGTGCTCAGAAAGATTACCAAACCGAACAGGGTCGTGATCATCATTCAAGCTCTACATTCCTACAAATCCTCAATACAAATCCTCTCATTTAGCCAAGTCAACTTTGTTGGATTATGTCTGAAACTGAACTTGTAGCAAAGAGTATCTACATAAAGAGGGTTGGTGACTGCTTCAGAGAGTTCTGAAAGAAAAAAATCAAGGACATCATAATAAAAAACAACAAATAAGCCAGACCACTTGATGTGGAGCGCTGAAAAATATTAGTTCTTTTAACACACAGAAACTTGCAGAGCATTTGGAACCGCAAAGTACACAGAGTTCAAAAAAGTGGGGGAGGAAAAAAAATTAATAAAAAATTCAGACTTCTACAACAGAACAATGCTCTGTAGTTTGTCAGCAGCAGCTGCTGAAGGAGATTTAAAGACGATTCTTCCGTACCATGCTTCAGAGTCCTTTCCTCCATATTGCTTTTTTCCTCCTCAGAGAATCCCAAAAAGCTCAGAACGCAGTCCTGAAACGGCGGCACTTTGAAGGCCATACGGAACTCCTCATCGCCCGCGTGGAAATTGCTGCAAGCAGAAGGTTGGCTTCAGCCCTCTCAGCACAAATAACAACCTGGCATAAACATATGCTCTCAAAAGGTACAGGATTCATACTTTTTAAACTGATTTTAATGAATCTCTGGAGAAATAAAAGCATAAGGTATACTGCTCAGAGCCAGAAAAAAAAACCAACATATCTTCAATCCTAACATTAAAAATGCCAAATAAATAAAAAAAGACTGTATTGAACAGAGAAGAGATACATCTCTGAATATAAAGATCAAGCTGCTTTTTTATCATTTTTTCACACTCACACACACTTACATGTTATCCTTGTGCTCCCAGGCCTTATGAATCCAATCTGGAGTGAGGATGGGTGTACCCATGCAAACAGCCAACTACAGAAAGGAAAGGGAAAAAAAAAAAGAGATGGAGAATGTCACTGCATGAATCCCATGCATAATGTATATGTACTTAATGCATGATTCAGCCTAATTAAGAATTTCTTTTTGTTCCAAGAATGGTAAATATGTGCACCCTTCACCAGAAACTATACTAAAAATACCGAACAGTGCACAGTGAACCCCTCGGCTGTCATCGAATGTAAAACTTTGAATGTGTTATTTTTTTGTGACTTTGTGACAGAATGCATGTGTCATTGCCTAACCACTATGCATGCCCCCATCCCCATGCATGGCTTTGGTGGGAGGAGGCAGTTATTATAATCCATGTCTTCCCACCATCAAAGAGGGGTCAACCCTGGCATCTGTAGGGGGAAGCAGTTATGTAATACATCCCCCTACACCATACAGGAGTCCCCCTGCTTTTGTGGCTATGTAACTAGTAACCCCTACAAAGAACTAAAAATACAACAACTTGTGAACACATGGAGGCCTAGTGTAGGACCACCTGAAGGATTTGCTGCCAAATTTATTAATAATCATTAACCAATATCTCCATCAATAATTAACATATCAAGCTGATTTTTGAAAACATTCTGCGTCACATCATGATGCATGGCTGGCAGAGATTTGGGGGAGATTGGTAAAGTTCTGGAGGACCTATCGATCGGCGATCATGATAGCGGGTTCAGACAGTGCATTTGAAATTAAATAATTCAGTTTTGTGAGAGCCAGCATTCATGTTCACCATCAATTACAAAAAAAAAAAAACCTTGACATGCCATATTCACACCCTTCGGGCAGCCTAGCCACAGAACTGACTCAAGACCAGGCTTTCAAGCGCAAAAAAAAAGATAGGAGATTGAAAAAGTGAAGTGAACCCAAGTGAATCAATAAAACCAAGGGCTCTATATTTCGCCAAGTCTCTAAGGGAGGACAGAGCAATGCTTTATGTGGACTTTAGAACAGGGCTTACGAGCTACGTGCTAGTACTCCAAAGGTATTTGATCAGTTCAGATCTCCACATGCAGGAGTCAGCCCTTTGCTGCAACACTCTTCACGCAATCGAGCGTTCAATACAGTCGTGAGATTCAGCAGTCAACAGAGAGCAAATTGGTTGCCATGGGAACCACGTAGGCCACCAAAACAGCAGTGAAAAAATTAAAACATTCTGATGTTTAATTTTTTCATTTATTCATGTTAATGTTTAACATTCCGCATCCTGCTTTTTTTTTTAGTGTCTCAAGAAAACACTAAAGCTGTCTGTCCAGTAAACAGAGGATGTTGGGTTTACTTTGCCAATTAGGATTAAATTAGAATGAATTTCCTAAGGAGGTCATGTTTTGCCCTCAGTTTGTGCTTGTTAGCAGTTTGTCACTAACCAATAAATAAAATACTTATAACTCATACTTCTGGAGATGGAATCTAGATTCAAATTTGGGATCCAGGAATTTTTTTTTTTTTTTTTTTTTTTTTTTTTAAGATTTTTCGACACTGAGATACGACAATTTTTAAACATTTTTGTATATGTGAGCTGCTCCAGCATAATATGGATTAAGTACGAAATCTGACTTACTGAGATATTCATATCTTTGGACAGAGAATTTAATATGGGGTCATTCCATGCCAAATCAACCAAATTTCCAAAATCTTGCTGGGTGACCGTCTCGGATATTTATGAACTCTTTTCTCAAGTATGTCTGATGAACACATGCAAAATAGTTCTGCTTAATTCCTAATAGTTCCACAGAAATACATTTTTGAAATAGGTTATCCTCAACCCCAATTTTATACCCGCAAACGAAATTTGAGCTTTTTTGCATTTTCAAAATGCAATATCTGCAAGTAGGGACCTCAAATTTGGTATGGACAATATTTGGAAACACTAGTGAGAGAAAATAATTTCAAAAATGACATCATTTGCATATTTTCATTTTTATACCATCACAAATATGGCAATTTGCTCATTTGCAATTTTTTTTTTTTAAAGTAGTCACAACTACTGAGAAGAAGATACAAGGAATAAGGTTCATATTGTAGATTTCACATATGTAGGTAACTGATTTACCTGTATTTATCTTGACCGGTATGTCAATATTGACATGAACGTGTGGTCTCTGCTAACTAACCATCTAGTATAAGTCACATTTCAATGCAGATAGCATTACCTAGCAATGTTGCAATGAGCCACTGAGTACAGGTAGATCCATTAAAGCTTTACGCATAAAGGCGTGTCCATGCCTCAAATATCACTGAAGCAAATGACTTGTAGCTACATAAGAACCATCTATATTAGGACTTATGTTGTTTATTTACATTAACACGTACTGCGTTTAGCCAGCTAGCTGTCTAATGTGGCCAAAGCACCCATGTTGAAACACAACGGATTGAGCCATGCCCAAAATCACTACTCAGTGATTTCAGTAAAAAAGGCACTATATAAACAACCACGGCATCTTTTAAATACCGATGACACTTTTACGCTACTTAGTCGATGGCGGTTTAGCAATCTAAATATCTCCATTAGTTACAGATAGAACGATCCTTTGCAGACCAGAGTAACCAGAGAGCACACATGATAAACCAGAGTAAGATCTTTGTGGCCCAGTGAACATGGAAATTAAGTACTTTAAATCCAAATAAAATAAGCCTGCCGCTTGCCAAGTTTTAAATACAGAGGATATGATGTCCATCCGAAATACAAACCCTATATTTCTCTCCGTGAGTAGAACGGGCAATGAGGTGAGTGACTTTACTACTGAAGTCCTTGCGGATGGTGCCACCCATATGATGCACCAGGTTGACCAGGTTTACCTGAGAAAACAAAATGAACATATGAGGGAACACAAGAGTGGCCATCTCGGTCGTCACCTCTATTCGTAGTCCGCAGACACTCACCACTTCCTCCTTCCTGCGGAAGCCAGTGAAACAGAGCGACAAGTTGAGCATGGTGGTCGAGTAGAGAGGACGGGATGAGAATGGCAGGGGCTACAAAAGAGTCAGTGAGAGAGAGAGAGACACAGAGGAAAAGAGTGAGCAGAAGAAAGAGAAACACGGTCTTGATAGTAATTAACACAACCCTGTAAAAGAAACAAGAAACAACTAAAGACATGAAAGCACTGACCCTCATAAAGGCTGCAGGAATATTTAAAATATAAAACAGGCCCCGTGTCCTTCTGATCCCGGTCCTACATCAATAATAACGCTATGCCATTACCTGTGGTGCACTACAATAACAGATAAAGGCAGGAGGCAAAATTGGGGCAGGACTGTGTAAACAGCACTATATCATTGATGTCATATTTTTATCAGAATATTTGACAGAAGACTCCTTTGCTTTTCTTGTGCTATCGGAACGAACCTGGCAGTCGTGTGTATAGTACAGGTGCTGTGGCATAGAAAGATAACCAAGATGCATTTTGCAGTCTTCACGCCAACACTCAAAAGCTGCTTAGGAATCAATTTGTCTTTGAAAGAGAACGTTAACTCCGTCAGATTTACGTTTACTGTCTATGGGTACAAGTTTAATCGCGCCTTTGGGATGCTGGAGCTGCAACAATTTTAATGCCTGAAGAAGGGAGGGGGGGATGATGAGAAAAATCCTCAGTGCACTGACACATGTCACATCCATGTGTAAAACATTGTGCAAGTGTGTGTGTGTGTGTGTGAGTGTGTGTGTGTGTGTGTGTGTGTGTGTGTGTGTGCACTCATCCTTACCTCTCCCTTACCAGCACAGTGGAGTACCACAGGAGGGCCCAAAATGCGGTTATCATTTTTGTATAAATAGTTGTAGTCAGGAGACTTGAAGTCCTTCAGTACAAAGACCGTCTCGTACTCAGCGTTTTCTCCATCCCCAAACTCTCTGACATTGTCGGTCTTGATACAGGGGACGTTTATATTCTAATGGGATATGCAAAAACATTTAAAGTCAAAGAGGTTTTTTTTACTTTATATATAAATGATGCAAAACATGAAACAAACTGCTACCAATAATGCACAGTTTTCTAATGGGAGCTGCTTGGCTGAAACATTGTGATGAAACAAACAGTATTCGGTGAGAGGAGTTTTTTTTTTCCATCTCATTTGCTCAAAAGGTGTTAAGATATATAAAAACCAAAAGGGACTGCAATAAACCCGTCCACATTTCATGACACCCGGCTGTGCCTCGTTTGAAACAGGAAGCTGATTTGACGTGTCTGTTAGTTAACGTGTTAAAAAGCTTTAACGCAGAATGGAACACAGAACGACATTCCAGTGAAGCGGCCGGAACCATTTCAAAGCAGGAAAGACACACAAGAACAGGGTTTCTTCTGTTTTCTCAAGGATGGCTCACTGCATGATGAAATGCAGGAACGACTCGGTTCACAAGACGCCTTCACTGCAGCAGACACCTGAAACAAAACCGGCTACATTTCTCTTATAGGAGAACACGATGTTCATTGTGTACGCCGATTTATATACACATAAGCAGATAAGACTGCTGTGAAGAGCAATTGTTGGTGGTTGTTTTTTTTAACCATGAAAATAGACCAGGATTTTTACACCTAATCAGCTCTCGGCTGCTACGAAAAGCTCAAAATCCTACGAAAAGGTTTGCGATGATGACACAATTTCCTCCGAGATCAATAAAGTGTTCTGATGAGGTCACATCGCCCATAGCGTCCATAACCCACTGTGGAACACGCAGGGTACAGTTGGATAAAAAGGCCCGGCAATGCCTCATTGTATGGATTTTAATTGTTTAAACTAAAAGGAAGGAATAAAAGACGTCTGCTACATCAATTACCCAAAGGATGACTGATTTGAAGGGCAAATGGCTGTTGAAAATGCAGACTGATATTGGCGATATCCAGAAAGTCCCAGCCAAATCGCCATCTTCCTGGTTTAGAACCTGACGTTATGGATCGAGAGAATAGGGGACAATCCTTTCGCAAAAATGACTCAGGATCGATCCCGTTTCCACACGCAGACACTACTATACAGTACACAGCCAGTCCCCATGCAGCAGCTTGGGGTTTCGCCAGCTAAACAATAAGCGATGGGCGATGCTATGTCATCATGTGATATTCCGAGTGCTGTAGTTGTTATTAAAACCCTATTATATTAGCAATTGGTGACCCAAAATGATCTCGAGTGGGTGTTATAGTGAAGAGCATTGATGTGCCTAACAGTGCATTGCGTATTCATACGATCCTGGTGTGCTCTCTTATACCAACAGCATGTTAGAGAATTCCAGGTATTCTGTGACTCGTGGCTATTTGGTTATGTGTGTGCAAAAAAAAAAAATAGATAAATACATTTTTAGTGTATTAAAAAGGAGCGCCAGTGTGAATTAATCATTACTCAGATTAGCAAACACGGATTACAGAGACATAAAACACCATGTTAGAAATCACGGTTAGGAAAGATTGATTAAGTTCACCGCACTGTGTAAAAGAAAACATTTAAACAGGGAGTGTCACACCAGTTTCCCTTACATTACTCATGCAGCCAAACCCTCCAGGTGAACTCAAGCATGCAAAGAGTCCCCCTATCTCAAGAGACGTACCATGTTGACTATAGATTTTATTAATTTCTCTCCCGACTCAGAGCCGGGGTCACCTTCTTTAATCTTGACCACTGGGACTTCCATTACTCGGATGGCCTGGGAAAAAAAAAAAAAGTATGAATTCTTTTAAAATACTAAAAAATATGAAGCGTTTGACGTCAACCTGGCAACCAGTGGCTTACAAATTCAGCTCAATATCCACACGAGCCAGAAGGCGAGAACTTTTAACAAATGTCAACTCAAGGCTGGGTAGAAAAGTTCTGTGAATTCAAAGTGGCGAGTGGTCGATTCGCTCAGCTGCTGCTTTTTGCCTCTGATTAAGCTGTGTGGATGTGCCCCTACTGCAGAGTGGGAGCAAGTACAGAGCATTTCAAAGAATCTGGCCATCTGACAACACTCTCAAGGGCAAAAGGAGAAGGATTTTTGGACTGGAGCTGGGACTTGACATCAATATATAATTTGCTTTTCTTTTCTTTTTTTTTTTTAAATAAAGAAATAAAAATGCCTACACTTGTGGGGATGAAATAAATAAACAAACAAACAAACAAACAAATAAATAAATAAATACATTAAGACATTTTTTTAAAAAAGAAAAGAAAAAAAGAACAAAAACAAAGCCACGGATACTTGGATGTAGCCAAGGAGGAAAAATCTCGAGCACACTGTAGGGCTTTCTTTAAAAAGCAAAGCAAAACGCTATTAAACAAACAGCTGATGAGAAATTCAAAACTTGCCATCCGAATTCTTTGATGGTTCCGCTCTCTAAATCTAAAACATACTCTAGGACTCCAAAGCGGCGATCAAAAGCACTCGCCTGTTTTCAAACCACCAGATCTGTCAGACGCCAAAGCTGCTGCCTGTACTCTACACTGGTGTGTTTAGCTCCAAAAAAAGTGTCATGATAAATTACTTTGACAATAACAAGCGCAGTTTAGCCTGATTTTCTTCATAGACCACCATGCACATACCTGGTGTAATATCAGTACATTTATAGCTAAAGACCTAAAGGAAGACTCAGAGTGCAGGGTAACTCAACCACAGAGCGTTTGGCCCTATATGGGTACTGATTTTAACCCTTTAGGGTCCGGGGTATAATTGGCCGGTTTCTAATTGGCCTTTTGATTTTACCTTTATATTTCACCTTAAAAAACTGTTTTCTCTGCCTTGTTTTGTGCCATTTTTTTCCAGCACAATCTCACACAAAACTTCTTTATTTTGACATACTGTATTAACACATAGCACCTAAAATAACGCAAAAAAAAGTAAAGTAGAAAAAAGGTTGTTGGTTTTTGTTACTGTGAAAAACACAAACATTTTTAACGAACCATTTTTATAACTTCGAATGCAACTATAAATTGTATATTTAAAAAATTATGTACAAATTTACCACTGACATTTCCAGCGTGTGTTACTCCTCCTGTTGTCAACTTGTTGGGAGCGTTTACATCTGACTGCCTTGTTTTTTTTTTGTTTGTTTTTTTTGCTGACATCACACCGTGTAAACTGCCATCTCAGGAAGTTAAATTAAAAGTATTAAATTATTAATCATAACTCTGGTTTTACTTGGCTGATCAACACCATTTAAAAACTGGTATATAGTTCGAAGCTTCTGTACTTCTGACAAGTTGAAAATGAGACTCGGCAAGACCGTGTTTTCCTGCTATGTCATCTTAAATCGGCCATGTGATCTGGACGCGCCGGCGCGTCCATCGACTCCTCGGATTAATTACCCATGTCTTCATCTTACACCAAGTTCTATAGAACGTGGACATTTTTTTTGGTGCTATTTGCATTAAAGGGTACCTGTGGTGAATTAGTGTTACTAGCTATTTAAAACCATCACGTACAGCATCAGCAGTTCCTTCCAGCAACATCAGTCCTTGCCCGTTTTCAAAGTGCACGCAAGTGTTACGACTCTGTGCATGCCCAGAGACTAGTTGTCTTCCTCATTGGCTGTTCCAGCCTGGTAGAGACGTAAAGTCTTTGGATTGGCTGCGCTACATCACTGACCTGTGTAGCATAACACACCAGAGAAGGAGCGGGGTCTTGTAGAGACAGTGAGAGCCTTTTTTATTCTTTTTTTATTCTTATAGCTAAATAGCTCAAGCTTGAATCATCCCAACACTTGTATATTAATACTCATAAATCCCACTGGCATCATCAGCATATTGCCCAACATTTTACTTTAAATCAAATTTGGACATGCTTTCCCTATACCAAGTTTTATAACCAGAGATTTCACTATTCATTCTATCCACAGTGACATATTTTCACAGCAACCGCTCGGTAAGTACATGAAAATATGCGCCCAATTTATTCTATAAAATCAGGATAAGCATAAGCCGATGTTGAAACAATCTGAGATCAAGCACAATCGAAACCAAAGAGACTCAAAGACAAGACACCCTCTGTCACAAGTTAATTGTTTAAAGGCTGCGCAGCAGCAAAATGTCAAGATTTAAAGTGTATAACATTTAGCTCCTGACAGCACTCTCATTTAAAATGGAAATTGGGCTGACACCTAAATGCAAACATGTTGAACAGATTTACTCACTTAACATTAAGAATCTCAGCTACTCCATCAAGATTCATTTCTAATTCAACATGATGTCTTTAACGAATTAAACACATATATACACACTAGTATTAACGGCTACAGGTTTAACTATACGATTAAACATGTTTGTTGGTAGCTGACAGCTCCAGCCTGCATGCGTTCATTAACATTAAATTCAACTAAGTAATGTAAAACACGATATTTCCCGGACGCGAGAAGAAAAACGTGTCGTCTTTAAATCCCTGACTAGAGCTAAGTAGGAAAACGGCTATTAATTGCAACTATGCTTCTTTGACACCAAGACAAACCGCATGGACAGAGACTCAAGACAGAGACATAATTCTTGCACAGAAAACAGGAAACGCTGTCTGCACCGATCTGATACAACAGCCAGACCTCAGACAGGCAAAAATAACCTAATAACAGGCGCTGGCCCGGGGGGGGGGGGGGGGGG
>JAQMYF010000002.1:29436133-29449360 GCA_030014195.1 Neosilurus mollespiculum | reverse complement strand
CATCATCTCCATCATCATTACCATCATCATCATCAAAATCATTATTATCATCACTATCATCATTACCATCATCATCATCATCATCATCATCACTATCACTATCAGCATTACCATCATCATCATCATTACCATCATTATCTTCATCATCATCATCATTATTATCATTATCACTATCATCATCATCTCCATCATCATTACCATCATCATCATCAAAATCATTATTATCATCACTATCATCATTACCATCATCATCACTATCACTATCATCATTACCATCATCATCATCATTACCATCATTATCTTCATCATCATCATCATCATCATCATCTCCATCATCATTACCATCATTATCTTCATTATCATCATCATCATCATTACAATCATCATCATCATCATCATCTCCATCATCATTACCATCATCATCATCATCTCCATCATCATTACCATCATTATCATCATCATCTTCATCATCATCTCCATCATCATTACCATAATTATCATCATCATCTTCATCATCATTACCATCATTATCATCATCAACACCAGCATCATCATCATCATCATCATTACAATCATCATCATCATCATCTCCATCATCATCATCATCATCATCATCTCCATCATCATTACCATCATTATCATCATCATCATCTCCATCATCATTACCATCATCATCATCATCATCATAATCTCCATCATCATTACCATGATTATCATCATCATCATCATCATCTCCATCATCATTACCATCATCATCATCATCATCATCATCAACACCAGCATTATCATCACCACCATCATCATCATCATCATCATCATCACTACCATCATTTTCATCATCATCATTACCATCATCATCATCATCATCTCCATCATCATCTCCATCATCATTACCATCATTATCATCATCATCATCATCTCCGTCATCATTACCATCATCATCATCTTCATCATCATTATTATTATCATCATCGTAATCATTACCATCATCATCATCACCACTATTATCATCATCATCGTCATCAATACAATCATTACCATCATTTTCATCATCATCATCATCACTATTATCATCATCATCATCATCATCATTACAATCATTACAATCATTTTCATCATCATCATTATCATCATCATCGCTATTATCATCATCAATATCACGATCATCATTACCATTATCAGCATCATCATTGCCATATTTTACGCATTCATTCATTCATTCGCCAATCCGTTTAAACTTAATATGTATGTGTTGTGGGAAGACTGAAGCCTGTCTCAGCCAACTAAGGGTTAAGGCGGGGTACACCCTGAACAGTTTGTCTGTCCATCACAGGGCCAGCAATTGGAGGCAACTGAAAGAGCAAATTAGCCGCATGTGCATGTTTTTGGAATGTAGGAGGTACTCAGTAATAGAGGAAACCCACACACACACACACACACACACACACACGAGAAGGACATGCAAACTCCACACAGAAATGCCTTCACTGATCCCAGGACTTGAACCAAGGACCTTGTTGCTGTGATACTAAGCTCTAAGCCACTGTGCCATTTGGTTGTCTTCTACTGTTTAAAATGTGCTTTGATTCAATATTTGGCTTTGATTTATAGGAATAATTATAAACAGCCATTCCTTCAAGGGCTTCTGAGAAAAAAAAAAAAATTCATATCGTCATTTTACTGAAAAACTGTAATACCATCTATTCTTCAAGATGTTCCTCAATTTTATAAGACGTCATCCCAAAATGATAAATAAATGTCTCCTCATAAAACAAATTTAAAATAATCATATGGTATATACACACATATTATATGTTACTCGTTTTTACACTTAATCCATTGCTACGAGGCATTAAGTCTCTGTATCACCAGAGCCAGAGCTTGGTCCGCATTGGTGACAACAAGACGAATTTGTTTCCAGTGAGGGATGGGGTCCACCAAGGCTGTCCTTTGTCACCGGTTCTGTTCATAATTTTTATGGACAGAATTTCTTGGGGCAGCCGAGGTGTTGGGGGTTCTGGTTTATGGCCATAGGATCTCTGATTTTATCGGATGATGCTGTCCATTTGGCTTCATCGAGCCAGGACCTTCAGCTCTCGTTGGAGCGATTCGCTGCTGAGTGTGAAGCGGCCGGGAGGAGAATCGGCACCTACAAATCCGACGCCATGGTTCTCAGCCGGAAAAGGGCAGAATGCACCCTGCGGGTCTGAAATGAGGTACTGCGCCAAATGGAGGAGTTCAAGTATCTCGGGGTCTTGTCACGAGTAAGGGAAGGATGGAATGGGAGATCGACAGGCGGATCGGTGCAGCCTCTGCTGTAAATGGTAAATGTCGTGGTGAAGAGGGAGCTGAGCCGAAAGGCAAAGCTCTCGATTTACCAGTCGATCTACATTCCTACCCTCACCAAGAACAAGATTGAGGATAAAAGTGGCTGAAATGAGCTTCCTTCGCAGGGTGGCCGGGCTGTCCCTCAGAGACAGGGTGAGAAGCTTGGCCATCCGGGAGGAGCTCGGAGTAGAACCGCTGCTCTGTGTTGAGGAGCCAGCTGAGGTGGCTTGGGCATCTGATTGGAATGCCTCCTGAACACCTCCCTGGTGTGGTGTTTCGGGCATGCTCAACCAGACCCTGGGGTCAACCCAGAACATGCTGTGGAGGGACTATGTCTCTCGGCTGGTCTGGGAACGCTTCAGTGTCCCCCTGGAAGAGCTGGCGGAAGTGGCTGGGGAGAGGGACGTCTGGGCCTCACTGCTTAGGCTGCTGCCCCCGCGACCGACCCCGAATCAAGCAGAAGAAGATGACTGACTGCCTGATTGACATTTAATCCATGGGGAACATCCTCCATACAGGTTCCTGTGTCAGTTGCGGCTATAGAGAACCTAATGAATTAGAATGAATTCCTTAATATGAACGGTGTAGAAATAACTATTAACTATTAACTACTGTCTGCTGGTAATTAGTGTTTTTCTAGCCATCAAGCTGAATGCTAGCTAGCAGACAATGCTTTGTGGTACTGTAATGCAGCCAATCCATGTATTACTATATTTCTACATAAAAAATTATTTTATTTTGATCACTCACTCATTCGCTTGCCAAACCACTTAATCCCACTATTAGGGCCGCAGGGAGGCTGGAACCTATCTCAGCCGACACTAGGTGAAGGCGGGGTGCACCCTGAATAGCTCGCCAAACCATCACAGAGCTAAACACACAACCATTCACACTCACACCTACGGGCAATTTGGAACAGCCAGGTAGCCTAATGTGCATGTCTTTGAACTATCGGAGGAAAACGGAGATCAGGATTTGAACCCAGGACCTTCTTGCTGTGCAGCAGACAAGATAACCACTATGCCACTCTGCCGCCCAGGTTAGTTTGATGCCTTTTATTATTTATCAGTCTTTTTTCCTCTAGCTAGCAAGCAAGTAAAGCTGCTGTAACTATGTGAAGTCAAGTTTGCCAATAAACCGAAAGATATAACATGAACCGCAGCATCAATCATTAAAAGTAATGTATATGTTGCTGGACAGCCCACTGGAATCTATGCACAAAGGGATTTCTCCGGCTCGAGCGTGTTCAGTAGATGTGCAGGGCGATCTGGCTCTTTTGTTTGGACATGAAATGAAAATCCACCAACAGGCTAATTGTGGCTGGCTTTGGGAGGTCTGCAGCTGCCTGGTTTAACACAGCAGTCTGCAGTGTAGGAGTTTAAAATCTATTACTTGGAACGACACTTTTTACAATCCTTCCTTATGTTCTTGTTAGTCTATTAGTTCACTGACGAACAAATGGTTTTTGTGCAAACTTTGGTAGCTGGGTGGCTCGTGGTTGTTAATAATAAAAATAAATCATGCTAGCTTACAAGGCTAATTAGCTAGCATGATTGTCCCATTTTAATAGAAAAGGCTAAAAGATTGTACTGGTGTTCAGAAAATTTTATGTAAGTACATAGATGGTAGTGAATTTTGTTTGTGAAGTTAGAAAAGCAGGTGGCGTAGTGGCGTAGTGGTTACCACGTCGACCACAGCACAAGAAGGTGCTGGGTACGAGTCCAAGGCTCAAGTAGTTCTTTATTTGGTTTGCAGGTTCTCAGCATGCATGCCTGGGTGTCCTCCGAGTACTCCGGTTTCCCACTGTCCAAAGACATTTTTAGACAGATTAGGCTAAGTAGCCGTTCCAAATCACCCAAGGTGTGATTATCAGTGTCAATGGTTGTGTGTGAGTGTGTTGGGTCTGTAATGGTCTTGCAAACTGTTCAAGGTGGACCGTGCCTTCGCCCAGTGTTAGCCGAGATAGGATCCTGTTTTGATGTGCAGACACATATACTGCGCTATGTATGCCAGCTTTTATTAAGCCCCCTTAAAATTTGTTGCAAACTTTAGGCCATACCTTCAGAGAATGCTTGAAACTGTAGGACGGAGATTTCTCATGGCCATCTGAGTTCTCCTCGCGCTTCTTGCAGAACAAAATCATCTTATTGTACAAGAAGAGATGTCTCTGCATGGGCTTGAAGCGTGCCAAGTCCTTTACTTTATTGTGACCTTTCTTATGGTCTGTCCATACGTTGAAAGAGCCTTGCATGAGCAGCTTACCAAGGTCATTCAAATTACCCTAGAAAGGAGACAACACCAGGAAATTTTAAAAAAGTATGTATACTAGCTTTGTAACACAGTTATTAATAAAGACATGCAAGTACCTCAAAGCCAGTGATGGCAATCTGGTGCATAGAATCATTGACAGACTTTATGATGTCCAACATGGTGGCTAAAGCTTCCTCTAGTTCCGCTGTGCCCTCTGAGTTCTTGCTGAATTTCAGCATCTCCTATAAGACATGGGAACACCTTCAGATATCACTCATCACTCATTTGCTGAACCTCTTGGTCCTGTTATGGTCGCGGGAAGGCTGAAGCCCATCTCAGCCGACACTGGGCGAAGACAGGGTCACCCTAAAACCATGCCAGACCATCACAGGGCCAACACACAACCATTCACACTTACACCCACACCCTAAGTGCAATTTGAAACAGCCAGTTAGCCTAATGTGCATGTCTTTGTACTGTTGGAGGAAACCGGAGTACCCGGAGGAAACCCAAACAAACAACTCCATAGAGAAACGCTCTTACCGAGTCTGGGACTCGAAACGAGGACCTCCGTGCTGTGAGGCAGACATGCTAACCACCACACCACCGTTCCACCAGCTCAGCTAATACTCACTCATTTTCCAACTCACTGAATCCTCCTATTAGGGTCGCAGGGAGTCTGGAGCCTAACTCAGCCAACACTGGACAAAGGCGGAGTACCCCTTGAACAGCTTGCCAATCCATCACAGGGCAACACACACACACACACACACATCCATTTACACTCAGATCCACACCTGGGGCAATTTAGAACAGCCAATTAGCCTAATGTGCATATCTTTGGACTGTAGGCGGAAACCGGAGTACCCAGAGGAAACCCAAGCATGAATAGTGCACGAAACCAAGGACCTTCTTGTCGAGTGGCGGACGTGCTAAGCATTACGCTACCATGCCACCCCACTTCAAATATCCAAAGCCCAAACAATATTGATGTAAACCCAATCATGATGCATTACCTTTAACAGTAGCTGGTACTTCGTAATTCTCTGCACAGGTTTTAGTAGGTAGGCATCTAAAGAAAGCTTGTGGTCCAACCGTTTTTGGCATTCCTGTATCAAAAGTAATTGTTACATGTGCGTTATTATTTGTTATAATTGAAAAAGGAAAGGGAAAAAGAAGAGACTAGAGGAGGTAAAGTATAAGAATTCAGGCATCACCTGAAAGAACAGGCTGTCCCCACACTGCCTCCAGAGAGCCTCAGACCGAGGTTTATTTTGACAGTATTTCTCATAAATCTGCAGCTCTTCTTTCTGTGGCACAACAGAGGAAGACAGCCTTTCATTTTCAATCCAAGCAATATCCTAGAGCCTAGAGTCAGTGCATGGCCTGCAGCATGACTGCTTTCATCTGGGCCTTATGGAATTACTCACTCTTTTTAAGAAGCATGTTCCCACTAACTCTGGCTTCTCCACACAATTTTCCAGCTCTTTAAGGAATGTCCTGTGCAAATAAAAAGACAAGAGGAATAGCAAAAGACACGGGAAGGCAGTTAGAGCAACTCAATTCAAACCCAATTACGGTATGTAAGGAATTTGTTTAAAAAAAAAAAAAAGACAGAACATACTGTAAGAAGAAAATAATCAAATATGGGGTGATGCTTTCCAAGATCAAAATGCCCTGAACTATTTTATTGCTCAAATTACAGATCACAGCACACACAAAATAATAATAATAATAATAATAATAATAATAATAATAATAATAATAATAATAATAATTATCACAAAATGAAACCCTTTCAATTGTTTATTCATTTCGAGTATGCAATATAAAACATTTTCTTCTCCAGAATCACTGATGAGACATCATCTATTAGAAATATAAAACATTACTATTTATAATAATAATAATGATAAACATTCATTCATTCATTTTCTGAACCGCTTATTCCTAATTAGGGTCACGGGCAGACTGGCGCCCATCTCAGCCGACTCTGGGCGAGGGCAGAGTACACCCTGGACAGCTCGCCAGGCCATCACAGGCTATGCACCTACTCTTGACGAAAATCAGCAATGGTTCTTTTACATTCCTCTCACCACAGACAGTGAGAGACATGGCCGGCATTTGATAACCCAGTTAGCTGCACTGGGGGGACAGCAGTGACAACCCGCTGATAGTGGGGCTTGAACCCCCAACCTTGGGATCAGTAATCCAGCACCCTACCACCAGGCCACCACTGCTACCAAAATTGATAAACATTTAAAATAAATCAAAATAATATTTCATCATTTACAAAACAAAATTCAGTAACACCAAGTTTACTCAAACAACCTCATCCTTATAACGTGCGAAAATCATCCGTTTGCACATCTTCTTAAATTACTTTGTTTGAACATTGCTTTATTTCATTATTAAGATTGTTCCAGAGTTTAACACCACAGACTAACACACAGAAACGTTTCCTGGTTGTTCTTATTTTTACAGATTTCAAGTAAAATAATCCCTGAAAGTTGTTACTGCCTTTTCTTTCTGCAAACAAGTTTTGAATAGTTGTTGGAATTTGGTTATTTTTGGCTTTAATCATGATTTGTCCTGTTTGATATTCCAGCTGATCCATCGTTCATCGTTCATTTTCTGAACCGCTTAATCCTAATTAGGGTCACGGGGAGGCTGGCACCCATCTCAGCCGACTCTGGGCGAGGGAAGGGTACACCCCGGACAGCTCGCCAGGCAGAAACACGCTGACAGCTATGCAGCCTATTCTTGACGAAAATCAGCAATGGTTCTTTTACATGTCTCTCACCCCAGACAGTGAAAGACATGGCTGGCCTTTGATAACCCAGTGACTGTAGTGGTTTTATAATCATTCCTCCAAACCTCTGCACAGTAACTGAAACATGGTGAAACCAGTGACCTATACACAATGAGAAGTGAGTTGTGATCCAGTACATGTTTTGCTTTGCTGAGAACTGCAGTCGTTCTTGATATTTTTGAATTCAAGTATTTTATATGTTGTTTCCAGTTTATTTTATCACCCCAAGAAATTTAATTTCACTGACTCTCTCAATATCCGTTCCACCTATTTGTATTTGTACTTGCACATTTATTGTACAATTGCCAAAAAACATCACTTTTGTTTTGCTTAAGTTTAATGATAACCTGTTTATGTCGAACCACAACTTCAGTTTTTCCATTTCTATGTTTATGTTTCCATTAATTGCAGTAAATCTTCCCATGCACAAAATATGTTTGTATCATCAGCAAATAAAACCAGTTTTAGTATTTTTGAGACTTTATAAATGTTATTGGTATACAAAGTAAACAGTTTTGGGTCCAACACTGACCCCTGGGGAACACACAAACAATGTCCAAACATAAAGAGCACCATTTCCCCAAACTCCCTCCTGCTACTAAAGTAACCCTTTATCCACTGTAAAGCAACCCCTCTAATACCGTATCCCTCCAGCTTCCTTGCCAATATATTGTGATTTATTATATCAAATGCTTTTTTTTTTTTTTAGATCAACAAAGAACCCAAATGCATATTTTTTCTGATCACTGGAATGTGTTATGTCCTCTACTGTATCCAATAATGCAAGTGAACTTGATCAGTTTGATCTGAAATCATACTAACTGTTAGAGATTTAATTATACTTATCTATAAATTTATCCAGATGGTTATTGAAAACTTTTTCCAAAAAAAAATTGGAAAACTGTGGAAGATGTGAGACAGGACTGCAGTTTTTGAGACAATGCTTGTCACCAGTCTTGTACAATGGAATGACTTTGGCAGTTTTCATTTTATCAGGAAGAATACCAGTTTGAAATGATAAATTCTATATGTAGGTTAATGGTTTAGAAATCCCATCTGTTACCTTCTTTACTGTCATCATGTCAATGTCATCACAATCTTCACATCTTTTTGTCTTTTTTGCCTTTACATTTTGCAGCAATACCAATCACTTCTTTTTCAACCACTGGATTAAGAAACACTGGGTTCTGATTCCTGTCCAATAACTCATCACAGAGCAGCCTAGATGTACCAGGATCAGGAATTTTTTTCTGCCAGATCTGGACCCGCATTAACAAATAAATGATTAGGACCATGTACTACATTATCCATATTGCATTCATTCTTATTATTGACAATAAAATATTTTTAGGTAGTATAAATGTCTAGTTCAGTATATCCCTTATTCCTTAAATGTTATCTTTATTGCCATCAAGCTTTCTTTTATAATAATCTTTCTTGCTGTTCCTGATAATAGTGGTTAACTTATTTTTATAGTTTTTGTATTTATTTTCTGCCTCTTTAGTTTTGTATTATAAATTCCCTGGCAGGTGATCACTGATGTCATTTATCAAAAGTCCACAGGTTCACATGAGTGAGATGTGATTCTGGTTGGAAAATAACAACCAAAATAACAGACTGACAGGAGTGAAGAAAGAAGACTGATTAAGAAGGACAAACTAATAACATTCTGACAAACCAACAGGCTAACATGAAACAAAGGAATTCATGCCTGAGGGTAGGTAAACTAACACTGGTTAAATATAGGGGCTGGTGCTGATATGGGTACAAGGGCTGGTGCTGATATGGGACACAGACACACAGTGCAGTGGGCGCCCAAGTTGTAGCACCTGGAGAAGAGCTGGGGGTCAGGTGTCTTGCTCAAGGGTACTTCAGCCGTAAATAAATATGGATGGGATGGTGCTATTTATTCACTCAAGCCAGCAACTTGCTTCTCTAACCTTTAGGCCATAGCTACCCCCTTGCAAAGCTCAGCTCTGGGGCAAAGGTGGCACAGTGGTTGAAGTTGAAGTGGTTGGGTGGAAGTTGAACTTGAGGTGGTTGGGGTACAGATCTGAAGGTTGGTGGTTCAAGTACCAGTAGTACCAAGCTGCCATAGTTAGGCCTTCAACCCTGAATTTCTCAGCTGTATAAAAATGATCAATTTTAGGTTGCTCTGGATGAAGGGATTTGCCAAATACTATTAATGTAAATTTGATTACTCCACACAGAAACGCCCTCGCAGAGCCCGGCACCCGAACCCAGCAACTCCTTGCTGTGAAGTGGATGTGCTAACCATTATGCCACCGTGCCGCCCACAAATAGGATTTTGTAGTTTGTATTTAATAAAGGGGAAAATAACTCCATATTCTGGACCAAAGTTCTTTGGTGTTTTGTATTTTTGCAGTTCAGAAATCTTGAGACGTTTACAAGATGATTAGCATAAAAGCCCTAAGGAAATAACTCAGTAATTTACCCAGGGTTGTTGAAACCTGCCAGAAAACTGAACATGTATAAGCTGGGACATGTACATAGTCATTTGAATAAAAGTATACCTCCCTGTTGATAATTTTGGGGTATATCGGAAATATCGGAACATGCAAACAGTCCACCCTCTTTCACACAGGGCCTACAAATAAAGGTGATATATTCATCATTTTCATAAATTCTTAAATGATTGTAAGTTGCCGCCTCTTCCTCATTTGGTTTCAGGTATTCGTTTTGTTATTTTTGACCAATTTACAGAATGTTCTAGGGGCGGTATGGTGGCATAGTGGTTATCACGTATACCTTACAGTAAGAAGGTCCTGGGCTTGAGGGTGTGCTCTCACTGTGGTTGCATGGGTTTCCTCCAGGTACTCTGGTTTCCTCCCACAGTCCAAAGACATGCACATTAGGCTAACTGGCTGTTTCCAATTGTTTCCAGGTGTGGATGTGAGTGTGAATGATTGTGTGTTTTTGATATACTATTTTGATTCCGTAAGGGAAATTTTGGCTCTGCATTTAACCCACCCAAAGTGAACACACACATGCACACAGACACACATGTAAACAGCGACCACACACACACTCGGAGCAGTGGGCTGCCATACACTGTAGCACCCAGACAGAGCAGATGGGAGTTAGGTGCTTTGAATCCAGAACCAGCAACCTTTAGTTCCCAAACACGCTTCTCTAACCATTATGTCACAGCTGCCCCCCAACGACTGCCCCATGGTTGCCCTGTGACGGTCTGGCGAGCTCTTCAGGGTGTACCCCACCTTTGGCTTAGACAAGTAGGATTAAGCAGTTTGGCTAATGAATGAATGAATTAACTCTTATTGACCGTGACTCCCAGAGGTAACAAATGCAGCATTTGTATCATTTGTGCAATAAAATATTTTAGAGATGGTGGTCAATTAAGTTAATTTAAGTTAAGTTAATTAAGCAATTTTTACAATTGGCATTTTCACAAAGCAGCTTTACATAGTAAAACGAATTTGATAAAGAAATTAAACTGAGCAAGTCTGTGGAGACAGTGGCAAGAAGAAAAACTCCACCAGATGACAAGAAAAAGGAACTTTAAAGCCTCGTTCACATAGGAAGTGAAAAGCGACAAGCGACCATGCAAAGTCTATGATTGTGCATGACACGTCAAGAAGCAAAATTTTCTCGTGACACAAAGTAGGCGGGCGTGGACTTCTACTGAGCTGAACTTTTACGCGGCACGAGTCGAGCGATTACCAGTCAGAGCTTAAAGATAGTGTTGATAACAAATGCTTCCAAACAAGGGGTTTCACATACTGTTTCCTTGTGGAAATCACATCAACATGAAAGAGCAACTTATTATACCCATGTGTAAATTTCCTGTGCTGTATGACTACACACTGGGGCCGGTGGCGTAGTGGTTAGGGTGCCGGGCTCATGATCGTGGGTTCGGATCTCCATTATACCCCTCACTGTGCTAAGTGCCCTGGGCAAGGTCTTAACTACAAGTGTGCCACCCAGCAGTATAAATGGGTACCCGTAAAAAATACTGGGAAGGCAATGGACTAGTATACCATCCAGGAGGAGTTGAACTCCTAGTTGCTTCACGCTACAGAAACCAGGGATAAGCACCGGCCTGATGAGCTACTAGGTTTGGGTATAAAAGCCAAACAGACTTACCTTATGACTGCGCACAGAAATTTCACAAGGCTAACCTGATACATGAAGCCTGGGTCCATGTTTCTAAAACGGTTGCATTTTCTGTCAGTTTATATTCATAGATGATTATTTAAAGCTTCACAAAATGTACAGTATGTGAGTTAACTATTTAACTCAAGCACATGGTTTTGCTAACATTTTTTCCTACTTAATCATACAAACAGCTACATTTTAATAAAAATAAATAAATCAGAAGATAAACACTGTGAACAGTTCTGAATAAAGTGCTGCTGAAAGTGGACTCCATCTAAACTGAGCTCCTGCACAAGCCATCTCTTCGTGATGATACCGGGCTTGTATCACTGGGTGAACCCAGCAGGAGCGGTAACGCCACGGTGCATTTTTTCAAATAGAAAGCGGAGTTGGTGAGGAGATCTAACTGTTCCCGGCTCGTGATGCACAAGAGTCTCCATTCTAGACTCTCTCTGTGATAATAATGATAGTAATAATGTATATATGGTATTAACATTGAGTTTAAAAAAACCTCCAACAATATAAGATAATAAAAATAACGCTCTCAAAAAACCTTTAGTAGAGAAGCGCGGTGCTGCTCACAGTTTCACTCAGAGAGATTTTGGGGCGGAAAACATGCAGACGGGTTACCTAGGCAACAAGAGGTGAAGCGATACGCCTCTCTCGCCAGACAATGACGTGTGTCGCTCAGTGGCGAGCGTGACGCTTGTCGCTTTCTGTGTCTGTACACTTAAGCAGAGCCAGACTCAAAAAAAGATAAAACCCATCCTCTTTTGGGTGACATCAGATAAAAATACATAAATATTTTAATACAAAAATGTAACAGGAAGTCTATTTGGTTAGGCTGCAAATGGCCGATTCAGATTCCGTTTATATGTAAAATCAAAATGTCACATCAGCGCTTTCCCAAGATCTCTTAGATCATACAGACATTGACACCACCGACTACAGTAAGATCCACTACCCAAGATCCACACAGTCAGGTTTAAACAATTACTAATGACTCACATGTCATTCCAGTTCAACAGCACCAGGTAGTTAAAGACTTAAGGATACACATCCACTCACACACTGTTGGACATATTATTTTATTGGACGTATTACTTCCCCTATAACATGAATGCAACAGAATCTGATATCTACCCGACTGCTAGACTGGTCCCTCCTACTATCAAGGAATAAGGAAATCATGCATCTAAACTTTACCCTCTTCTGGCACCGAGGTGGTGGAATGAACTTCAGCTGAGTCACAGGGTGTTTTCAAATCGACGACTGAAAACATTCCTCTTTCAGAAGTACTTGGATTTTGCATTCTCAGTACCGTAAAATGGGGTGAATAAGGCCACTTTATGCTAATTCTGTTGCAGTTCTTTTTTTTTTTTGTAGAAAAGTTCACTATCATAGTTTGGCCACTTGTTAATGCCCTTGAATTACATTATAACTTTTGTCACAAAAATATCTTAAACTACCTTTACAAAGAAAAAAAATGTCTGTCCCTATTCACTCCATATTTGGGGTCAATATGGACACATGCAAACATAACAATGTTTACAAAAATTTAAAGAAAATCTGACTGGAAGAACTGACTTGCTCGTAGCTCCCCAACTCAGCCGCCATGTGTTAGAGTTTACCCCGGTGAACGAGAGGGTCGCTTCCCTGCGCCTTCGGGTTGGGGATAGGTCTCTTACTGTTGTTTGTGC
>JAQMYF010000002.1:29382579-29398049 GCA_030014195.1 Neosilurus mollespiculum | reverse complement strand
AAGATGTTATTCATAACACAGTTAGCAAATTAGCTACTCATTTAAGCTGATCATTTACATTATCAGCATTTTTTTTTTCAGTTTATTATGAGACCTGAAGAGGTGTCAGACAATTGACAGGACTAATAAAAAAATTGTACTAGCAGAAACTACCATACAGCACAGTTTTACTGGTTGTCATATCATGCTAATAATTATCATATTCATATAGTAATTATTATTAGCTGCTCAAACTAATGTTTCCTAAAATTCTTAGTTTTTGTCATAAAGCTAATTTGTAGAGAGCATTTTAAAAGTCTTAGTGGTTTACCTTTTAAACTGCCAGGACTCATCATTAATTTACACTTTCCTACTGTAGTTACTGAATAACTGAAATTAGATACTGAATAATATGCCTTAAGAGAAAAAAGCGTTATGTGATTAACTATGGAGGGGCAAAAACAAGAAGAAGAAGAGCAGGTTTTCACACACCTTTCGACTGTGGTTAGATTTTCCATTTCATCTGGATTTAGTTTGTGGTTCTCGGTTTTACTGGCCCGATCTCTGATACATGAAACCAACGTGGTCCCCTGCTTCAAAGCCAACTTCAGCTCATCCTAAAACACAATTTCGGTACATCATGACACACATCTCCCCATATTTTTATGTGTGTTGTCTACATCTTTCATGCTTTATTTTAAGGGTTAACAAGAGGATGCTTAAGTGCTTGACTACCTGAAGCTTGTCGTGTTTGTTTGTGTGAACTATCAGGAGGTCTTTGGTGCACTGCACATCATTGGGAAGTTCGGTTTCTGCCAAATCGGTTCCAAATCTCTGAAGCACTTGGGCTGTGGTTTTCACAGTCACAGCAAAGTTTTCTATGGCCTAGATAACAGAAAACACAACATACTTTATTTATCTGTTTAGATTGGCACAGGCTGCACTTTGGTGTAAGATAAAAACAAAGTTCATCGTGTGTGACATCACTGACTCACTGTGCGATGGTGAATCCACTGACTGTGACAGTACTGCAGGCTTCCACCTAATTCACATGTCAGCTGGCCTTTATCCACATAACTGTGCAGATCCGACAAGGAATTCAGCATGACGATCTAAGAAGTTAGCAGAGCATGCCCCATTATGTACGAGTAAGCCTGATTTGAATGTTAAAATCACATACATATAACGCACATATGGGTTTATTCATGCAACGACACTACCATGCATTTTCAAGTCTGGGTGATATATAATATAATACAACTACTGTTATAAATCATGAGGCTGGTGGTGTGGTGGTTAGGGTGCTGGGCTCATGATCGAGAGAGCATGAGTTTGACTCTGTATCAGATCCACACAATGCTAAAACCCAGGGGCAAGGTCTCAACTACAGATATGCCTTTGTATAAATCTCTCTATAAATGGGTACCAGTAAAGGTACTGAGAAAGTGCTAGACTAGCGTCCAGGAGTCGCTTCACGCTATAGAATCTGGGTTAAGCTCCATACTGATGAGGGAGTAACTGAGAAGCTTCGGAGTAAAAGCCCAACAGACTGTTATAAGGAGTATACTGCATGTAATATCTGTATTTTTAAAATGTCAAGCCACTGTTACTCAAAATCCAATTTGTTTACCACTGCTACCTCAATTTACAACAGGTACTGTTTTAGCAAATGACTTCCCAGATGCGATGGGATGACGATAACCTCCACGTGGTCCATCCTGGCAGTACTGACTTTGTCAAGAAGCTAAAAATCGTCAAGGATTGTGAGCTGACAACCGCAGTTGGTAAAAGGATAAACTCTCATCCGACAGCAAAAATGTCTAACCTTCACCAAAAGATGGCTTGCCTTAATCTGCGGGCATTTATCTGATCTTTGCTCCTTGCTCTTTTGTTTTTCTCCTTGTTATCTGATCTTATTGTTTATTGTTTATTCCTTACATTCTGGACAGTCGTACTAAGCATTTCACTACATATTGTACTGTGTATAATTTGTATGTGATGAATAAATTTGAATTTGAATTTGAATTTGAATTTCAACTCCGAACTGGGAAAACTAACACCTGAAGACATTGATGTCAGACGAAAAGCACGGCACACGTAATTCCAATGGAGAGGCCCTCACCGAATTCCTTACAAAGCATGGCTTCCTCACGTGCAATACAACATTCCAGCCTCCATGTAGACATTGCACTACAAATTTTCTATTGCATTTTCTATTGCACCTCTAGTGTGATCACCCCCTTAATAACCTCCCGCACCTATATAAGGTCAGAGCCCTGGACAAAACCCAGAAAATTCTCACTGACTCTAGTCACCATCTATTCAGGGAGTTCCTTCTGCTCCCATCTGGTCGCAGATATAATCAGCCAAGATGCAGAACAAACAGACGTAAGAAGTTGTTTGTTTTTTAAATATCTCCCAGTGATTTTATACCAAGGCACTGTTTTTACCAGATGGACCCTTTTATGTTATTGAAGGATTTTAATAGCTTATTCAGTGAATTTCTATGTGTTATTGTTAGTAATTATTTTACTGCTCATGCTGTGTGATTTATGTTGTTTATTGTTTATTGGCATGGTGGCGTAGCGGTTAATACGTCTGCCTCACAGCGAGAATTTTCCTGGGTTCAATTCTCAGGCTCAGGCATTTCAGTGTGGAGTTTGCACGTTCTCTCTGTGCTTGCGTGGGTTTCCTCCGGGTACTCCGGTTTCCTCCCACAGTCCAAAGACATGCACATTAGGCTAACTGGCTGTTCCAAATTGCCCCTAGATTTGAGTGTGAGTGTAAATGGGTGCGTGTGCGTTGCCCTGCAATGGTCTAGTTGGCTCTTGAGGGTAACCGGTGTTGGCTGAGACTGGTACAGTCTGCCCGCAACCCTAGCATTAAGTGGTTCAGCAAATGATTGTGAGATATTCTGCTGGCGGTACAAAAATTTGTCCCCTGTGGACAATAAAGATAAACGGGATGTAGATCAGACATATTTTTATCATGTCACCCTCACTGCAGTTGAACAACACTCCGAATAGCACAATAAGCATGAGTACCAAGCCTCATGCTGGTTTTCTGGTACATGGTGCAGTGATCAGATAACATGGAGTCAAAGGATATTCTTTTGATGTTTTGTTCTCAAGGCATTTCACCATGTACTGAATAAACAAATGTTCCGCATCCAGACCTCCATAGGTTGATGACTGTGATTTCTATGGAATCATACTCAAAATCAAAGGGGGAAAAATCAGATAACAGGCTGATCCAACTTCCGTGCAAATTCCTCAAGACAAATCAAAACAAGGCTCAGTAGTCTGTGTGTGGCCTCCACTGCTACTGATTATGAGAGGATGGATGGTCTCCTGAGGGATCTCCTCCCAGACCTGGATCAGGGCATCAGTCATCTCCTGGACAGTCTGTGGTGCAACATGGCGGCGGTGGATAGAACAAGACATGATGTCGCAGAGGTGCTCAAATGAAATCCGGTCCAGTGAATGGGCAGGCCAGTCTATCGCATCAGTGCCGTTGCTGACTCACTCCAGCTACATGAGGCTGGGCATTGTCATGCATAAGAAGGAACCCAGGGCCCACTGCACCAGCATATGGTCTGACAATAGGTCTGAAAATCTCATCACGGTACCTAATGGCAGTCAGGGTACCATTAGCTAGCACATGGAGGTCTATGCGGCCCTTCAAGGACATTGCCCCACCAGACCATGAGAGACCCACCACCAAACTGGTCGTGCTGGTGGATGTTGCAGGTAGCAGAACATTCTCCACGGCGTCACCAGACTCTATTATGCCGGTCACGTGCTCAGTGTGAACCTGCTCTCATCCATGAAGAGCACAGGGCACCAGTGGCGAATCTGTCAATTCTGGTGTTCTCTGGCAAATGCCAATTGTGGACGTCGGGCCCTTATACCACCCTCATGGAGTTTGTTTCTGACAGAAACATGCACATTAGTGGAATGTGGGATGTCATTCTATAGGGCTCTGGCAGTGATCCTCCTGTTCCTCCTTGCACAAAGGAGCAGACAATGGTCCTGCTGCTGGGTTATCGTCCTCCTATGGCCCTCTCCACATCTCCTGGTGTACTGGCCTGTCTCCTGGTATCTCCTCCATGGTCTTGACACTGTGCTGGGAAACACAGCAAACCTTCTTGGCACAGCACGCATTGATGTGCCATCCTGAATGAGCTGCACTACCTGAGCAACTTCTGAGGGTTGCAGACACCACCTCGTGCTACCGCTAGTGATGTGGGCACTGGCAAAATGCAAAAATGACCAACAATCAGCCAGAAAGGATGAGGACAGGGAAATGGTCTGTGGCCTCCACCTGCAGAACCATTCCTTTAAAGGAGCTGTCATACTAATTGCATCTCATTTCCATCTACAGTAGCAGGTGAATGTGATTCAGAGTCAGTGTTGCTTCCTAACCGGACAGGTTGATATCCTAGAGTGTGATTGACTTGGAGTTATACTGTAATGTTTATGTGTTCCCTTCATTTTTTTTTTAACAGTTTACAATGTATGTTGTGTGCGTACATGTGTGAGTGTGTGTGTGTGTGTGTGTTTTAGGGGAATGTAGTGTGCTATTAGTGAGTACACTTTGTGTGTGTGTGTGTGTGTGTGTGTGTGTGTGGGTGGGTGTGTGTGTTTTATGGGAATGGAGTGTGCTATAAGTGAGTACACTTTCTGTGTGTGTGTGTGTGTGTGTGTGTGTGTGTGTGTGTGTTTTATGGGAATGGAGTGTGCTATTAGTGAGTACACTTTCTGTGTGTCGGGTGTGTGTGTGTATGTGTGTGTGTGTCTTTTACGGGAAGGGGGTGTGCTATTGGTCAGTATACTTCCTGTCTGTGTATGTGTGTTTTTTATGGTAATAAAGTGTGCTATTATTGAGTATAATTTCTGTGGGTGTGTGTGTGTGTGTGCGTCTGCGCACGCATGTGTGCGTGTGTGAGTGTGTTTTATGGGAAGGGAGTGTGCTATTATTCAGTACACTGTGTGTGTGTGTGTGTGTGTGTGTGTGTGTGTGTGTGTGTATTTTATAGGAAGGAATAGTGCTATTAGTGAGTACATAAGTGAGTTGTACTGTATGCATACAAAAACAGAATATAAAAGCAGATTAGACCAGGAAATTTCCACCTCATTGGTCATGTCGGCGCAATCATGAAGGTGAAGCACGTTATTTTATGCAAGTTAAAAGACCAAGATATCGCACAGCCCAACGGTGGCAGTTTAGCAATGCTGGGGCTTAACCCACTTACTTCCTGATCAGAACCCATTTAGCCACCACTTTTGTCTACATGAGGCCTGTTTGGTTTTTAATCGGAAAAAAAGAATATACTGAAGAACTAGGTCATATACAGTGGCGTAGTGGCTAGCACGTACACCTCACAGAAAGAAGGTCCTGGGTTCAAGTCCCGGGCTTGGTGAGGGGGGTTTCCATGTTCTCCCCGTGCTTGTGTAAGCTTCCTCTGGGTACTCCAAAGACATGCACCTTCGGCTAACTGGCTGTTTAAAATTGCCCCTAGGTGTGAGTGTGAGTGTGAATGGTTGAGTGCGGGTTGCCTTGTGATGGTCTGGTGAGCTGTTCACCCAGAGTCGGCTGAGGTAGGTAATGTAGAAGTAGTAATATAGTATTGTTTTTTAAACCCAACACAAAAACATTTTTTGGTTAACCCTTAGTATAATCACTACAGAGGTAGTTTTGTTATAGTTGATACCTACATGACACCTGAGGCTAAAGGACAAAAAACATGCCTATATTCACAGACCAATTATTAATTTCACTAAGACTGGAAACATATTATGTGAGTAGCATGCATTACCATCCAACCCCAAAGCATCTAAAGCATATCCGAGCCCATGTTGATTGATCCCAATTCACTTCTTTTCCTCATGATGAATCGTGTGTAATTGCTCCGAGATGCTTTAAAAACCGCGGGTTCAGGACAACACAGATGAAGCATGCTTACCGGTACCTTCATTTTAAAGTCATCGCGGTGTAATCGGATACCAATGTCAGCGATTGTCCTTTGTAAAAAGCGTGAAGGTCTCAGTACAAGGACTAATTGCAGGTTGCCTGGAAATGCGCCCTGTTGAGTATAAAAGAAACGTGTCCAAGAAAAGCAAGCAAACCCAAAAACTCCTGTTTTGATTCTGATATAATGTGTTAATATATTAGCACACACATGTAAAGAGTGAGCACACAAAGACACACACACACGGAGCAGTGGGCCCGGTTGCAGTGGGGGTTAGATACCTTGCTCAAGGGCACTTCAGACACTCCCCCCCGCCGCAACACATTTTTTCATTACCGAACCAGCGACCTTTTGGTCCCTAACACGCTTCTAACCATTAGGCGACAGCTGGCCCCTACAAGTTTTAATCTCATAGAGGTTTTAATATCATGAAGATACTGTATATCTCCATTATGGTAATGCACATTCACCCAGTATCGATCATGATCCAGATTTGCCCCAAACATATTCTGATGTTACAGCAGAGGAAATCGGGAAATACTGGGACACATCGGAAAACATGAGTATATATCTGGAGTTCACTGGAGAATGTTTTGGGGAAAACTTTGGGGAAGAGTGAAATATTTTGGCAGTGTTGAAAAATTTGGTGGGATTTCTGTGTTTTCAGTACCTCGGGAAACATAAAAAAAGATCTGAGAACATCGGTGAACATCAGCAGTGATTGGTGTAACATTGGTATAAATTGTTTTATAAAATATCGAAGACACATTAAAACGACATCGGAATCACATCAGGTAACAATGGGACAACACTGGTACACACCGGAACAAAATCAGCTGGGTGTACTCTGCCCTCGCCCAGAGTCGGCTGAGTTGGGCACCAGCCTCACCGAGACCCTAAATAGGATTAAGCGGTTCACGAAATGAATAAATGGATGAATGACTTTATGAAGTGGTTCAATTCTTCCTTTATCAATTCAAGACGTCGGTCAAAAATTAACCCAACACTGGGTGGAAATAAATGTTATATTGCTTAAGTTTGTTGAAACAATGCCATGATTATTGCAAGACTAACAGCAACAAACCTTTCCAGCACAAAGTCTTCTCCAGCACATCCCGAAAACTTTCAATAGGGTTAAGGTCAGGACTCTGGGGTGCCAATACATATGTGAAAATGACTCCTCGTGCTCCCTGAACCACTCGCTCATTATTTGAGTCCTCATTTAATATCCGTGCCATCAGGAAAGAAAAAGTGCATTGATGTGATAACCTGCTCATTCAGTACATTCAGATCATCAGCTGACTTCATTTTATTGGCACATTAATGTTGCTGAGCCTCGACCGGACCAACTGGAGCAACAATGCCATGGAGATTACATGCAGTGATCAAGGCTACATGCACACCATGAAAATATGAAAGTGTGCAACTTTTTTCTTGTGTCTTTTCTGCTGCTGTAACACTGAGGTTCCAGACGTAGGGTTAAGGTTAATTTAGTGCTATCTTACATTATGTGATACAGCATATCAGTCTGAAGTACTATCATAAGAAACTCATACACCAGTACTGCATTTATTTGCAAACCAAAAAGCCAGATGACATTAATTTAATAGTATAATTGCTAATAAAACTTTATCTTTTATCTTTTTACCTTTGACTTTATCTATTGCAGTACTAAACACAAGAAATGTAAGAGATGCATTTTTTTTTTTTTTTTGGAATATTCTGATGATATTAATTCACTGGACTGCACAGTGGCGCAGTGGTTAGCACGTCCGCCTCACAGCAAGAAGGTCATGGGTTCGATTCCCGGGCTCGGGGCGTTTCTGTGTGGAGTTTGCATATTCTCCCCATACTTGTGTGGGTTTCCTCCCACAGTCCAGAAATATACACAGTAGGCTAATTGGTGGTTGGCAAATCGCCCCTAGGTGTGAGTGGGAATGGTTGCGTGTGTTGAGAGAGCTGTTTAGGGTGTACCCCGCCCTCGCCCAGAGTGGGCTGAGAAGGGCGCCAACCTCCACGCAACCCTAATTAGGATTAAGCAGCTTGGAAAATGAATGAATAAATGAATATTAATTCAGCATGTGTTAAATATATTCTATTCTCCGTGAACGTTTTTCGTCTTCCCACTTGTAATCATGTCCACAACTACTATTGAAGCCTTCGTGCCAGTGTTGGCTGAGATAGGCTCCATCCTCCTCTAGTAGGATTAAGTGGTTTGGTGAATGAATAAGTGGGTGAGAACAGTATGTTCTGCCAGGATTGTATGTAATTTTTTTTCACGTCAGTCCTTTTCACGGTTTAACAGAAGTTTACTGAGAAAAACCTCAAAAACCACAGATTAGAAGATAGTTTGCTGTGAAGCTGCACCAGATGTTTCACACGGTGTTTGGTTTTTGTTGCTGTTGTTGTTGTTGTTTCTTCACTTTTTCTTTTTCTTTTAAATTTTTTTTTTTTATATACCAAGTACAACGTCCTGTATTTTTTTTCTCAAAGCTTTAGGCTTGGTCAAATTGTACTAATATCAATAGCTAACACACTGACCAGATAAATCCCATTTCACACCAAAACATAATTGTCACAAATCTTTGGCCATATAGTGTTTCTGTTTTGTTTTCTGTTTTTCTGTTGTCACTGGGTATCTCTCTCCAATAATTTTTGAAAAGGGTTCATGAATTTATACACGCAAATCATATCAAAACAATACATTAAGATTACGTAGACGATAAGCTTATTATGAGACGGTGTTTGATTGAACATCAGGTTTAGCCCATTAATGCCACTGCTGGATTTCTGGCACAGTTTACAGCTATGTATACTTATAAATTTATTTATTCATTCATTTATTACTAAGCCGCTTATTTCTAATTAGGGTCATGGGGAGGCTGGCACCCATCTAATTTTTTTTTTATTGGTTTATTTTTTGTCCTACAGAGATATTTATTCTTATATTCTTAAAATCTTATATTTATCATATAAGAGGTATGTTTCTACCTCTTATAGCCAGGTATATGATTTGCTGCGAGACTGACTGATATTCATGATCATTTTAAAAATAGAACCAGTCTGAACCTAGACATGAAACTTGCTACAGATATTTTTTTACGTGTATAAGAAACTGTGGTAAAAATTTCAATTACCTGCCATCAATTGTCAACATGTGGGGTTTTTTTTGGTAGTATGAAAACTGCAAATTTTTTTAGCAGGGCTCCGAAGTTTTTTTAAGCTTAATAACCAAGAGAGGAAAGCAATCAGGTCCATTTTGACCTCAGAAATGAAAAATTCATGAAAAATTGGGCAAGTACTAGGCATTTAAGGCCTGTGTTGACAATAGAATGCTGTATATGCTGCCTTAAACTCAGGCGAAAACCATTTTGCAAAGAAAGAAAAAAAGAAAACTGTAAAATATAAATGGTCATATCTCACCAACTATTGTACAGAATGACCTAAAATTTTGCACATGTGCATTACTCAGGTAAAACTGCATCCATGAATTTTTTTAAACATTTTCTGAGATGGTGACCTGGGAAAGTTAGTTCATTCTGGTTGATTTGCCATGGAATGACCCTTCTATATCCAAATCATTATAAAAACACATTTTACACACCGCTATTCGAGCCAGTGAGGCCTTCACTGAAGTCCATTTGTCTCTCCGGCGGTCTATGATAATGATGAAGCCGATACTGGCTGCATCCAGACTGAAAACAGAGTTAGCAAGTTTGACATGCTGAAATGTCAAAATTAACATTAACATTAAAATTCACTTTAACATTAAAATGATCATGTGATTTACTAAAATGAAAAAAAGGAAGAAATAGGGAAGTGGTCACCTGGGTATGCTGGTCAGATACGTGACTACATTAACGAAGTCTTCATCAGAAAGATCATTAAAGGCAGAAAATTCTGGGAAGGTAATGATCGGGGCACCGTCCTTCCCTCGTCCCCCTGCAAAAGAAGTCTTTTTTAATTCACATACATTTATTTAAAATATGTATCTTTGGAAAAGCATACATGTCTTAAAAACATACAGACATGTCCATGTTACAGCAAAAACCTCTCCTTTTAGGTAATCTGTGCAAAAAATATCCCGTTGTATTAAAGTGAACAGTAATAGTGATGACGGTGAGGGACTTTTATGTAATAGCTTGTGCAACAGTACTGATATTTATCATATAGGAGATGCTATACATTACATGTATGAAAAGATTTGGTTTTCTGTGAAACTGAGATGGTAATAGCACAAACAATGAGTCAATCATATATTTATTTCACCACTAGATGGTGACACCGAACTTCATATACATCCTGTTCTTTAAAAAAAAAAAAAAAAAAAAAATGTTAAGACAGTGGTTAATGCTCTGAACAGTTCGTACACGCCTAACCAACAGGCCGTGCCTATAGCATCAACTTGCTCCCCTTGGAAGGCTTTGTATGTATTCATTGACAGAATCCTGTCTGTCAAGTCAATAAATGTAAACAAATAAATGTGAGATCACTTGAGAATCTGATATTCATTCATTCATTCGTTCATTTCCGAACCGCTTTATCCTACTAGAGTAGCTGAAGTCTATCTCTCCTGACACTGAGGAAAGGCGGGGTACACCCTTAACAGCTTAAAAGTGAGATCAGCAAATAGATGAACAACATAGCGACTACATGGAGACTATTTGCAGAATTCTTTGCAGAAATAATGGCGACTAGTCGCCAGCCTATCATAAGCCCAGTGAGAAACACCTTTAATAGACATGCACACAGATACATATATAAAGAGAGAAACATACAGATACAGACTATATGTCCACACATAAAGTACATACAGGCACATAGACAGATACAGTACGTATACACATTCACACATACATGTAGCACACACACACACACACACACACACACACACACACACACCTTGAACTGAGCAAGTTTAATAATAAAAATTGCATCTTTAAGCTGCTGCAGTTTTTGAGCTGCGTTTCATTCATCGTTTTTCCAGGGGAGGGACACTGAGGCGTTCGCAGACCTTCCGAAGGAGACATAGTCCCTCCAGCGTGTTCCAGGTCGCCCCCGGGGTCTCTTCCCAGTTGGACATGCCCGAAACGCTACACCAGGGAGGCGTTCAGGAGGCATTCTAATCAGATACCCGAGCCACTTAAACTGGCTACTCTCAACGCGGAGGCAGCTGTTCTACTCCAAGTTCCTCCCGGATGGCCGAGCTTCTTACCCTATCGCCCCGCCACCCTGCGAAGGAAGCTCTTTTCAGCCATTTGTATCTGTGAGCTTGTCCTTTCAGTCACTACCCAAAGCTTGTGACCATAGGTGACCAGAAAAACAAAACTTAGGACAATTAAGATGAGGAAAAGCCTGTCCATTACTCTAGCAAAACGATCCATTTGGGACATATTCGAGCTGTTTTGTCAATATAACACTAGAATAATTAACTGAACTTTCTTTTTAGAGCTTTGATTCAAGTGGGTTTCATCAAAAGTGTGGAATGTGAAACTTTTGAAAGCCAAATTACATCCCTGCAACAAGGACCAAGCTAAAAGAGTTTGAAGCTGATTTCATTTGAGTCCTTCACTGCATTCTTCCTATCAGCAATCATAGCCACAGCAGGTCTGCTGCTAGGAAACGGAGGACAAATTAGATTTCCCAGTCCACGTTATGCAGCATGGGTGGAGAGGGATTAAAAAAGATGCGGTGCTAAACCAAAACAGACAAAACTATGAAAGGTTTTAACAAAACACAATGTTTCTTACCTTTACAACCCATCTATCTTTTAGAAAGGAAGATAAAGGTAATTTAATCACCTTAAATGTACCCAAATTAACCATATATACAATGTTTTATACATGAACCTTACATTGTACATAAGGTACACACTGGGCCAACATATACACACAACCATTCACACTAGTGATGGGTGATTTGCGAACGAAAAAGAAAGAATCGATTCATTTAAGTGAACGAGTTAAATCGATTCGCAAACGCAACTCAATCAACAGCAAGATCTCTGATCGCATCGCGTAGTGAACCGCTGAAGCATTGAGCGACCGGGTCGGGCCGAGTCAATGAATCATTCAGAGAATCGCTAACTCGCCGAAGTGTTCAGCGAACCATTAACTCGCCGAATCGTTCAGTGAATCCTTTGCTGGAGAAGACCAACGTGACTTCTTTCACTGGTTGGTGTGGGTGTGAAAATGGCTGTACAGTCCAATCCTCGCTCCGAACTGTCTATTGCAATGTGGACACAGGATTGCCGGAGGTGGGCCGGGCTACGAGCTGGTACTTTCTCTGCTTTTCAGTTGCTGGCGTTTTTTGCTTCTGCTCCTCCACACGCTTACTTCGTACGCTGCTACACCTGCGTGGGTCATGGAGCGCCAAGTGGAGCGGTCTTGTGCAGCTGCTTTGGTACAGATACCACAGGACTTCATAGAGGGTTTCAGCGTATCTTTGTACCGCTTCTTTTGGCCTCATAAAGAGCACTTCCCTTCTTTCAGCCCGCCATACAGCAGACTATAACTCGCTGAATCTATCGGGAACCGCTAACTCGCTGAATCGTTCAGTGAACCGCTAACTCGCTGAATCATTCAGCGAATATTGATATACTAGTGGAAAATTTTTATTCATTTTTGTAATTTGCAAACTGGATCATTCATAAATATGAAAAAAATTTTAAACAGAAATTGACTGTTTGACTGTTCAGTGTGATACCTCGTCATAAGTCAGAGTAAGTTAACAGTACATCTTGCAACCTGGTAATGTGTCTTTGAGCTGTTTTTGAGTTACAGAGGGCTTTTTTTTGGGGGGGGGAGTGTTTTGTTTTTTTGGTGAATCAAATGAATCGATATGAATAGATTCGCTACAGTCGAATGAACCGAAAGAATCGAATTAGTTAAAAGAATCGGACTTCCCATCACTAATTCACACTCACTCACACCAACAGGCAAGTAAGAACAGCCAGTTAGAATAATGTGCATGTTTTTGGACTGTGGGAGGAAACCGGAGTACCCAGAGGAAACCCACGCCAGCTCAGGGAGAACATGCAAACTCCACACACAAACGCCCCGAGCCCGGCCGCCTTAAATACAAAAACTTTAGTAGAACATAAAAACCTTCCTGTTTTGGATGGTTCCATGCGGTATAAAGCACTGACATCTGTGACACCTGCCAAAAATGTTACATAAGCTTCTAATTACAGAAAGTTTCCCAATATCAACATTTTTGTGATTTTATTTATTACACGAGGACATATTGGAGTTGATTTAATAAGAGCCTAAGACTGTGTGAAGTATTTGCCATACAAGTCACTTTGAAGGCTCCGTCACTATACAGTGTATTATAGCAAGTGCTTTGATATAAACTTGTGATCTGAATTACAGACATAGCTGTTGTCAGAACTGTCATAGAAAATTAATCGATAATTATCAGCCAATCAGATTCAAGCATTTAACAAATTCTGTGATATAACTACTGTACGTTAGCAGAAAAACCCTGTACGGGCACAAAATACATTATATGAACAAAAATTTATGAACACTTGACCATCAGACCCATATGTAGCTTCTTCCCAAAGTTATTACACAATTATGCAGAATATCTTCATCTGCTGTCGGGTTACAATTTCCTTTCACTAGAACTTAGAGGCTCAAACCTATTCTAGCATGACCGTCCCCCCTGCGTGCACAGTGCGCTCCATGAAGACATGCCTTGCCGAGGTTGGAGTGGGAGAACGTGCCCAGAGCAGCACTGTCCTCAACCCCACTGAACACTTTTGCGATGAACTGGAATGTCAATTGCCCCCCCGTGTCCCCACCTGATATCAGTGCCCGACCTTAATAATGGCCTTGTGGATGAATGATCACAAATTCCCACAGCCCACACTCCAAAATCCAGTGGACAGCCTTCCCAGAAGAGACACCTTTTGTCTATATTGTCTCTTTTCAGCTTTTCTTCATCAGCTCATCTGCAGCTCATTTCGAGTTATGAATCAGGCAGAGATGCAGGCTAAGCTTTAGTATTTCCAGCTCAGAAATATTGTATATACTTCTAAATATTAGCATGTATATTTTTCCATTTCTGATCCGGCTCATTAAATAAGATCATATACCAATAGTCAGATCATGCAGAAGGTGCTGGAAGATGCTGATCGGTGTATGTAGATGCTGCAGGGAGGGTAATATCCATAAGTAGGAACAGAAAATGGCAGGCTTGTAATTTAATAGTGCTACGAATGTAATGGAGCAGAGTTTTCAGCCTACTAACTGGGTGAGGAAGTGATTAAAGCACATTAACATTGATCAGTGCTCCCCAGACAGCTGCTCAAGCTCATGATCATCTCCTCACCACAGGAAGGAGCAGATTCAAAGAACAGTCAACAGTCCAGAGGGTGCAAAGTTTACTTTTTTATTATGGGAACACTTTTTATGAATACCATATTTATAAAAATTAATTATAACTGTGCTCCTTTATAGTAAGCTGGTGGTTAAATGTCCAAGTCTAATAATATCTAATACTGCCTCATAAAAATTGATTAATGTGCTTTAAATAATTTCGTGGTCACTTATAATCATGTCGTATCACAAATATCATGTGTGATGTGGTGTACTGCCCAGACTTCTAATAACTAATAATTAATAATGACATGTCAGTAAATATAAAGCAACTTATGAATTATATATAATTTAAAGCATTTTAAATGTCATTTATTTATTCATTCATTCATTCATTCATTCACTTATTTATTTATTTTCTGCTCTGCATTTAACCCATCCAAAGTGAGCACACACACGTAAACAATGAGCACACACACACACACACACTCCCCGAACAGTGGGCAGCCACACTGCGGCACCCGGAGAGAAGTTGGGGGTTAGGCACTTAGATCAAGGCCATGAAGGTGGAGGAAGGGGGGGGACCCCCCTCCTGCCACCAATAATTTTTTTCTGCCCGTCCGTTAGCTTCTCTAACTATTATGCCATGGCTGCCCCAAATTACTGCCCTTACTGTCTTTCAAGTAAAGTGTGTATTTTAAATTTTTAGATTTCTTGCTGTTAGTTGTAAGACACTGTTAAAGGGACCATTGACTTACCAAGCATAATAAATAAACATAAAATACAGTGTTATATACAGTGTAATAAAATGCAGTGGCTTTCTAAAAGTATTAGCTCACTCTGGTATGTGAGCGTTAATGACCCCTACACTGGGCACGATGATATTAGTAAAAATCTTGAGGTGCAAGCGCAATGCAGAACTATCATCATAACAAAAATGGTGGCCGTCAGCACAGACATGGACGACGCAAACAGTGAAAAATCACTGCACAAGATCATTCCTTCAGGCATGCAGTCTTGCTATTGTTACTGGAAACAGACACAGAAGAACTACTATTAACCGTAAATAAAATACATACACTAGTGAAAAGAATTACCACAAATTAAAGGTACTTAAATGTGTGTTTTGTGGTGTAAATGAAGTGGTATGACTGTACTGTGATGAAATACATCAACGCTAGTGTTTATACCGACAA
>JAQMYF010000002.1:29337713-29352680 GCA_030014195.1 Neosilurus mollespiculum | reverse complement strand
GAGAGAGAAGTGAAATGACCCAGACTTACACATTACGGAGCCCATCATGAAGAATGATCTGGGCCGTGAGCCACTTGACCACCCTCTCCTTGTCTCACGTTAGGTCCGTCCAATGATAGGCCAATATGTTCTGTGTCGCTTTCTGAGGCAATGGAACAAACTGGCATGCTTCTCACAAATATCCTTAACAATACCAAAAACCCTGGGGGGGGCGGGGGCATCCCCCTTCCTCTTACGAGACATTCATCATACTGAGGGGCGGTTCTGGTTAGAGACTATCAGAAGGAGCTTCACACAAACAGGGGCTGCTCCTTTCCGTTCTCCACCTCACACACATTATCTCTAAGGTATATACACACACACACACACACACACACACACACACCACAAGGATTTACGCCACTAGGAATCCCCAGGCACACTGCAGCACAGTGCAATGATCCTGAACTTCTGACAAAAAACATCTACCAACAAGTACTTTAGTGACTTTTGAAATGGAAAGGTTTTTAAATGTTTCATGAACGTGTAAAACAGCATGACGGTACCCTAAGAGTGTGACACAAGATTCAAGGATCACAAGTTCACATTTCCCTGTTACGCCAACATGAGCATTCCACAGCATGGAAACCTTGCAACCCATAAAACCTGTTTCTGTTTTCTTTCACCCTGCGGTCTGTGAAGAAAATCATGGTTCTAGCCACTAATGTTCTTAGCATGTCACTGGGTCCACTACATTTTATATATGTACAGACACTTAGCGGGATCTTATGGTCCGTTTTAGAAGCACTATGTATAAATTCTACACTATGTATAAATATACCACCCACACTTTCAAAACTTTCAGTTCTCGTTCATTCATTTGCCAAACCACTTAATCATATTAAAGTCGCGGGGAGGCTGGAGCCCATCTCAGCCAACACTGGGTGTAGCCATGGTACACCCTGAACAGCCTGCCAGATCATTGCGGGTCCCACACCCACACACACACACACACACACACACACACACACAACCATATGCACTCACATTCACACCGAGGGGCAATTTGAAACAGCTCTTTAGCCTACTCTGCATGTTTTTGGACTGTGGGAGGAAACCAGAGTACCCGAAGGAAGCACGGGAAAAACACAGGGAAAACTCCACAATGAAACGCCTTTGCTAAGCCTTGGATCCAAACCCAGAACCTTCATGCTGTAAATCGGACGAGCTAACCACTATGCCACGATGCCACCCACTTTCAGTTCTCTTCTCACTCACTTATTTGCCAAACCACTAACTCCTACTAGGGTTGTGGAGAGGCTGGATCCTATCTCAGCCAACACTGGGCGAAGGCGCTGTATGTCCTGAACAGTTCACCAGACTATCACAGGGCAACACACGCAAACATTCACACTCACATTCACACCTAGGGGCAATTTGGACATTAGAGCTATATACTGTATAAGCCTGTTTAGTGGACTCTTATCACACACAATGAAAATTCTAAGGATGCCTCGGCACACTGTTCTATTAATGAACTTATTATTATACTTTTTTAAAAGTCAGTTTATGAAGTGTTACTAAATTGCAGCTGGTTGTAATTAACTTAAAGGCCAAAGCTAGACTCCCTCTTTCTACGAAATTACTGTATACTACCCACATGCATAGAAACATGCAGTTCACAACACACAACTTATTAAAAGCCGAAACCAATCCCACTCACAATGTAAACGTAATGCAGGGCACATCTGCAGTGCATAGAAACAAGGAATGTTATTTGCTCCAAATAAGACTATATGGCATATACAGTACATGGTGAAACATATCCGTCTGGGGCAGCAGGATGGCGTAGCGGTTAGCACGTCAGTCTAATAGCAAAAAGGTCCCGCGTTCAAATCCCGGGCTCAGCTGTGTGGAGTTTGCATGTTTTTCCTGGTTATTCTGGTTTCCTCCTACAGTCCATGCATAGATATGCATATTAGGCTAACTAGCAATTTTAAATTGTCTATGTATATGAGTGTGAATGGTTGTGTGTGTGTTGGCACTGTAATGGGTTGCCATTCGCCCAGAGTCGGCTGAGAAAGGCTACAGCCTCCCGGTGATCCTAGTAAGTTTAAGCAGTTCGGCAAGTGAATGATTGAATAAATAAATATTCAAAAAGGAAACGCAAGCTTATACAGTGTTATTTGTTCTTTTTTGTTTGTTTGTTTTGTTTTTTAATAACAGTTTGTGTTCCACACAAACCCATTTTTAGTGTCAAAAAATTGCTGTTGAGATTTATTAAAGACGCACAGCAAAAGACTAGCACTGGAAAGGTCCAGTCCATCACAGGGCCAACACACATACACAACCCTTCACACTCGCACTTAGGGGCAATTTGGAACAGCCTTTGGTTAGCCTAATGTGCATGTCTTTAGACTGTGGGAGGAAACATGGTGGAAACCCACGCAAGCACGGGAAGAACATGCAAACTCCACACAGAAATGCCCTCGCCATGCCCAGGACTCGAACCTAGGAACTTCCTGCTGTAAGGTGGACACGCTAACCACTACGTCACCACGACACGCCCCTTTTTTATCTTGATAACTATTTCCAACCAATTACATATCCTTTGAGCTACTGAATTCTTTCAGTTGTAAATTTTACTACGAAAATCTTAGGTGGACTCAAGATTGTAAATTGCCCTATGAATCAGTCATCCTGCCTCAGGATCCATCTAGACTCTGTCCCGAATAAAGCAACAACCAGTGATAAGTAAATGACTATTTCATTAAGGGACAGATTTATAAATCATGGGGGGGTACAAATATTTGCACCCATCTGAATGACCTCACTTGGCAGACCCTGAAGAATCACTTTTGCCACAGAGAAATGTAAACAGGAAGGAGGAGCTTATTAAAAGCAACACTATCATGTCTAGAGTGTGTACTTCCTCAGCCTCTTCCCCTACAAAACATTCTTCAGTGCAGTAAGCCCACTCATGCTTCCAGTTTCCGAAACCTACAATGGAAGCAGACGTGGCCTAATGGTTAGAGAAGCGGGTTTGGGACCTAAAGGACGCTGGTTCGATTCCCGAACCAGCAGGAAAAATGTGTGGCAGTGGGGGAGTGAGCAGCACCTTCCCTTCCTCCACCTTCATGGCTGAAGTGCCCTTAAGCAAGGCACCTAACCCCCAACTGCTCTCGGGGCACCGCAGTGTGTGTGTCTGTGTGTGTGCTCAGTTTGGATGGGTTAAATGCAGATGCTAAATTTCCCTTGTGGGATTAATATAGTATATCAAAATAAAAAATAAAAAAAAACATTGTCTGAGGGCAAACAGCAGCTCACACACTGTGTTGTAGTTTCAAAACAGCTATCTGTTAAGTATCACATAACACCAACAACAGAGCACACGCTGCAAGCAAAGTAATGTAACACACACATTACTTATTTAAAAGCACTCAGCAGCACTGCGGTCACCATACAGTTGGTAAAGGTCACAGTTCACACATGTACGCAGAGGTTCAACCTGATGTGTTTCACAAAAACATTGTTTGCTTTTCCTTTTTCCCCACAGATGTTTCGAACGAGTATGCACTCAAGCACAATGTGCCCTACTGACTTAAGAACGAGCTTCATACATAGGAAACAGTATAAAACGTGCACGTCATAACATTACATGTGGAATACTGCATTGTCCCACAGGTACTATAGTTGAAACCTGCCTAAACAGGATAAATGCAAGTGTACCGGAAAGCATGATCACCTGACATTTCACTGCACATGTACAAGAACACACTCTCCCACTCTCACTTATTTGCCGAACCGCTTAATCCTATTAGAACCGCGGGGAAGCTGGAGCCTATCTCAGCCTATACTGGGCGAAGGTTGTGCACACCCTGAACAGCTCACCAGACCATCGCAGAGCAAACACACACAAAAATGTTCACACTTGCACTCACAACTAGGGGCAATTTGGAACAGCCAATTAGCCTAATGTGTATGTCTTGGGACTGTGGGAGGAAACCGGAGTACCTGGAGGAAACGCACTCCAGCACAGGGAAACATGAACATGCACCCGAAACTCAAACCCAGGACCTTCTTGCTGTGCGGCAGACATGCTAACCACTGCATCACTGCATCGCCTTTGCACAATAACAGTATAATTATGTTATAAAATGTCAGATTTTATAGGGAGGCTCAATTGGAAAGGAAAATAAAAGAAAAATAAAATATAGGTCCTATAAAGCTATAACTCCCATTGAGCATCAGTGCAGTATTTTAGATTTTGTTTCCAGATAAAACATAGTACTGATAGGATATCACTTGACCACAAGTAAGGAAGTTAGTTTTGACGTAATATTAGTGAAGGGCTTCCAACAGACAAAGCGTGAGGGAAGGAAGTTCAGCGACCTTCCTATTGTTCACCTTTTTACATTTGGAATGAAACCGGTGTTTTTTTTTTTTTTGGTTATCTATGTCTCAGTTCAGCACTCGACTTGATTGTGTGAGTCTGGATGTGGGATCCTGTTTAGGATCAGTCAACACAACGCCCATAGACAGTTCCTGAGATTATAGCAGCTATTGTTCCAGTTTACAGTAGTCCTGGGTGAAGCAACTCATTCTCAATGATAAACTGAAAGGGAACATCCTTTCCGAAGAACCTGAACAAGGATGAATGTAATGATAGGAACATGTTGAAACGTTGATCACGGCTTTGGGATACGTATTGCTGAGTGCAAATATTTTTGTCTGTATTACTTACTGAATGGAAAGGAAAAGGTTTTCAAGTTTCTAAGACTGCAGGTCAGATACGTTTCAGTAAAAACAATGATGTTTTCTTAAAAATAGGCAATAGCTCATTGAATCTTTTGCTAAATGGCTTACTCCCACTAGGGTCACGGCCCACGGGGAGGCCGGAACCTATCTCAGCCGGCACTGGGCTAAGGTGGAGTACACACTGAAAAGATTGCCAGTCCATCACAGGGCAAACACACACACACAACTATTCACACTCACACTCACACCTAGGGGCAATTTGGAACAGCCTTTGGCCTCTGGAAGAACACCAGATTACTCAGAGGAAACCCATGCAAGCACAGGGACAACATGCAAACTCCACCAAGAAACGCCCTGGACTCGAACCTCGTGCTGCGGGGCGGCCATACTAACCACTATGTAACCGTTCCACCCCGGGATATCAGCATGACAGCAAATGTGTGTGTGTGTGTGTGTGTGTGTTTAACACTAATTACTTTTATTTTAAATGTAGCTCAATGTAATTGCAATACAACCTCTTGATTTGACAATCTCCAAGGTAACTGTGACCTCATTATAGAGTATGTAGATTGGTTTTCCCACTAGGTGACCTGCATTCGTAGAGTCAAAGCCAAGCACTCACTGCGTGCAAAGCCAAGCACTCACTGCGTGCAAAGCAAAGCAACTGATATAATAAATCCTTTGCACTGGAGTGTTCATATAAGCCTAATATTCAGAACCATTCATGTGTAAACTCTGACTCACTCATTTCCCAGGCCACTTAATCCTACTATTAAGGTTGCAGGGACCACTGCAACACTGGGTGAAGGCAGAAAACACCTTGAACAGTTCACCAGGCCATTGCAGGGTCAACACACACACACACACACACACACACACCACCAATCACACTCACATCCACACACTAATGCTTTGGGGCAGTTTGGAACAGCCAATTGGCCCAATGTGCATGTCTTCGGACTGTAGGGGGAATCCGGAGAACCCAGAAGAGTCTGGGACTTGAACTATGGACTGTGAGGCAGACGTGCTAGTCACTACGCCACCGTGACATCCATATGTAAACATACTCAATGATAAATCATAAGGCCTGGGGTTTGTAGCATCATAAATAAAAAAGGGATCTTTCAAAAGTGGCTGTGTATAAAGTGCCTTTTTTTTGGGGGGGGGGGGGGGGTTTGCTGTTTAACCACATTCACATTAATGAATGTCACATCTGTGTTAGCTTGTGGTTTTTGGAAGGATGTAAAGCATGGCTGCCATGCCCAGTCGTTAACTACATTCTCCTGAGCAGATCCTCTTGCAATTTTCCATTTCCATGGACTATTAAATAGGCTCGTTTTACAGTATTTTACAGACTAAAAGTAATGGCTAGGCCTGTAATTGTGATATCTATTTTTAGGGGTTTTATTTTTAATAGCAAATAATTTTTTCAATGAAATTAAAGGGCCAAATACAGTAAAAATGTACTTTTTCTGTTTTAATATTATTGAGACTATAAGTAGGTGCAGCAACACAGGACATGTGAGATCCTTTCCTCAGTGATCATCACACAAGAGATGTATTTAAAAAAAAAAAAAAAAAAATTTAAATCATTGGCTCATGACATTCACGGCCATACAATATCACAGCTGAAGGCTACACCAACATATAAAGTTGAGTAAATATTTCCTATTTAGTACGACATTATACGATTTGAGAAGATAAACGCAGTGATCTCATTAGCATGAGTAATATAATAAACTTAAAATGATGAGAGGGCGGTATGGCGGTGTAGTGGTTAGCACACCCGCCTCACAAGAAGGTCTTGGGTTCGAGTCCCGGGCTGGGCAAGAACGTTTCTGTGTGGGGTTTGCATGTTCTCCATATGCCTGCGTGGCGCTTGGTGCTTCCTCTGGGTACTTTGATTTCCTCCCACCATCCACTGACCTACACATTAGGCTAACGGTCTGTCTCATATTGACCCTAGGTGTGAGTGTGGATGGTTATGTGTATGTGTTGGCCCTGCAATGGTCTGGTGAGCTGTTCAGGATGTGCTGCGCATTCGGCCAGAGGCTCCGGCCTCCCTGCGACTTTAGTAGGATTAAACGGTTACACACCGTGATCGCATTAGCATGAGTGATACGATAAACTCAAAATGATGAGAGGGCGGTATGGCAGTGTAGTGGTTAGCACACCCGCCTCACAGCAAGAAGGTCTTGGGTTCTCGGTGAGAACGTTTCTGTGTGGAGTTTGCGTGGCAGCATCCAAAGACATGCACATTAGGCGAACTGGCTGTTCCGAATTGACCCTAGGCGTCGATGTAAATGTTTTATGTATGCGTTGACCCTATGATGACTGGCGAGCTGTTCAGGGTAAGGAGGATCGAATGGTATAGTGATGCTTAGCAAAAACATCTCTGCTGGATTTTCTAAACTGTTTTTTTCAACTTCAAACTCAGAGAACAGTGCTGAGTATCAAGAAATCTCACCCAAGAAAGTCATTTAGCTCAGTTATGAATCAGAAACTGCTTACAAAATGCTTCTCCGTTCATTAAGAAGGCGATTAGCAAGCTAATGAATATTTTAATGAAAATTGAACAGCTGCTATTATAACATATACACGGTATATATGATATTAGAAGGGTGTTTCTGTGTGGAGTGTGCAAGTTCTCCCCGTGCTTGCGTGGGTTTCCTCTGGGTATTCCGGTTTCCTCCCACAGTCCAAAAACATGCACAGTAGACTAATTGGCTGTTCCAAATCGCTCCTAGGTGTGTGCGAATGAGTGAGAATGAGTGTATGTGTGTTGGCTCTGCAATGGTCTGGCGAGCTGTACCCTGATTTGTACCCCGCCTTCACCCAGAGTCGGCTGAGATAGGCACCAGCCCCACGCGACCCTAATACGGATAAAGCGGTTCAGAAGATAAATGATTAAACGAATGAATGATATTAGCGCTAGTTCTCAAGACACTAAAAGTAAAATCAGAGTGAAATAACGTCACACGCGTACGGACCCTTAGCAATATATACACGTTGATAAATAGCATTTAAGTACTGTAAAATGAGTCACCACAAGTGAGTCACATGACCGACATCAGTGGCTACCATATGCTGTCATTATTCATTTATTATTATTTGTTTTTTAGTAACATGAAATATGTATGAGCTGGTAGATATAAAGTATACATTACTCAATATGGCTTAGTGATTCACAGTGAGGTGATGTCATCAGAAGCCAAGGAGAAAGCTGATTGGTCCAGGATTACGTCTCTCCCAGTGTGTCATTCAGTTACGGCAAGGAGTGCTAACTCCTGACTCTGACGCCTTTTCCCGCTCTGGATCCTTACGTTTTTATCATGAACACAATGAACCATGAATCAGAGTGACACATAATGTCACTGATAACTGTTCCCCGCCTCCACATGGATAAACCAGGATGACCATTTCATGTAGATTTCCAATTAAGAATTGCATCATATTTAGAGGTCAAGGTCAAAGTACAGCCATCCTGCACAGCGGCAGCCACTGAAACTGCTCAGTGATGATCATTAAACACTGATTAGTGGGTAGAGTTAAAGATTAACAGTAATTCGGAAACCACGTCCATCATAAACCTCAGCTGGAGCAGTAACTGGCATCCCCTTGTGTGCTGTGAGGAGGAGGGTGGGGGCATTTTAGAGGTTATACGGAGCCATGAATCAGTGTAGTGAAGACTGCTGTACAGGCCTGGATTAGTTTCTATGGCAACGTGTAGCCTGTCCCATGAGGCCTGCCTCAGTACCAGTGCATCTAGTATGAGCAGGAGGAGGAGGAGGAGGAGGAGGAGGAGGAAAAGGCTTTCACCAGACGCATGGCACAATAACCTACTTCCCGTCTGTTATTATGGTATATTGTTTATTCATTACAAAGAAAAAAAAAAAGAAAAATAAAAGAGGGGTGGGGTGGTCACAATCAGGGAGACAGAGGAAACCGAAATGTCTTAGCATGCTCTTGTCATACCACAGTGTACATATAAAATCAAGCTGATACACTACTGCATGAAGGCAGGCATGCAGGAAGCCATATCATACTGAATAATCTGCAGTAGAGGATGTCATGATGTAATGATGCTGATCTCGTAACTCCTCCACCACCACCGGCACCACCACACCGGCTCCACCACACCCATGCATCACCCTGAATGCACATCCAAAGAAGGCAAGAACTCACCAACATGGGTGATAACGCAGCCTACGCGTTCCTGGAACTCCTGCACGGACATCTCTTCCTCCTCAAGCCAGCAGAGCATCTCAGGGCAGCCTCACACCTCTTCCCTCCTCTCCTCTTCTCTCCTCTCCTCTCCTGCAGCACCACAGGACTCCCTCGCACTCTCTCTCTCCTCCTGTCACACTGGCAGAGCAGCAGGCAGCCACTCCCAGCTTGTCAAACACCTCTCATACAAAAGAAGGCTGGAAGACTAAATCTCAGCAGATGCTACGGCGTTAAAAGTAGCTGACAGTGATGAGAATTATTCATCCATGTGCGTATCCATGTAAAGGATGTTCAGTGGGACTTTGAGTGGTACTTAGAGCCGGTGCAGTGAATCAGATGCTGGGAAACAAATCACAGAAGAGCTACCTGCCTACAAGGAAACCATGAGGAGGATCCATGCACCCTCCTTAGAAAACATGGAGGAATGGAGTTCCTGGATTGGAGCTGGATTACTAAATGCTGAAGAAGCATATAAAGTGTATGCAGACAAAAAAAATGTAAATACATTGTTTAAAAAAACTATTTTGTACATATATTTTATTTGATTTTGTTAGGGTCGCGAGGAGGCTGGTGCCCATCTCAGCCAACTCTGGGCGAAGGCAGGGTACACCCTGAACAGCTCGCCAGGACATCGCAGTGCTGAAACACGCTGGCCTGCTAATGGCCTGCTCTTTACGAAAGATGCCACAGACAGTGAGAGACATGGTTGGCCTTTGATAACCCAGTTGGCTGCACTGGCGGGGACAGCAGTGACAACTCTGTGATAGTGGGGCTTGAACCCCCGACCTTTGGATCAGTAAGCCAGCACCCTACCACCAGGCCACCACTGTTCCCATAACTTTTCCTCTATTTTATTTATATTTTGAACTAACACAGGGTGGTATGGTGGCACAGTGGTTGGCACATCCGCTACACAGCAAGAAGGTCCTGGGTTCGAGTCCCGGGCTTGGCAAGAGCGTTTCTGTGTAGAGTTTGCATGTTCTTCCGTTGCTTGCATAGGTTTTCTCTGGGTACCATGGTTTCCTTCCACAGTCCAAACATGCGGCTGTTCTAAAGTGAGTGTGAATGTGAATGGTTTTGTGTGTGTTGGACCTGAAATAAACTGGCAATCTGTTAAGGGTGCACCCTGCCTTCGCCCACAGTTGGCTGAGATAGGCTCCAGCCTCCTGGCGACCCTAATAGGGTTAAGTGGTTTGGCAAGTACACTTCATACGTTTAAACAAACGTACCCTGCAGCACTTCATGTAGCCTTTTCGAATTACTCCTTGGGAATATTATATGCTCTCACTCAATTATTTGCCGAACCGCTTAATCCTGCTACTGTAGGGTCGAGTGGGGGCTGCGCCTATCTCAGCCGACACTGGGCGAAGGTGGGGGTACACCATGAACAGCTTGCCAGACCATCACAAACAACCATCCACACTTATACCCATACGTAGGGGCAATTAGCCTAATGTGCATGTTTTTGGACTGTGGGAGGAAACCAGATTACCCAGAGGAAACCCATATAAGCATCGGGAGAACAGGCAAACTCCACACAGAAATGCCGCTGTCGGGCCCAGGATTCGAACCCGAGACGTCTTTGCTGTGAGGTGGACGTGTTAACCACTACGCCACCAGTAACTTAAATCAAGCGTTTACTAGTAAGTTTTGTCAGGGTAAGGAAGCTATTTTTAAATATTTGCCTTTCTAAAATAAATAAAATAAATACATATCCATCAGAACTATATTGGCACCACACAGTGCCATGTGATAGCTTTAACATGAGCCAGTTTTCCAGTGAGACTCTATGCCAGAGTTTACTTGGAGCCTTTGTGGAGGAGTTATTATCATCTCCATCATGCTGCTGCCCTTGGGAGCTCTGTGATTGTCTTGGAAATGCACAGTCTGGGGATGCCATCTGCGTACCTACCATTAGCTCACAAATATATCTCACAGCTGAGCTATGAGAACAGATCCATCAATAATGTAAAAGGGTAAAACCGGTAGTTATATATTTAAAATATAAAATATGAATCAGTGATTATATGTGTTTTAAATTGTTAAAATGCATTTTAATTCATGTTATCACATGACAACACAATGTTGCAGCATAGTGAGCAAATGAATACCAGTATGCAGATGAAAAACAAACATTTATCACACTGAAAGTCATTAGAAGTAAAAGATGGAACAGTCAGACTGCTCTTTGATCAATTTTGATGGTGTTGTATTAACCTTTACTGGCAACATATATCCTTTAAATAATGTGCCTGCTATTTACGATTTAGCCACCAGGTGTCACTCATGCACACCATTTAAAAAAAGCACATTTAAAACTGAAGCTGCAGTGATTCAGTAAGCTTCTTTTTCATCACTATCTGTCCATTTTGTTATGTTTTCTTTACACATGAGACCAATCTCAAATTAAAATCGGATAGGGTTCTCCAACGGCTGTGTGCGCCTCCACTGTTGTGGCTTCCATGCTGCTGAACTGACCTGGGGGCGGCAGGATGGTTTAGTGGTTAGCTAGAGCAGCAAGAAGGTCCTGGGTCTGAGGCCCAGGCTCGGCGAGGGTGTTATCCCCATGCTTGTGAGGGTTTTGTGTGTTGGTCAGTGGACTGGCAAGCTGTTCAGCATGTACGCCGCCTTCACTGAGAGTTGGCTAAGATAGGCTCAAACCTCCCGTCGACCCTAGTAGGATTAAGCTTGGGATTCCCTTGGCGAGCACAGGACTCGAACCCAGGACCTTCTTACCGTCAGGCAGCTGTGAGAACCACTATGCCACCGTGCCACCCCATTTATCTATCTATTTATTAATTTGCATGAGGGAGGTTATCCTTTCATGCTGGCACAAGTGTTCTGCTCATGAGCAAGAGTACGCACAGCATTCGTTCAGATATAGACCACATAAGTTGAATCCAAATGGTGGCAAATTCTGACCCTACCATCTGTATAGCTCAGGAGAAATCATAGATTTCTCAGACCATATCTTTGCCAGGTTTGGCGAGTGTGTGTGCCGGCTGCAGCCTCAGTTTTCTGTGACTGGTTAACAGAATAGAACCCAACATGATGTTCTGCTGTTGTAGCCCATCCGCCTCAAGGTTCAGTGTTCTGGGTTCTGAGATGCTTTTCTGCTCGCTACTATTGTACAGAGTGGTTATGTAAGGGAGGAGTTGGGGACGGCTCTATGTCCCGACAGCCCAATAGTCCACAGCTCTACTCATATAAGATGGACCCCCTACTCGGTTCAGTTGGGTTAGGATTAGGGCTGTTGGACCAGTGGGTTGTCGGAATATAGGGCTGTAACCATGTAAGTTACTGTAGCCTTTCTGTCAGCTCGAGGCAGTCTGGCCGTTCTAGACTGATGCAGTGGTGACCCGGTGGTGACCAGGTTCGGGGTCAGTTATAAGAAAGTAGCAGTTCAAGCCCCAGTACCCAAGTAAAAATGTTAGTTGTGCTGGATAAGGGCGTCGGTTCTGTTAGAAGAGCTGCTCACTGGATGTTCATTTTTTATTTCACTATTCTGAGTATTCTAGAGACTGTTAAAGGAGAAAATATCGGAACAGCAGTTACAGGGATACACAAATCACCCCTTCTGTCATCTTTAATCATGGCACTGTCAAAATCTGCCTGACGGTTGATGGGAAAATGATCTGAAGGTGCTGGCTTGCACTTTGCTGTCACATGCTTGACCAATCATGACACAGAGATTCTCCAGAGGTACAGTTGAACCCCAAGGCCATTCACGTACCAAGTGGGCAATGATGATGACGAAGGGCGTTTCTATGTGGAATTTGCATGTTCTCACGTGGGCTTCCTCTGGGTACTCCGGTTTTCTCCCACAATCCAAAGACGTGCACTATTGGGCTGATTGGCTGTTCCACATTGCCTGTCAATGAGAGCATGAAACGTTGTGTGTGTGTCTGCTCTGCGGTGGTCTGGTGAGCTATCCAGGGTGTACCCCGTCTTCGCCCCGTGTCGGCTGAGATAGGCTCCAGCCTCCCCATGACCTTAGTAAGATTAAGCGGTTTGGCAGGTGAGTGAGTGATGAGAACCGTGACACTTCTGGTTGAAAATGAATGACACTGAGGATTTTTATACAGCAGATTGAATCTATGAACTTGTGTGAATAAGGGCCATTTTGGACTGTTCATTATAAACACAAGGCCTTGTCTAAACAGACATGCGAGTCAAGTTGTGAAAGTAGAAAAAAAACGGAAAACAGTTTCCCTTTTTGCCCCAAATGACTTTTACTCAAACATGTAATTTCCTACATAGGAGGGAAAAAAAACCCACACACATATTGTTCCGTTGCTTTCGCGTCGAAAGAGTTCTTCATGAAACACATGTTAGGAAGAGATGCACAGTACACGTTAGGATGTACAGTACATGTTCATATCTGGCTTTACATTCATTTCAGTGTAACATTCATGTGTAAACATGCCCCAAATACGGTACACATATAACAGGTAAATGATACTGTACTATTACTATTGGAATAATACATCAAAAGATATCAGTCTGCTATAACATTAACACTGCTATTACATTAATACAGTGCACTCATGAGTAATAAGTGCTAAAACAAGCCTTGGGTACATGCAATAACTAAATTAATACACATGGAGGTACTGCGTTGTTACCATATTATTATGGGTTAGTGGTCACTGCTTATGGTTGATGAAATTGTGGAATTCTTAAATAAAATGATAAATTATTAAATATTTAAATTATGCGTAATTAATTTACTATCAATTTTAAAATAAATACATATTATATAATACTACATACTAATTACTGACATAGATAAAATTAACAAAATCAGTTTCACAGTGGTCTACAGTGATCTACGTCTTCCTCTTTAGGAATATGCCGCACTCAGACTGCCTCTCTCCTGCTGATCTGAGGCCACAGGGCATCTGAAAGGTCGGACTGCTATTAAAGTCACCGGTCCCAGGTCAACGGTGAAGTTCCTGAAGCCGCTCTTGTCACTGCATCAGACAGCTTCCACTGGGGAGGAAGTCATGAACGTATGTGACCGTGGCTTTGGACAGGTAGGTCATAGAGCCGTAGCTGCCACTGGGGGCGCTGTCGTAGAAGAAGTTGCAGATTCCTGTGGCGGGATCTTTCTCCAGGATAAACTCATGGGCCCCATTGGATTTCTGCAACACAGATACACAGGTCGACGTATAAGCTGATAGTGAAAAGAGCATGTACGCTATTCATAGGCGTTAACCTGTTCAATCCTAGTTTGCTGGCTTGATGATTTATCATCCTGGAGATAGCGCGTTCAAAACCAGGTTGTGCAGCCATCCGTGGCCGGGAGCCCCTAGAAGCTGATTGGTCAAACTCTCCACGGAGGGGTGGGCAGCATATGTTTGCATTCCTGTCACTTAGAGTGATCACCAGCCTATCGTGGGCGTCTTTGAGCTCATGCATGCAAGGGGGCGGATAGCGCTTTACCTCCCAGTGTGTTACACTGTCCCTGAATATGCATGCACAGCAGCACGGAAAGAAACAGGAGGCAAGGATCACGTAGATCAGAGGAAGCATGTGTTTGTTCGTGCGCCTCCCTGGTTAGTGGTGGTCATGTGATAGGGAGGAATAGTTGATGTGTGGGAATAGTCTACGACTAATTTAATTAGAAAAAATCGGGGAAAAATTACAAAAATAAAATAAAATAAAATAAAATGGTGGATTTTTTTTTATGCTTGAAAAGGTTTAGAGGCGGCAGAGTCGTAGTGCTTAGCACGTCCGCCTCACAGCAAGAAGGACCTAGGTTCGAGTCCCGGGCTCGGGCATTTCTATGTGGAGTTTGCATGTTCTCCCTGTAGTTTAGTGGGTTTCCTACAGGTTCTCCGCTTTGCTCCCACAATCCAAAGACATGCACATTAGGCTAACTGGCTGTTCCCAATTGCCCTTCGGTGTAAATGTGAATGCGAGAGGTTGTTTGTGTGTGTGTGTGTGTGTGTGTGTGTGTGTGTGTGTGTGTGTGTGTGTGTGTGTGTGTGTGTGTGTGTG
>JAQMYF010000002.1:29324988-29337613 GCA_030014195.1 Neosilurus mollespiculum | reverse complement strand
TGTGTGTGTGTGTGTGTGTGTGTGTGTGTGTGTGTGTGTGTGTGTGTGTGTGTGTTGCCCTGCGATGGTCTGGTGAGTTGTTCAGGGTGTACCCCACCCTCGCCCAGTGTGAGCTGAGATAGTGTCAGCCTTCCTGTGACCCTAATAGAGGATTAATCAGTTCAGCAAATAAGTGAGTAAAAAGATTTACACATTTATATCACACCCAGAAATATTATGTGCGATAATGAAATATATATTTTTAAAATGTCTTGTTTGGTCATAACATCCCTAAAATGGTACGCAAATTTTTGCTCTGTGTATCTTTGAACGGCATGTGGAATGTTTTGCATTGTACCTGGTCTTGCAAGAAGAGCTCGTTTGCCATATGAACAATCCGGTCGATGTGAATAACTCCACCGATGCTAGGGATCTCCATATCAGCCACCAGGGTGAGCACCATGATGGCCTCCACCAGCAGTTGTCGGTACTCAGGCTGAGGAACGTGGTTCAGCACGGACTCCACATGCACAGCGAACTTGATCTCTCCCTCCGTCATCTATAGTACATGCACATATAGGCTTGTAAAAATAAGCCTCGTCGGAAAACCCTTATCTTAATGGCTGTTATTAAACAGATAAACAATATGGATGCAAGATAACGACGTACTAAGATCCCAGCGGGTCAGGATGTGTGTGCAAGTGTTTCCTGTACCTCACTGGTGGTAGTGGAGGGCAGAACGTATCCTGCGATTGAGAGACCGTGGCATTTCTGCAGGATCCTCCACACTTTCTGGTAAAAGCCCATGGGCACTCGATTGATAGCGCCGTCCAGGCGGCGTCTCCGCAACCACTGCCCCTGGCGCTCTTCCCACTGCAGGCGTGAGTCTCCTGTACCTGTGGGTGACATGATGCCACTGGGGGTCGAGGGACTGCTACACCTCTGCATTACACACACATACGCAAATTAGTGTTTATCTCTGACAAACTATTCAATAGGAAGTTCAAAATAATGGTGACACCAGATTAAAAGTGGGTCATTCTTACAAGTGAAAATGATTTTTTGATCATTCAAGAGTGAGGACTTTCCAGGAATCCTTGTTCCTGGTAGTGTACAGCTCGCGCCAGTTATCGGTGGTCGGGTTGAGAGAGTTATTTTGCCGACTCGAGAAATTTATGTGTAATTTAAAGAGTATAGTGTTATCTGCAGGTGGCACGGTGGTGCAGTGATTAACACGTCTGCATCACAGCAAGAAGGTCTGGGTACGTTCCTGTGTGGAGTTTGCATGTTTTCTCAGTGCTTGCATGGGTTTCCTCTGAGTACTCCAGTTTCCTCCCACAGTCCAAAGCCATGCCACAGCCTCTAGGTGTGGATATGAGCGTGAATGGTTGCGTGTGTTTTGCCCAGTGATTGCCTGGCGAGTTGTTCAGGGCGTACCCCGCCTTTGTCCAGTGTCAGCTGATCCTAGTAGTAAGATTATTCTTTCTTTCTTTCTATCTATCTATCTATCTATCTATCTATCTATCTATCTATCTATCTATCTATCTATCTATTGTTTTTATATGTATTTAATTGTTTTTATGTTTTAGGTGGATCGGATTGGATTAAGCGGTTCAGCAAATGAGTGAGTGAGTAAGTGAGTGAGTGTTATCTGCGCACATAGAAATATGAACGCTACCTTGAACGTCGCGCATGTGTAACACACAGTAAACACCACGTGCCGGCCAGTAAACTGCACGTAATTGTAAATTTTTTATAAAAAAAATATCCAAAAAAAATGTAAAGATAAATGTTGACTTGGGTAACAATATTTTACAAAATTGATCATCCCAACAATAGTTCCTGGCGTTTCCATTAATCTGTCAACCCACAGCAAAAGCAACAAGAACTACTTTATATATATTATATCACCTAAACAAAATAAGAAATGAAACAATGCTCATGCATATCGGAAGCAGTAACAAATCGGAGCAGTTTGCTTTTCATGTCACTAACGTACAATAAAGCATGAGGCATGACAACAACAGTTACCGTGGAGCGGGGGGATGTGACATTACTGCCTGTGGAATAACCGCCATGAAAGATCTATGAGACAAAAGCAGAATGTTTGGTAGAGGAAAGATGAATCGATGTTGTAATTTGAAAGTCCTTTCAACATCCAACATCCATCTGCAGTGAACTCGACATTGCTTTGATTTCATCAGCTTATGATGCTGAAAACTGTAAGACAGAGTGGTTACAAAACAGATACAGGATTAGATGAGATACGATTCGAACATTCGGGATAAATGTGCGACAAAGGAAAGTAATGTGGAACCAAACAACATGAAAAGATGGAGCCCAGCATGGTCTATACCAGGGGTTCTCAAAAAGTTTGGCAGAAAGGGACCCATTTATCCATAAAACAGCTTCCATTACCCCATCAGTGTACATGTCAGCCCAAATTAGAAAAATGTAAAAAAAAAAATTTAATAAAATAAAAGTTTAAGTCAAAGTGACATAATCCCATCCAAGACCATCTTGAAGGCAACCCATGCAACATATTTGGTGATCCTGTGTCATTTCCTTTGAAATGTATCAAACTAACAAGCCTTGATAAACTGAATATCGAAAAAAATCACTAAGTCAACTGCTGCGACCTTGAAACAAGGTCAAGAGCTCCTATATACAATCCCAAACAGACCGTCCTCCAAATTTGGTGATCCTATGTCATCTCCTTCCAAAGTTATCGCACTTACAATCTTTGACAAGCTGAATATAGAAAATGTGACCTTGTGACCTGAAAACAAGGTCAAGGTGACCTATACACAATCCCAACCAAGACCTTCCTGAGGAGAACCCATCCACCAAATTTGGTGATCCTATGTCAAATCCTTCCAAAGTTATTATATTTACAAACTGGACAGACGGAACCCGTTTCTATAGCTCTAGTTTAGCTCTGCACCTCAGTGACGGTGGGAGCTAAACATTTTGATAATAGACATTTTTATGAGTAAAAATTGCAGATTGTCTATTTCTATGCTTCATGGAACCGCCTTGAGAACCACTGGTCTATACAAAGTATTGAAACACCCATCTTAGATGGTCTCAATAACAATACCAGGCATCGGTCAGTGACAAGCTCTGGTGTCTGAATAAACATGCCCAAAATGAAACACTTCTACAAACTCAACCCACGCTGATAGGTCTGGTTTCATCCAGCTGCAAACAAATAACATCAATATCATTTAAAATTTGGAGAACCGCAACCTTCTTTAAATATTTCTAATGCGTGTATATAATAACCTTTACAACAGGTTTCGTCCCTCTCACCTGTTTGATTTCACACTTCAGCTTCATGATGCCTGAGCGTTCAGTTTTGGTGGCTCCTGTGTGTCCGAGCTCATGGATGGATATGGCTGGACTGGTGGCCATGGACTCATGTGGACGCACTTGCATAGTATTAATATATTAGAACAGAGTAGAATATAAAATGAGAAGAAATCATTAAAAGATACAGACAGGAGAACATATTTATCGTCCATTTATAAGTAATACAGAAAGTCGCTATTATTTTTATTATCTTTTATTACAGGTTAGCAATAATCAGACTCACCGCTCCTCTCCACTCCAAACTCTTTACCACTCAAAATGTGATGGAGCAGACTTTTCATGTCTGATGGGCTGAGGTTCATCAATCCTTCAGATGCCTCCTCGCCTAGGAGAGATTGCTAAAGTGATGCCTTATTCGGAGTTTTTCAACTGCATGTATCAAACATTTATTTATTTGCAATATATCTCAGAAAGTAATGCAGAGATTTTAATAATAAACAAATGATAATAATTCTAGTATAGGGTGTGGTACAAGTGACAAACCATGAAATTTTGGAGGGGGATGGTGCATGGGATTACGTTTAAAAAAAAAAAAAAAAAAAAAAAAAATTACAGTCAATACTTGCAAATAATGTGTGACTGAATGATCACCAGATGCCCACTGGGGGAGACATTTCATTATAACTATGCCACTCACTCACTCACTCACTCACTCACTCACCGAACCGCTTAATCCTACTATTAGGGTCGTAGGGATGCCGGAACCTATCTCAACCAACACTGGGAGAAGGTGGGGTACACCCTAAGCAGCTCGCCAGACCATTGCAGGGCCAACACACACACACACCCACACACACAACCATTCACACATACACACACACACACACACACACACACAGACACACACACCAAAGGCCAATTTTAGGAGCAGCCAATTAGCCTAATGTATATGTCTTTGAACTGTCAGAGGAAACCCACGCAAGCACGGAGAGAACATGAAAACTCCACACAGAAACACCCTTACAGAGCCCAGGACTTGAACCCAGGACCTTCTTGCTGTGAGGTGGAGGTGCCAAGCACTATACCACTGAACCTCCCCATAACTATGCTAAATTATAATGAAACCTCTGTAGCTGGTGGGGGTAACTTGCACTCTATAAATGCCACTCAGCTCAGTTACATGTTCTCACAGAATAGTATAATTTTTTAGAGTTTTCTCAAATCTGGTGACAGAGATATCTCAAACCACCAAACACACACACACACACAGATTTGTAATCAGTTGGCCTTTAGCTAGCATCCCTGGATTTAAAGTCATTATCTCTGATAAACTGATCTCATTACCTGAGCATTGGAGACTACGAGCAAGCTCAGTGGCCATCACCTGTATGATGAGGCCAATCCTCAGACGCAGCATGTCTCCAAAGAGGTTCGGCTGAGAGCGCACGTACATGGCTAGGTATACCATGATCTCCTGTATGAAGCACAGGAAAGATTATTCAAAACTTAAAGACTCTTTTCATTCTATTGATTGTCTTCTTTATGGACTACGGGAACAAAAAAGACTCAAAAGCTAATAGCGCGAATCTATTTTTATGACAGAGTACAAGAATAAGATCCATATCCTAAAGATTCATGCTTCAGTGTTCAGTCTTTAATGGGATGCAGTCTAAAGGCTCATAATTTCTTCTTTTATGTCTGTTATCAATTCCATTTTATAGAGTAAATGGGTTTCAACGATCTCATTTTTGGTATTGAGCATGCAAGTAGGATATTATTCATTCATTCATTCAAGCACTTAATCCTGCCAGGGTCACAAGGAAGGGGTACACCCTAAACACACACAGGGGCAATCTGGAACAGGCAATTACCCCGATATGCATATCTTTGGACTGTGGAAGGAAACCAGAGTACCCAGAAAAAACATACCGAGTTTGGGACTCATTCCTGCAACCTTCTTGCTGTGAGGTGCCACCAATGACTATGCCACCGTCCCGGCCGAAGTATATTATATTTAGTAAAATATTTAAATAGAAATTTTTGAGAAAATTCCAATGAAGATGTAGTGAATTGCCCAAGATGTGTTCGCCACAGCGCTAATTTAGCTCACAGCTCATTAAAGTCTTTCAGAGCCAAAATGTTGGACACCAAAAATGTCCAGGCATATTATTATATTGGAGTTACAAATTATATACTCACTCACTCACTCACTAACTTTGCCGAGCGACTTAATTCTACTAGGGTCACTGGCAGGCTAGAGCCTATCTCAGCCGACACTGGGCGAAGGCAGAGTACACACACCAATACACAAATTAGCAAACAATCAGCTCAACGTGCATGTCTTTGGACTGTGGGAGGAAACCGGATGAGTACCTGAAGAAGGAAACCCATGCAAGCATGAGGAGAACATGGAAACTCCACACAGAAACGCCGAAGCCTAGCCCGGGACCCGTACTTGGGACCTTTTTGTTGTGAGGCAGTTGTGCTAACCACTACGCCTCCATTCTTCCCCAAATTATATACATTTATTCATCATTCATTCATTTTCTAAGCTGCTTAATCCTAATTAGGGTTGCTGGGAAGCTGATGCCAATCTCAGCCGACTCTGGGCGAGTTCTGGGTACACCCTGAACAGCTCGCCAGATCACTGCAGGGCCAACACACACAACCATTCACACACACACACACACACACACACACACACACACCTAGGGTTGATTTGGAACAGCCAATAGCCTACTGTGCATGTTTTTGGACTGTAGGAGGAAACTTGAGTACCCGGAGGAAACCCACACAAGCACAGGGAGAACATGCAAACTCCACACAGAAACGCCCTGAGCCCGGGAATCGAATCCAGGACCTTCTTGCTGTGAGCTGGACGTGCTAACCACCGTGCCGCCCTATATACGTTTTCTGTTTCCGTTCCTTTAGGTCTAAGCTTTACCTGGGTAAGTACCGCAATGCTTATATCCTCACCGCTGGCTTCATAGATCAAATTATTCAGTTCCTCAGGTGGGAGAGGACTAAAAGAAAATTAAAAAAGTATTTGAATTGAATGGTAGGATAAGAAAAGAGGAACATTAAGCAAGATACAAGAAAGACAGAAGTGCACACTCACACATTGATGATCTTCTCCCTCGGTTCTGGAGGAAGACCCACCGTCAACTGCTTCTGATGCGAGATCAGGTCAGTACAGGCCTGAGGATCAAGAACGCAGGTCAGCTTGAAGAAAGCCAGGCACTGGTCGTGTAATACTCTTAACAGGTATGCATGAGTCTTACCTCAGCCAAGACCTCCACCTTCTTCTTCAAGATGCCTGAGATATACCGAATAAGCCCCCACTCTTTACACGCTCCAGCCTTGACATAGAGTTCCTCGAGCAGAGTGCGCACAGTGGCTCCTTTCTGCCCCGAAATATTCACCATCCACTCTGCACCTCTGATTACACAGATTCATCGAATTAGCATAAAGGAATACTGATCAGCAAGCTAATCATTCTATATAATCAAAATTAATCATAAAGACGTGTGAATGCCTACTTCATAGCATATAGGATATAAAGAATATCGGCCTGGTCCTGTAATGAAGGGCATTCCTTCAGGTGATTCACGAGTGCTGCAAAGTCTGTGTTGCCTTGAGCATCACGGGGCAGGTGAAGGTCTGGAGCAGGAGCCTGGTCAGAGAGGCGGTGTCATGGTAGCTTGAGTATCATGAATGGTGTTAACTCACTCATTTGCCGAACCGCGTAATCCTCTTAAGGTTACAGGTCACTTGGAGCCTATCTCAGCCGACACCGGGTGAAAGTCGGGTTCACCCTGAACAGCTCGCCAGAGCACTACGACACACAACGATTCACACTCACACTCACCTGCACTTAGGGGCAATTTGGAACAGCCAGACCTGTGGGAGGAAACCAGAGTACCCAGAGGAAACCCACACAGGCACAGGGAGAACATGCAGCACTGCTTCACACAGAATTGTCGAGCTCACTACATTACCATTACCCCACCTTCCCAGGTAAAACCAGCTCAAACTGAACAGGCGGCATGGTGGCGTAGTGGTTAGCACTTCCGCCTCACAGCATGGCTTTGAGTCCCGGGCTCAGCAAGGCCGTTTCTGTGTGGAGTTGGCATGGTGTCCCCGTGCGTACGTCGGTTTCCTCTGGGTACTCCGGTTTCCTCTGACAGTCCAGAGACATGCACATTAGGCTAACTGGCTGCTCCAAATTGCCCCTAAGTGTGGATGAGTGTGAATGGTTGTGTGTGTATTGGCCCTTCAATGGTCTGGCGAGCTGTTCAGGGTGTACATCGCCTTCTCCCCGAGTCGCCTGGGACCCAAGTAGGGCAAATTAAGCGGATCTTACTTTGTCGATGGCCTCGGATTTCTGATTTCATGTATTTCGACTTGCCTTGTGGTGTTGCTGAGGAGTGTTGTGTTGAGGGTGTGGAAGTTCCAGCAGGTTCAGAGATTTCCTGTGTTTGTTCATGGTGGGAAGCACAGGTAAATACATAGACGCCTCTGAAAAGCACACAGCAAAAGCGAAAGAGTGTACAGCATTTCGTGTCTTGGTATATCCACTGCTTTATAATTAACAGAATCCTTGAGAATGAGAATATTTCTCAATTACAGGACATGAAATCCAACCACACAGTGAGCCAGAGAAAACCAATTTCAATATCCTTAATGGGATACCAGTGGATAAAAGGGAGAAGATAATGGTTTGGGTAGACAACATTTAAAGCTTACTTGGCATGTTATGGCCCTGAACCTGAGCCATGAGAGTCAGGATGTCCCTGGTGGTGTGCTCAGCGCTGAAAACATGCTCCTGCCCCTTTTGGATGGGAGGGAGATGTGACTTTGTGGCTGTGCTCTGCAGAAGGTGGGCAAAGTACTGGTCGAGTACGTCTTTGGAACCTTTGGAAACGCAATAATAATTGCAAAAAATGCTTGTGACTGGAGGAAAAACATCACTGCTGTTATATACACATGTTTATAAGCAAGTGGAACCTGGCAGTGGCGTAGTGGTCAGCACGTCCGCTGCACAGCAAGACCCTGGGTTCGTGTCCAGGCCAGTTTCTGTGTAAAGTCTGCATGTTCCCTCCGTGTTTGCGTGGGTTTCCTCCAGGTTAATCTGGTTTCCTCCCACAGTTCAAAGCCATGCACATTAGGCCACATTTTCCCTAGATGTGAGTGTGAATGGTTGTGTGTGTATGTGTATGTTGTCCTGGCGATGGTTTGGTGAGGTGTTCAGGACATACTGCTCCTTCGCCCAGTGTTGGCTGAGATAGGCTCCAGCCTCCCCACAAACCGAGTAGGATTAAGCAGTTCGGCAAATGAGAGATTCAGAATAAGTATGTATGCATACAGCAGTGCAACATTTCTACAACAGAAATCGAAAAGGGGAAGCAAAATACCCACTGCTGGAAAAACAGTGAACTCTATCATCTTCGTCTCCATCTCCGTCTTCACTGTAGTCGCCCTCTTCGTCTTCGTCTTCATCTTCATCTTCAAGGTTCTCCTCCGAGTCGGCGTCCATGAAGCTGAGCTTGGTGTGGAACGAGGTCGTGAGGAACGTAGAGAGGTTTGCCATTTGAACTCTACAAGCCAAAGAGACACAGTGAAGTACTGCAATAGTGAGGAATATAGTACAGAAGAACAGAAGGAAGCATGTGATTTCTGACCTCACTCCGGCAAAATATCCATCCTGGAGCTTTCTCAAAGTGGACAAGATGCAAGGATCGATGCTCTCACTGTCCTCCACTACAGCAATGAAATTTTACATTCTCATTTCAGCTGGATTTCAGTGGCATGGTTTTAAATATGTTTAAATATGTCCGGTATCTGATGTCGCTATTACCCAGCATGCTTTGTGTAATCGGGAAAGTGAGTGTGGGTCTCCCGGTCATCCGCCAACAGGAAGACAGGTAGGCCAACTCAGTCCTCAGCATCTCAACTATCATCTGATTATCCAGAGCCAGGTAGAAATGATGCTGGTCAATGAACTAAAAAAAAAAAAAAAAAAAGATAAACTAATATTACTAGTAAACATGAAATAAAGACTTTTTCCTTTTTTTTATGACTTTCAGCTATAAACAGTGACACTAAGTGAAACATATTGGCTGAATTATGGTAACACATGAATTATGGTTTCATCATTCTGCGATATTACGAGTCAACACTTACACACATATATTGTATGTATATTTAAACTGTATATTTACAGTTTATATTTTCAGTGCAGCCTCTGCTGTAAAGCGGAGTTTGTACCGGTCGGTCGTGGTGAAGAGGGAGCTGAGCCAAAAGGCAAAGCTCTTAATTTATCAGTTGATCTACGTTCCAACCCTCACCTAGGGTCACGAGCTTTGGGTAGTGACTGAAAGAACAAGATCGTGGATACAAGCGGCTGAAATGAGCTTCCTTCGTAAGGTGGCGGGGCTCTCCCTCAGAGATAGGGTGAGAAGCTCGGCCATCCGGGAGGAGCTCGGAGTAGAACCGCTGCTCCTCGGCATTGAGAGAAACCAGTTGAGGTGGCTCGGGTGTCTGATCAGAATGCCTCCCGAACGCCTACCCTGTGTGGTGATTTGGGTATGTCCAACCGGGAAGAGACCCCGGGGTCGACCTTGAATGGAGGGACTATGTCTCTCGGCTGGTCAGTGAACGCCTCGGTGTTCCCCGAAGGAAACCATAACCATCATAATAGACAGGTTGCCGGTTCAAATCCCAGTTAGTCTCCCACTGTGCTAAGACCCCTGGGCAAGGTCTTAACCACAAGTGTGCCTCTGTCCACCCAGAAGTATAAATAGGTACCAGTAAAAATACTGCAGTGGTAATTGGCGATGGACTAGTGATTGAACTCCCAGTCACTTCACACTACAGAAACCAGGATAAGCTCAGGCTGTGATGGGCCACTAAGCTCAGGTGTAAAAAGCCAGACTTACCTGATCATAATAGAGATATTTTATGAAATATTCTTAGATTAATAGCATTTAATATCCGTTGTTACCTGTGGGGTAAAAGTGTAGGTACGATTCCTGATCTCATAGAACTTGGAGGTCCCTAGAACGCCAATGTGTCGATATGGCCGGCCAGACAAGTTCAGCCTCCTACAGTTTCCTGTGCATACAAACTTTATTTAAGGGAAGAGTTAGGTGTGGTGTGCATAATGTACATTTGCAGTCCAGGGATCTCATATATACTGTAAATACTGTGCGCGCAAAATACGTCTAGAAAGGTGACTATATCATTTCTTACACAAACACACACTGGGATGTCGTTCATTCATTCATTTTCTAAGCCACTTCATCCTAATTAGGGTCACGGGAAGGCTGGCGCCCATCTCAGCCGACTCTGGGCGAGGGTGGGGTGCACCCTGGATAGCTCGCCAGGCCATCGCTTGGCTAACACACAAACACACATTCACACTCACACCCACACCTAGTGGTGATTTGAAACAGCCAATTAGCCTACTGTTCATGTTTTTGGACCGTCTGAGGAAACCGGAGTACCCGAAGGAACCCTACGCAAGCACGGGGAGAACATGCAAACCTCACACACAGATGCCCCTGGCCCAGGAATCGAACCCGGGACCTTGTTGCTGGGATGCGAATGTGCTAACCACTGTGTGATTACTGTGTGAATATGTGTGATTTAGCAGCATTTTGGAGCCAGTGGGTATTAATGACATCCCTGGTAAAATAACCACCATACAAGCAGGATGAATCTTTACCCAGCTTGACGTAGATGTGGCTGAGAATTCGAGCTGGCATGATCCGGATGGGCTGGACTTCTGAGACAGTCTGCACCTCAATCCCACAATTCCTCAGTAGTCCCTGGATCTCCTCTGTCTCTGCTATAACACTGACTAAAAAGAAAACACTGCTTTGGATAACCTGCCTGTTTGAACATAACCGCAAATGTATGGGCGTTCAAGGTCATCCCAAATCTCACTTCCACCAACCAACAGTGTTTACCTTGGACAACCACATCTGGTTTGAAGCCAGTGGAAAACCTTCTGTTGAGGGGATCTATCTCTCCCGGAGCAAGAAATCCCTTTTTGTGAAGAATAATAGAATTGAATTCATAAAATAAATCGACCATGCAGGACAGAACTACACAGTTGAAAAGCAATGTTTGTGTGTGAGCTGTCGTACCTCGACGAGCAGGCTGCTCAGAATGTAGAGAGACTGTCCCCATAAGTGAGGCAGCTGTCCTGTAGCTACACGGTCCACACTGTGAGGGTTCCTGTACTCATCATCAACCTGAAACAACATGAAGATTCATTGATCTTTGATGATTTTACTATGTTTTTGATGATTCTACTGTTTCACTGGGTTTTTGTATTTGCAGCTCATTTACACAGTACATACACACAGAGACACATAGAGGGAGAATATTTTTTTTTCCTATGTATGTGCTTAAACACACAACAGCCAATTAGAAAATGATATGAACTGAACTGGGGTCACACGATCTCACCTTGTCCGCAGGTACAGCATAAAGCTCAGGCATCAGGCGGATGCCGTGTTTAGCTCGGATCAAGACACCCTCCAGTGCCTCCCTGTATTCCTGCACCTGGTAGGTTACAATAGCATTAATAACAACTGTATGCCGCCCCCTTGTGGAAACAAACAAACATTACTCTAACATTAAATCGTGTGTATGGAAGCCCATTCCCGCCAGTTAAAAATAAATAAGTAAATAAATAAATCCCTATGGTAAGTCATAAGTGAGAGATTTAAAAGTCAATTTGTTCCAAATCGCCCCTAGGTGTGAGTGTGAGTGTGAATGTGAATGGTTGTATGTGTGTTCTCCCTGCGATGGCCTGGCGAGCTGTCCAGGGTGTACACCGCCCTCGCTCAGAGTCGGCTGAGATGGGCGCCAGCCTCTCCACGACCCTGATTAGCATTTAGCAGCTTAGAATTTTAAATGTATTATGGCTAATGGATGCTCATGATGTCTCCTTTTTGCCATCGCCATCCTTGCGAAAACATATAAATGTGCCTAAAGGATGATGTGTATACCTGTACATGGTCGCCATTGAAAACGCCATCCAGTATGAGATAAGTCCAAAAGACTGGCCATTCACATTCAATATTCTCAAACAGCTTCAGTTCTGCTGGGTCATAATGAAGCCGAGAAGGATCCTGGTACCACAGTAAGAAAACACAGTATCAAAATATCACCCGATATTAGATTTTTACACAGAAACTAAAAGAATAGAGACACTTTCATGACAAAACCACTGTAAAGCTGGTATTTATTGTATTTATTCATTTATTTATGTATGTATATATATATATATATATATATATATATATATATATATATATAATGT
>JAQMYF010000002.1:29307096-29320655 GCA_030014195.1 Neosilurus mollespiculum | reverse complement strand
GACATAGTCCCTCCAGCGTGTTCTGGGTCGACCCCGGGGTCTCTTCCCAGTTGGACATGCCCGAAACACCACACCAGAGAGGCGTTCGGGAGGCATTCTAGTTCTTTATATTTTTTGTTGAGTATATATATATATATATATATATATATATTTAAAGATATATATATACAGTAGATAGATAGATAAATAGATAGATAGATAGATAGATAGATATGTCATCAGTATAATTCTAGACCACTTGCAGGACTCATCATAACTCTTACTTGAAGCATACTCCTTCTTGCCTACTTGGTGAGGGGTTGTTTCTTTGTTTTGTTTTGTTTTTATATTTCTGAATTATTCACAGAAACTTACAGGTCTTTCTCAACTTTATTATGTCCTCAGAGTTTGCAAACCTTTGCATTTCATTTTAACTACACAGTACATACAAATTTTATATGGTTGATCGGTGTATTTCCAAATAAAATTGATATACCAGTTGAATTCTCTTCTGGCTATAAAAAGCTTGTGGCAAATATTTTTGCACTCACCGGAAGCTGTCATCTGTGCCAGCATCAGCAGATACAGTGACGTGGCGTCTACCTGTAAGTGCCCCCACTGCTCGTCACCAACCACAATTGCACAGGTAGATGTGTCGTACTTAGCATGAAGGCAGTCCCTGGTGCTCTGGGTGTGTTTAAACTTCTCCACCTTTTCCATCTGCATTGCCCACATGACCATGTTATGGTTTGGTTTACAGTGTAGCATAATCAATATCAGACTAGTAGGCCTTCTCAACCTTACCTGTCTCATCATGCACTGCAGCAGTCCTTGCATGAGCTTGACCACAGTCTGTGGAATAAACAAACAAGTCTGTTATTTTTAAAGCCTTGCGAGGTAAAGTGCATTGCATCAAAATTCTAACAAGGATTCCAGTTTCCTTTAGCCTAACAATCTCTTTATTCATTATATGGCTTGTGTGCTGTTTTTTGATGACAAAGAGTACAGCTATGGGCAAAGCTAAATGCATTACTATGTACAATATAACAAAATATGTAGAGCTATTACAGTGTTATTACATTATTAGTAATATTATTTAAGACAGGAAAATGAGATAATTTTTAAAAATCTGTACAAAAATTAAGATTTGACACCTAACAATACCCATATTATCTCATACTCTAATATTGTATTCCAATATCAACATTTAACAGCCTTAAGTAATGAAACATTAGCTTGATCCTAATTAGGGTTGCGGGGAGGCTGGCGCCGATCTCAGCCGACTCTGGGCAAGCGTGGGTTACACCCGGAACAGCTCGCCGGACCAGGACATCATACAGTATTTTAGTATTCAGTCACCTGTTCAAGCTCATACGCCTTGGCCTTGTCCTCATCACGGTCCGCATTCTTGCGATAGGCCATTCCCAGACCCCACACTGCCAGGATGCTGTAAACATTGTCCCTGACCCAGGCATCTTTCTGCTGTGCACTGGCCGGGAGCAAACCTGTCACAGGGTTCTACACAACAATGAGTGAATATGAATATTAAAAATATTAGCTGGCTAGAAAGGATGCACTAAGAATTATACAAGGTACACAATGTTAACCCACCTTCATTTATTCATTCATTCATTTGCCGAACCGTTTAATCGTAATTAGGGTCGCAGGGAGGCTGGAGTCTATCCCAGCTGACTTTGGGCGAGGGCGGGGTACACCCCGAACAGCTCACCAGTCCATTGTAGGGTAACACACATACAAGCATTCAATCTCACACCTAGAGGAAATTTGCAAGAGCCAATTAGCCTGTGCATGTGTTTGGACTGTAGGAGGAAACCGGAGTATCCGGAGGAAACCCATGCAATTTTTTTTTTTAAAATAAAACCTCAGAGTAAGTCTGTCTCTCTGAATGACCTCTTTTTATTTTGATATTGACCCCAATGCCCATAGTCAGAGTGAGGTTTGACTACACACCCAGTGCGATTTAACCCTTGCTTCCTAAAGAGAGCAATGTGGCGGCACTTGGTTTATTTAGTCTGTCTCACCTCCTTATCTGTGCAGTCACTCTACTCAAGCAGATCAAGTTCCTGAGTTTCAACTTTCATTCTAATTCCACCATCAACACCTTCATGCTTGTTATCCTGTAGACCAATTTCTAGCCCAGCCAAGTCCAGCATTTGCTGTCTCCATGCTGTCAACACTATATGTCTCATTCACGTGACACTGTTGGAAAATGTTGCTGAGAATAGACGCGCTCGTTTTCCTTTCAGGAGCTCAAACGCCAAAGCTTGTCTGTTATTCCTTCGTGTTGAAAGTGGTCGACGATTGTTTTCACCCTCACTGCAACACATTAACTGCTAACTTTATATAGCCATTATTGAAATAAAACACCAATAAAAATACACATTAAAATATATTAAAATTTGAATTGAATTAATGTTTTTCAAAGTGGAGTTTTAACCCAGTGGGCAGTGGTGGCTTAGTGGTTAAGGCGATGGGTTACTGATCCAAAGGTCAATGGTTCACTATCACCATTGTGGGGCCCTTGAGCGAGGCCCTTAACCCTCAATTTTTGCATAAAAATGATAATTGTAAGTCACGCTGGATAAGAGCGCCTGTCAAATGCTGTGAATGCAAATGAAAATCACTGGAGCTTTTAAGTGAAGGTATTAGATGTTCATTGATTAATTTACGTCCCGAACATACAGTATTTGGTAGATGCACTTATCCAGAGCGACTTATCAGTGAATACATTCTGATACTGCTTCACAAGGACACAGGCTAACTATACCATCAGTCGAAGCCTATCCCAGCCAACTCTGGGCGAAGGCATGGGACCCCCTGAACAGCTCATCAGCCCACTGAAGGGGCAACACACACAACTATTCACAATCACACCTAGGGGCAATTTGGAACAGCCAATTAGTCTAATGTGCATGTCTTTGGACTGTTGAAGGAAAATAGAGTACCTGGAGGAAACCCATGCAAACTCCATACAGAAGCCCGGGACTCAAACCCAGGACCCCCTTGTTGTGAGGCGGATGTGCTAACCACTGCACCACCCATCATGCTATTAGATGTGAGGATGAATGATGATAATAATAACAACAATTGGTATAATAATAATAATAATAATTATTATTATTATTGTTGTTATTATTATAATTAATGTTATTATTATTATTGTTATTATTATAATTATTGTTATTATTATTATTATTGATATTATTATTGTTGTTATTATTGTTATTAATATTGTTATTATTGTTGTTGTTGTTATTGTTGTCGTTATTATTATTGTTATTATTACTATTATTATAATGATTATTATTATTGTTATTATTATTATTATTATTATAATTGTTGTTATTGTTGTTGTTATTACTATTATAATGATTATTATTATTATTGTTGTTATTGTTGTTGTTATTACTATTATAATGATTATTATTATTATTTTTATTATTGTTATTATTATTATTGTTGTTGTTGTTGTTATTATAATTATTATTATTGTTATTATTATTATCATCATTCATCCTCATGGTGTGGTTAAGTGGTTAAGGCGATGAGTCACTGATCCGAAGGTCAGCGGTTCAATCCCCACTATCACCACTGTTGGGCCCTTGAGCGAGGCCCTTAACCCTCAATTGCTCAGTTGTATAAAAATTATAATTGTAAGTCGCTCTGGATAAGAGTGTCAGCCAAATGCTGTAAATGTAAATGTAAATGCTCTGTAAAGGAACTTCATGTAAATCTGTTCCTCAGTCCTTACCAAAAGGTGACCTTTGTCCAGACGCTGTTTACTTTGGATCATGGCTCCAGCTGTTTATTATCATGTAATAATAATAATAATAATGTTCTGTTAGAGCTGTGTGTGTGTGTGTGTGTGTGTGTGAGTGTCATTTCACATCCACTAGCTGTTTAACCTTACCTGCTTTCTCTTCACGTGGAATAAACAGGATTAAACTCAACTTGCCTGATAGCGCAGGATAGTCTCGTGCACGAGCCTCGCGAACGCATCCAGCCGCACTCCTGAATTACTCCGGCTTCGCATCTCGATTTATTTCCGTCTCCTCCGATCATCCGAACCCAATACACCCAAACTAACCCCAGTAATCCAACGCCCGTCTAGCTACGAATGTCTGTGCAATTTTTTTTTTCATTTGACTTGTTTCTTCGTTGCTGATAATCCTCTACCTGCAAGCGTCCAATCGTGCAAAGGAATGAAGGCAGGCCAGACAAGAATATAACAAGAGGATACTGCCATCCTTTTCTAAGGCTGTCAAAGCAAACTTGATCCACTACACTGTCCTCAACATATTGGGGTTTTTTCCCCCTGCGGTTCATGACACTCGGTTATTTTGATAGGGACTCTTACTATGAAGTGTGAAGAAAACCCGGAAGTGACATTTATTATTAGTTGTCGTTGCTCTAATTTCTAAATCTGAAAATGTGTTTTTTATCTCTATACGCCTGCTTCCTCACACCAGCACTGTTTTGCTTTGACTAAAGTAGTAAACTGTTGTATTATAAATATATACATATAGTTCATATCGCCAGGTTCAAAATAAAAGTCCACCAGTCTGCGCCCTACAGTTTCACTTCCGGTTCAAAAGGGGAAAAGCGGCTATATCCGTTTCGTCGTTTATGCAGGCTAGGTGTTGTTTTGCGTTTGGTTTGTGATTGTTTTTCCTACTCCAGCGCTCAGCATGTCCTATAAATTAAACGCTCTTTATAGCGACTCATATGTTGATATAAGTCAGTACAGAGACCAGCATTTCAAGGTAAGAAGAAGTGAAGTATATTATTTGTAAACCAAAACATCATTATTGGAGAGCCGCAGCTAGCTTGTGTATAGCTAAAGCCAGTGAAATTAGATTTTTAGTTTCTAAGCCACTTCAAAAAAAAAAGCGATTTTTTTTTTTTTACTTTTCACCTTTCCACCTTTCATTATCTGGTAAAATCTGAACAGAACACATCTAAGAACTAGCAGGACATGTAGCACGTGACTTGAATCTCTCTCACTGCAAACCAAGCAGTCACGATGACGTCACAAGGTTCGGCGACCATCTTCATCTTCTTGGTCCTGGGTCGGGTCGCAGGGGCAGCAGTCTAAGCAGTGAGATCCAGACGTCCCTCTCCCCAGCCACTTCCTCCAGCTCTTCTGGGGGGGACACCGAGGCGTTCCCAGACCAGCCGAGAGACGTAGTCCCTCCAGCGGGTTCTGCGTCCATCCTGGGGTGTCTTCCCCGGTTGGACATGCCCGAAACACCACACCAGAGAGGCGTTCGGGAGGCGTTCTGATCAGATGCCCGATCCACCTCAACTGGCTCCCGTCAATGTGAAGGAGCAGCGGTTCTACTCCGAGCTCCTCCCGGAGGGCTGAGCTTCTCACCCCCTCTCTGAGGGAGAGCCCGGCCACCCTGCGAAGGAAGCTCGTTTCAGCCGCCTGTATTCGTGATCCTGTTCTTTCGGTCACTACCCAAAGCCCGTGACCGTAGGTGAGGGTAGGAAAGTCGATAGTTGTCGTGCTGTGAATTGCTTCAATCCTTTAAAGGCTGTCCACATATTCTTTCGTGTACCTGTTGGTTTGCAAAGGCGGACAGCCAGGTTGAAGGCTTTGAGGCATGCAAGGTGTGCAAAAACATCAGAGCCCTGGAAACCTAGTATTACGAAGGTGTGTGCAGTGACCACTTCATCTTAGGTGAGAAATAAACGCGGGTTAGTTCCAAACACACACACACCCCTTTCTCCTAGCTGCATAATGCCCCCCTTTTTTTTCTATTAGTTTTCATATTATCATATTTTGCTTGGTCCGAGGTCGGGTTGGGGGGGGGGGTAGCAGCCTAAGCAGTGAGGTCCAGACGTCCCTCTCCTCTGCCACTTTCTCCAGCTCTTCTGGAAAGCGAGGGGTGGGGGGATTGCAGACCATCTGAGAGGCATACCTCCGACGAAGTTTGAGTCGACCCCGGGGTCTCTTCCCGGTTGGACATGCCTGAAACACCACACCAGGGAGGCGTTCAGGAGGCATTGAGAGAACATGTAAACCTGACACAGAAACTCCCTCACCAAACCCAGGACTTGGACCCAGGACCTTCTTGCTGTGAGGCGACCGTCCCACCCTAAGGAATATTTAGTGAAGAAAATATTAGATTATAATGTTGTTTTAAAAAGATAAAGTACTTGGGCATGGCATCACCCAGATGTTTCTTTAAGATGTGTGAACTCTATAAAGAAAGACAAGAAATAATAAAGATGTTTAACTTTTGACGTCTATACCTTTCAGGGTAATCGGTACGAGCAAGAAAAGCTATTGAAACAGAGCTGTACACTTTATGTTGGGAACCTTTCTTTCTACACGACGGAGGAGCAGGTATATGAACTTTTCTCCAAAAGCGGCGACGTGAAAAGAATCGTCATTGGCCTCGACAAGGTTAAGAAGACTGCGTGTGGCTTTTGTTTTGTGGAGTATCCTTTCTGCATCAAACAGGGTGGTTTTAACCAGTGGTCTTTACCAGATAAATAAAACAGTGGAGCAGCTAAATGTGGTTTTTGATTTGAATTATTCAGTTGATGATACATGCATGAAGTTTGGTATGTATGTATTCTGTCACTATTTGTGCAAAAAGTGCTAGCCATCAAAAATTCTAATATGGCTGCCTTTTTTTTTTTTTTAACACAAGATGGTGGGCAGCGCACTGAAAATGGCCATGAACCCTAAAAAATGCAGGTCTCTGTCCAGTTGCTCTGGGCAGATGACGCTCAATAGCCGAGTAAAGGCAGTCCGTCAAAGAGAGAAAACTGAGAAATTAAACAATGGAGGTAGAGCCAAGAGAGTGTCTGTTGCTCACTACCAGGGCACCCTGGTGACAGACACTCCTGTGTCTCGGCATAGGGTCCCGTATCAGCTAAACTGCAGGTTTAGCATCTCAAATGCCATCCAATCAGCCCCAAGGAAATTAGATAGCCGCACCTGAATTGACAGGATGTGCCAGGGCGGGAGAGCGGAGTCAAGGATGACGGGGGCTTTAATGTTATTCGGATGGTGTACAGATCGCACGGGTTTTAAATGATATTGGATGGACGATCGGGTTCGGTGTAGGGCAGCAGCACAAACGTAACCGTATCCCATGCATGAAAGTGGGCAAACGTGGGAAAAGTATAAACCCACGGCCAGTTCCACTTCAAAGTCTCTTATCGTGGATGCCAAATCAAGACGGCAAACTTACTGGAGTAAATGTCGCTTTTGACAAGAGGACAGAAGTGATAACACTAATTTTACCTCTAAGATCATCTTGGAAATTGGCCGCAGTATTGGATTCCTGAAAAGCCGGAACTGTTTTTCCAATTAAAGTCAGTAATGTAGCAAAGAAACCCAAAGTTTATCTCAATATTATCTGCACTTGGCTACAACAATATGTTGACATTTTTTCACGATAGGAGTTGTACGGAGGACATCTTGGAAGGTGGCCGCCATCTTGGAATTTCAGGTGGTTATCACTTTTTTTTTTTTTTTTTTTTAAAGTATGTTACAATATTTCTGCCAGATTTCATGCTCATATCATCAAATGAATGAATGATGGGCTTATCTGCTCCATTAAAACTGTTTTGAAAGGAACAGCTTCACAATCTTGTCTTAATCTGAGGTGCTATAAATAGACTTGGCGGGCTAATTATTCACCTCAGGCTCAGTATCACCTTAATAATAATAGTAATATTATTACTGTTGAGATATTGAAAGATTTTATCCATCACGTCTATCATCACTGTCACCCCAGGGCTTCATATAGGGAAGTGTATTGATTCATGATAATCAGCTGTGGCTTAGAGATGGCCAAAGGCAGCAAGCAAAATAAGACCTCACCAGTGCATGGTCTTACTTGCATTTCTGTTCTATAACTTTTTGTATAGCGCTGATCGCCGTAAGCCAGGTGTTACTATATTTAGAACATGCTTCTGCACATGCGCATGATGGCGGGGCCAAGTAATACAACTTTTCCATGCTGCACAGCAGAGATACCGTGACCAGCTTTCAGAAGATGGAGTCATCAGACAAAATTCTATCTTTGGCCGATTTTTTTTATATATATTTTTTTTTGCAGTTAAATCAAATCTAAACGAGCTAACCGCACACACGATTTACTTGCGATGTGATTATTTATAATGAGTGTCTTATTCAAAAATAAACAGCTTATTTATTGGCAAATAAAACAGCTACACGTTATGTGACGGCACAAAGAAACAGATGCTAACAGCTACGACCTGACTCGGTATATCCTTCGCTAAAGTAGCTAAATCAGCCGAAAATGCTCACAACACACACTTTCCCTCAGCCTTGCGATCTCATTACTCATGAGTGTCTTTCTTATGAATGTAAACAAACCATGTACAGTAACCGGTTATTAAATGGTCACTTCAAACGCAAATCTAATCCTTGTTTACTTCCAAATCCTTGGCTGCTTCCCCGTGACCAGTAGCCCCCTGCACTCCAGCCATCTCTTCAGCTGACAAACATAATGTTGACTGTTGTCAGCATGTATATTTTTTCTCCAAAACTTGCCATAACTCGCATAATGTCTCAATGCAGTAGGACTGATGCTTGCACTACTCGGCCCGATGTTTACTACGTAGCGGGCAACACAGAAAGTGGTGACATCTAATTGATCAGCGCTGTTCCTCTACTGTATGCTACTTAGTTTCTTGTGACGTGTTTTCCACACCTGGGCTGGATGAGATGCATTTCATTACTATTTCCTTTTGGGTGTACTGTATAATTGAGTTGAACTGCATTTTAATCCTTAACACAATTGTAAGGTACTACACGCGAGCCGAGGCCGAGCACGCGATGAGATTCATTAACGGAACCAGATTGGACGATCGAATCATTAGAACAGACTGGGACGCTGGTTTTAAAGAAGGGCGGCAGTACGGTCGGGGCAAGTCTGGTGGTCAGGTAAGGATATGATACATGGACAATCACTAACTGCTTTTTTGGGAACACCTATAAACCTGCTCATTAGTGTTCAGCTGTGAAATCAACCAATCACGTTGCAGCAGTGCATGAAATCATGCCAGCTGCAAGAGCTTGAGCAGGGACAGGTTCAGTACACTGGACGGCTCTCAGCTTTCACCCCATCGTGTGTTCAGAGATACTTATATGTTCACCATGGCTGTAAAGTGCCTCTCGATATTTTCGTGTTTTATATCAGTCAGAGTACACTCTTGTCATTGTGTGTGAAAATCTCAGGAAGTGAGCAGTTATAGCAATACCAGAACAAGTTGAATTTGGAAACATGTAATATACTGCCTAAAAGCAAAGAGTCCAATAGATGTTTCTATCGATGGAAAGCCGATCTTGTTGAATTTATCCTGTGTATATATATATTTTCCCCCAAAAAATAATCCCTTACTTTAAACTTGCCTGTTTGTCGTGGGTTTCCCACCACAAACTGGGTTGCCTGTGATTAGTCAACAACATTGTAGGTGTTGCATGAAAAACCGAGATTAACCCTGGGTTTACACGATGTCCGTGATCTCCGAGATTCAAAAAAGCGTGGAGCTCTACGATTTATGAGCACGATTGCGGTATAAAAAGATGGATGGGCGCATCCAGCAGATGAAACTTGAAGGAATCATGTTTCCAAGTTCATCAAGATCCCGTACGATGGCACACCAAGGTCTGTTAAGCTCCACTTTACTCCCACAACCCCCCACATTCCTCACGATTCTTTCAGTTTGTGGAGATCGTACTCCAGTGTGAGCTTGGGGTACTGGATAACCAGATTCTCTTGGTTATAGATCTCCACTATGAATGACCAGGTGTCCCTAATAATGTGGACAGTAAGTGTATATTTTCCCTGTACTTTTTTGCCTTGTATGCTACCGTTTCTTGTTGGTTATTAAATCAGCCTGTTACATGGAAGTCTTTGGTATTTCAGTGCATTCATCATTTTTTGGTTTTGTTTTTTTTTTTTTTTTTTTTCCCCTCTTTCTTTCTCTCTCCCTCCCGCCAGGTACGAGATGAATACAGACAGGATTACGACCCTGCACGAGGCGGATACGGCAAATTAGCTCAGCTACAAAGGGGTCCAGATGGACAGCATAAATTTTAGTTCTTCATTAACCTGGACATTTGAAAATGAAGCAGAGGATTGCGAGGTTGCCTGGATATATTTATGTCCCCTGATTTGGTGAAATAGTATCTGCGGATATGGCAAATTGAAGTTGTCTTTCATTTTTGTAATAAACAATAAAATCTTTTACTTTTCCATCGCCTGTGGATAATTTTGTCACTGGAGGATGTGCTGAATCTTTGTGGTTTGATTGTTGATTTTAATCAAACCATATAAAGGTTAATTTGGAAGAAATGAAATGTTTGGCACACTTTCCTTAATACAGGGCATTCCTGAGATGAGCTCCAGGTCCACCGGGACCCGGCCCCGTGTACAGTCCTCACCGAAGGTTAATGAATGTACTGTGGTGCATGAAAGTTTGTGAACCCTTAAGAATTTGTGAAGATATACAGAAAAAAACATTCAAATAAATGAGACAAAAAAAATTTGAGGGGAAATGATGCAATATCCATACAAGTGGTTAAAAGTATGTGAACCTTTCACAAAGCAATAATAGCAGCTTATCATCTCCATTAACTATTATTCAATCCTGCAGACTGGACTACGGAATCATTCTTTCACTCGTTGCTCTGTACAGAACAGCTTCAAATCTGGGGTGTTGGTGTGTTTTCTCATGTTAACCCACTTGCACAGTATTTCTAGTGGATTAAGGTCAGGAGGGATATTTCACAAAACCTGGCTAGTGGAATAAGCTGACATATTTTATTTATTTATTTGGTTATCTTGGCTGAATTTAACTTTTTGGTACTATTTCAGGAAAGCAGACGCAGATGAGTTCACATGGAGATTTATTCTGTCTCACTTCAGGCTTAACAGCCAGGTTTAGTCAGCTGTCACTCAATATGACCTATACAAGCTTGTAAGTTTAATTTTTCTTTAAAATATTATTGTAACAATGTAATGTTAATATATAATAATGTTCCATTATATAATGTAACATTTATTTTATAATTAGTCATGTCATGGTTTTTCTTAAACTTGTTAGTCAGTTTACTTAATATAATTAACTCATTTCGCGAAGAGTTTGTCTAGGTCTGACCCCTTGGCCTTTCACAGCAACTACCTTTAGGAAAGATCTTGTTGGGATAGCATATGTTACTTGTACAGACTGCTGGCTCCAAATAACCACTTGGTTTGGAATATGACACATGCGACTTTTTTTCATTTTCACATCAATAAATCTGCGATCGAACATGACACTAAAAAGTGACCCCAAACTTGTTTCCTGAAAACCTTTTATTGACCAACACATTTGATGCGCAAGTGTGGATGATGCTTTGTCAAGTGATGTGGTATTCCCGCAACATTTTAGCTCCATGTTGCACATCTTGCAGACCGCCCTGCTTTTGTCCAACTCGTCCCTGTCCTCATACTTTTTGAATCCAAAATGCCGCCACACATCTGCTTTAAACTTTGAGGGCGTCTTCAGAGCAGCGCCGGGTTCCGCCATGTTTGTTATGAAGAGCCAGCCTCATAACCAAATGCAAAATCTTGTTGTGCAACAGCAATTCACGCGAGAGGAGGTGTCATGGGGGGGGAGGGTGTAACAGAAGATCGATCTTTGAATAAAAAATTTAAAAAAAAAAAATCTGAATTGGAAAATCGATTTTTTGAACCCAGCCCTACTTGCCCATAGAGTAATGCAACAGGCCAGGATGCATGAGAACGTCTACGTCAAACCTCACTTTTTTCTTTTATTAGGGAAGTGCATTCTGCATTCGTGAAACAGTGACATTCGTGAATTCAGGACTTTGACCTTTTCAAAACCTTAACTTTGTTGTCCAACCGTCTGTGTACTTTTAGTCATTGGCTTGTCTCACTTTCCCTTAAGATTTCGCTCACAGATAACTGTCCTTACATTATCCTTTAAAAATTATAATTCAGACTTCATTGTTCCATCAGTTGTGGGCAAGCTATCCTCCTACCACCACCACGTTTCACAGAAGGGAAACGGTTCTTATTCGGTTCTAGAATGCAGTATTCTCATTTCTCCAAATATGATGATTCTCATGTCAAAAGGTTCTGTTTCGGCTCATCTTTCCACAAAATGTTTCTATCGGCTGAACTGGCTAAGTAATCGTTAGCAACCTGTAGACGGGCAGCTACGTTCTTTTTTTTTTTTTTTTTTTTTTTTGGGAAAATCGTGGCTTTCTCTTTGTAACCCTCCCATGCTCACTGCTGTTTTCTCGATAGTGAACTCAACATTTACAGAACTTTTCCATACAAATTAACTTTCTTCGGGGTTCGCAGACCTGCCACTTACAGATGCAACGCTGGATCTTCTTCCTTAATAAATAAACAAACAAAATATAATTATTTTTCATTTGTATAACTAGTGGGGAAAGTAATTATTTGATCTCCTGCTGATTTTGTAAGTTACAGAAATTAACAATCTTAATTTAACAGTGAGAGACAAGATATTGACAAAAAACACACTATATAAGGGCAATAAATTGATATAATTGAGTGAAATAAGTATTTGATCCAATACCAGTGATCAAAAATTCAGGCTCACACAGATCAGTTATGTGCCATGAGCCACACAGATTAGTTGTACCACTTTAAAAAAGTATTTCTAATCTCAATGCAGTTTTGTTTTTTTGTTTTTTTTTGCCTTCCTAAATTATAGCTTATATGTTCGTTTTGCTGCAATGACAATCAAATTTCCCCCTCAGGGGAATAATAAAGTCATCTATCTATCGATTCATATCTATCCATGCTGACTATGACCCCAAGAGCACCATCCCCATCTCAAGAACAGAGGTGGAAACAATATGCTTTGGGGTTGTTTCTCTGCTAAGGGTATAGGACGACTTCACTGCATCAAGGGGACAATGGATGGAGCCACGGAGGAGGAGAACCCCCTTTGTTTTTTTTTTAAATAAATATTCTGTCTTTCTGTCAAAATAAACTTACCCTAAATGATAGATCAGTCATTTCTTTGTAAATGGGCATACTTACAAGCTCAGCAAGGGATCAAATTATTTTCCGCACTGTACCTCATATCTCTGTAGAAGAGATTCCTAACCTTCGACACACCACTGTATTTTGCTCATCGTCTGTTACTTACTGAATGGGCAAAGGTGAAGCCTCACTTTGAGTCAGATAAGCACATGGATAACAGGGCCACCAGAGAACCAGAAGAACCTGGGTTCGAGTCCTGATCTTGGCTTGGCCGTTTCGGTGTGGAGTTTGCATGAACTCCCTGTGCTTGTGTGGGTTTTCTCCAGGTACTCTAGTTTCCTCCCACTGTCCAAAGATAGACACATCAGGCTAATTATCTGGTTCAAATTGCCCCTAGTACGGTGGCCGGGAAGTGCAAAACAAAAATACATTTTCAGAAAACAAATTTACAAACGACTGCCTTCTTAGGGAATGTACCAAATGCCGGAAGTGATGACATGAGTCACTCAGTCTGTTCTGGCCGGAAGTTTACAAATGTAGTTA
>JAQMYF010000002.1:29286637-29300882 GCA_030014195.1 Neosilurus mollespiculum | reverse complement strand
CACCTTCCCTTCCTCCACCTTCATGGCTGAAGTGCCCTTGAGCAAGGCACCTAACCCCCAACTGCTCTCCGAGCACCGCAATGTGTGGTAGCCCACTGCTCTGTGTGTGTGTGTGTGTGTGTGTGTGTGCTCACTTTGGATGGGTTAAATGCAGAAGTCAAAGTTTCCCTTTGGGAAATTAATACACTATAAAAATCCCACAGACCTGGCAACCCTGATCACAGTGTAATTTGTTGATATACTAAGGAAATGTGTGCTGCTGGTCATTTACCTTTTTCGTCCATCTCTTTACTCCTTCATAGCCTTTTGCTACAAGCTGTTTGTAAAAGAAACTGTTGAAGAAATGGACCTAAAAAAATTGCAAATATCTCCATTACAACTGCACAAATCAGTCTTACGAGGTCACATGATATAAAACCAAGAATGTCCAGGTACATCAGGGCATTCGTTCATACCTTGTGATTTGTAGCATCCATGATCAATTCCCCATACATGTTTATGACCTGTTAAACACACACACACACATGAGAAAGGTATATGTATTAACCACATTCAGGTTCTTGTGTATAAAGGTATAGTGGTGGGGTTCCTGGTCCTACCTGATCGTTGACCCAGTTTTGGTCTTCAAGTGTTGAAAGGTCTTCGAGTGCCAGAGTGTGCTTGTTGTAGGCCACTTTGAAGAAATGCATCGACGCGCATGCCATGCCAGCCTTGTACTTCAGCACTTCTCTGTTTATCATTTTCTTTCTGTAGTAGGATGAACACAGTTTGGTGAGGAAGATCAACTCTTAAAACTTAAAAGCTCTGGTGGAAAAAGCAGATGAACTTACCGATCGTTAAAATCACCATTCAAGTGTTTGTTCAGGTACTCGAGAATGTCTTCCTCGCTCAATGGAATGAAGCTCCCATACTTCCCATAGAAACGTTCGAGGTATTCTGGGGATGTAAAAAAAAAAAGATGATCGTGTTAACAAACCGAGACACAAGGCCACAGCTTGAGAGCTGCAGATGAGCAAAGCCATACCGTGTAGGAGTTCTACAATGTCTTCCTGCTGGATTTCGGCTGAACGTGGTTGTGAGAGATTATCTCGCTCTTCTTCTGCATCGACGTGAAGCCGTTTGCAGTAACGGTGGTCCCTTAAAGCCTTTGTATTTAGATAAACTGTATACACTGCATGATCAATTTCCATAGCATCCGTGTCCGCGGGTTGATCCGACGTTGCGATGCTGCCTTCTGCGGCAGGATCTACGGATTTTTCCATACAGTCACTGTGTAAGTTCGGACTGTCATGCGTGCCGTCCAGAGGCGTTGTAGAATCACAGTGTGCATCCAAACTGGCATGAGTAATACTGTGCGTGACAGAACTGGGCTCTTTTGAGTCACTGAGTTGAGTGCAATCAGCATCATTGCTTTCACTGTTAGTTTTTGGACTATTCTCTGGAGTGGCTGCGGTGCCATTGTGCAGAACAGCTGTATGAGGAACAATCTGTTCCCCACTGAGTGTCGGGCCTGGTTCAGGAAGTCTTACTTGCTGCATTTCACACACAGTCATGGTGTCTGTGGTGTCTGGTGTTGAAGCTAGGTCTACGAACGTAAGACTCGAATGGTTGTCACTTGTCACCTCCACCTCATTAGCCACCTCTTTCTTCTTGCGCCCACGTTTCTTCGTGATCGGTCCGTGACCCAGAGTGTGAGGTCTGGTGTTTGGCCCGCAGCAATCGCATAACTTGGGCACACGTTTCCTCCGTGCGCGGCCATTCTCCGACATCTCGGCTGGTGCCGGCTTTACCTGGTCGGAGCTGTTATGAACTTGGACTCTCATATCCAGCCTTGCCCATTCCTCCAAGGCCTCCCTGCTGGCCTCTGCCTGCCTGCTTTAGCAGTTCTCCACCATCAGGCTCCTCCAATGTCGAATTCAATCTGGAACTAAACTGCAAAGAAAACAAAGCAAGAGGCGCTCCAATAGATATGGGCCGTTTCACGATCAGGGTATAATTTTTGGGTTCACAGTAGCTCAAAAATAAAACCCCTAGTTTTTGTGGTGTCTTGTTACCAGTCAGCACCTTATGAGACTAGAATATTTTGTGTACCGTGTCAGAGCTACAGGTCTAACAGTGTCTAAATTACACCGGGTGAAAGTATAACAGGTACAGAGTCTCGAGGATAACAAGAATTTAGCACCGCTTGTAAAGAATTCACAGCATTAAGAATAAACGCTCACTAAACATTATCTGAGCAGGTTTCATGTAACATTAGTTGTGTATATTATTAACTGCAGTAACAACAGCATCAGTGACAATCATTGTGGTTTTCCGGAGAAGACACCTTTCGACGGACATGCTTATCAAGCTGATGTGGAACTCTGTACAGAAAGTATTTCACATCCAGTCCCAGTTGTATTTTTTAGCAAGCTATACAGTACTATGCTGCTAAAGAAAATGCACTTAATATCTGAAAAAAAAGCCCTTCTGTCCTCCGCATGTAATGTCTACGTTCCGGAGAAGACATTTTTTGACAGACAAAGGATCTCGACGAAGCCACTTAGATTATAAATGGAGCTTACAAGCAGCAGAACATCTTTCTAGGTTGTATGAAAATACTCCTCCAAAACTCCTCCATGAAAATACTCCTCCAAAAGTAAAAGTTAGTAATTAGGAGTGCAACTCAGAATTTTATCGGGTAAAAGCTACTGTTTTTATTACAGTGGAGAGAATTGAATTTTGAACTTGGTCAAAATTTGAGCAATATTTTCCTCGGATATCACTATTTAACGGAAGTGAGAAAAGATTTCACTAATGTAGCCGGGACTAATCTTCCACTATACAAAAATAAACAAGAGAGTCATAAAGTAGGCAAGTGACTACTTAAAGGGGTCCGTTGTAAATTTTAAAGAGACGTCCATGAAACAGCCCATATATTCGCAAAGCGGTCCTTAAAGTAGGAGGCGGGCTTCTCTACCCCTCAGTAAAACTATTACATCACTGTCAATCACACTGTTATTAATCACTCGCCTAACTTGTGGTTGCTCCACAGCGAAATGGTCCTGGGTTTGAGTCCCGGCCTTGTGCGATTCTGTGTGAAGCTTGTGTGGGTTTCCTCCTGGTACTTTGGTTTCCTCCCACAGTCCAAAAACATGTACCATGTACTGTAAGTTCCGAATTGCTCCTAGGTGTGAGTGTGAACGGTCGTATGTGTTGCCCTGCAACGGTCTAGTGAGCTGTTCAGGGTGTAACCCGTCTTCACCCAGCGTCGGCTGAGATCTCCAACCATCCCGCAACCCGAGCAGGAGTAAGCGGTTCGTCGGACGAGTTAACGAGTGCTTAACTCCCCCAAAAATCTGACCGAGGAGGAAATGGTGACAAGCAGGAGATGATGCCTCTGATCACCTGCTCAAATTTGAGCAAACTGCAAACTGACTGGCTAAACATGTAAACAAATATGTGTTGCTGTGTTATTGTGTATTATTTGTAAAAAATAAAAAAATAATAATAAAGACAATAATAATAACAAAAATAAATAAACATATTGATGAAAAGGTTAAGAACCTGTTAAGAGATTTGTCACTTGCTGTGTTTTTCTCCACTGTTTGCTTTGTTGTTGTTGTTTTTTTTTGGCTAAACCGCTCAACTTCTGAGAAAACTTTGATTGCTCGAATAGCAAAAATGCTATGATGCCATGTTTAACATTATACATTAAACACAATGCTTAAAAAATGATGTTAAATAAAACAAAGCACGGGATGCTGTTGACTAGCAGGCAGTTTAACAGAACGTCTTGCATCCCTTCCATGTTAGTGCACCAATGTTTACAGTTTAGCTAAGTAGCTAGCAAGAAGAGGGGTTTTTTTCACACCTCTTGCCATAAGACCGACAAAACTAGCATGTACGCATTAACTCACTCAGCTGACCAGGTGCAAACCAAAACAGTCGAAAGCATTTCATTCAAAAACATACCTTATTTGAGAGTTAGCCTAGCTGCTCAAGTGTATAAATGGAGAGCACGGTTGCTAACGATACTGAGTTTTCAAGTATAACTGCAGCACAATTATGCAAGCAATAACCATTTTCTTTACATCTGTCCGTATGTCCCTAAACAAACGTGCCAATTTTATAAAAAGCTACTAAGATAACTCGCGCCTGTAGTATTTAAATCGTTACATTTGTGTATTTATAACGGGATTTTCCGTCGCAGTAGTAAACCGACTACGTCGCAGGATGATTGCGTCACGTAATTTATTCAAAGTAATGAAAATGTCTCCCTCTAGTGGACAGGAGCCATTTCCCCCCCCCACTGTGGCTTTAGGAGCTTTATGGAGAGAATATGGAGTATAGAGTGACGACAAAATAATAAATAATAAATAGGAAAATGAATATTTATTGAGAATAAAAAAGAAATTAAAAAAAAGACAACAAATGCAGGAAAAAATTAAAAGAACAAATAAACTCCACTCCACTGCTACGATCTCTCCATTGGCTTCCTGTAGCTGCTCGCATTAAATTTAAAACACTAATGCTTGCCTACAAAAGCCAAAAATGGTCCTGCACCCTCCTACCTCAAAGCACTTATCACACCCCACACTGCACCGCGTTCTCTCAGATCCTCTAGCGCTGCTAGACTCTTCCCTCCTTCTACCAAGGAACAAGGGAAAAATGCATCTAAACTCTTTTCGGTTCTGGCTCCAAGGTGGTGGAATGAACTTCCTCTGGATGTCCGGACAGCTGAGTCACTGGGCATCTTGAAACGATGGCTGAAAACCTACCTTTTATTAGATTAGCACAATGTTTTTTACACACACACACACACACACACACACACACACACACACACACACACACACACACAAATAAATAAATAAATAAACCAGTATAAGAATATAGTCGCTCTGGATGAGAGAGTCTGCTAAATGCTATAAATGTAAATGTGCAGTGATAAGCACATTTGCCTCACAGCAAGAAGGTCTTGGGTTCAAGTTCCACGCTTGGCGTCGGCGCTCCGGTTTACTTCCACAGTCCAAAGACATGCACATTATTGTTCCAAATTGCCCCTAGGTGTGTGTGTGTGTGTGTGTGTGTGTGTGTGTGTGTGCGTGTGCGTGTGCGTGTGATTAGGGTGCTGGGCTCATGATTGAGAGATCATGGGTTAAAATCCCCGTAAGACCCCCTGGGCAAAGTCTTAACCCCAAGTGTCCCTCTGTCCACCCAGCAGTATAAATGGGTATCAGTAAAAATACTGGGAAGGACCTGCTAGGGACCAGCGTCCCAGGGGTTGAACTCCTAGTCACTTCACACTACAGTAACAAGCTTATGCTAAGATGAGCCACTAGGTTTGGGTGTAAAAAGCCAAACAGACTTTACCCACCGACCTTTATTACTTTTGCAATACACAGTAAGTTTAGCTATGTTCCGATTGTGTTTGCTTGTATTTTCCAGCTTGGTCTGAGCAGCCAGCAGCTTTCCAAATCCCAGTGAAACGCTGGTGTGGAAACAGTTTCTGAATCATCACTACTAATGCAAAATTGTAAACACATAATTTTAAGGAAAAGAAAAACAAACATTTATTGGCCACCTTCTGGAAAGATACGGTTTAGGTTGAGCAGCTTCCAAGGTCTAAAACTCCAGCTTCCTGATTACAGAAATAAACTAATCAACAAATGTTTGCCTACAGTGTTGCATTAGTAGCAGTAATTAAGAAACTATTTTCATCCATCAGCATTTAGCTGTGCTTTGTACAGCTGGTAGCTGCTCAGACTAAGAAAGATTTATTTATTTATTTATTTTCCCAGCGGGGTTTGTTATTCCTTGAAGGAACCAAATGTCAATCATCTGGCTTTGGGCAAATATTCCTTCCCAGTCTGAGAAGTAAGTACCTGCACACATGAAACCATTCACACTCACATCAAACAGTCAAATTAGCATAATGTGGATGTCTTTGGACTGTTGGAGGAAACCGAAATATCTAGAGGAAGCCTACAAAAGCACAGAGAGAACATACAAACTCCACACAGGGCTCACTCACTTGCCAAACCACTTAATCCTACTATAAGGGTCGCATGGAGGCTGAGCTCATCTCAGCTGCCACTGGGTGTAGGTGGGGTACAGCCTGAACAGGGCCAACATTCACACAACTATTCACACTTACACCTGGGGGCAATTTCAAATAGTCAATAAGCCTACTGTGCATGTATTTAGTTTGTGGGAGAAAATCGGAGTATCCAAAATATCCCAGAATTGTAATTTTATCTCATTGATTGTCTTAAAGTGTACCTGTGGTGAATTTGTATTACTAGCTCTTTAAAATGATCACGTATGACATCAGTGATTCCGTGGGGCAACGTCATTCCTTGCCCCTTGTCAAGCACGCTAAAACTATTACTACTAGGCACGCGCAGCGACATGTTTCCTTCTTCATTGGCTGTTCCAGCCCTGGTACTGACATGAACTTGATGAACTTGTAGTTTTGTCCTGTCGGCTGGGCTGCGATGGACTGGTGTCACTGACCCTGTGCAGCAGACTCCAGTCTAAGATAACACATTATTGGCCAGTGCTGAGCTGTATCGCCAGGAAAATGGCGGAGTGCAAAGCATACAGTACAACAAGCGCAGAAATTGCAGAAAACATAACCTAACATCGCATTCGGACACAATTTGGTAGTCTGCGAAGACCATTTCAATCCAACCTGCTATCGGCATGACCTCCAGGCAGAACTACTTGGTATGAAGGCCAAGCTTTTAAAACCGAACGCTGTTCCTGTTCACTCAAGAACCTGAACAGCAGTGTAGATAAAAAGCATCTGCACAAAGTGTTCATGACGTCTTTTGGAACCATCACCAGTGCAAAGGTCACTTAATTACTAATCCCTACATTTTATTTCTTTCCCAATAGCCTGTGTTCCCTTCCCTTTACTATCTCTGTTACATCCAAACTTATGTGCACTTCAGAACAAGGACAAGGACATGAGTGTGTAGAGGGAAGCTTTGATATTTAATGTGTAGCACATGTATTGCTCATTCTTTGCGTTCTGTATCTCCTTACTGTCCCCTACAGGTCGCAGGCGAACATGGCTGTTCACAGTCTCTGGCGCCATCCTGGTGATGAATGGCAGAATGATAGGCAGCAGAGTCTGTCTTCCACTGTAATCCCGAGATGGAGCAATGCTGCCTGAATAAACAGCGTCTGGGACATTCTACAATGACGGGAACATTTTTATGTCTTTGGACTGTGGGAGGAAACCAGAGCAACTGGAGGAAACCTATGCAAGCACTGAGAGAACATTAAAATATCCACACAGAAATGCCCGAGCCCAGGACTCGAACCCAGGACCTTTGTGCTGTGAGACGGATGTGCTTAATCTCAGTTTAGTCTTAGTTTAGTCCTGCTGGTGTTGATCAAAACTAAAGAGAAAGAAGCATACTGGGTTGCTGTAATAATTTTGTGCATACTTTTTTTTTTATGACTACTACATACGTGTATTACTGCTATAAACTTTTATTTCATTTAATGACCCGTTTTTAAATATGGGGACTTAAAGTTAGAATTCTTAAACTTTTGTAGAAAATGTACATGTACAGTTTTTTTTAATTTAATTTTTTATTTTTTTTTTGGTGGCAGTTTGCGGTGCAGGGCATGCTTGTGCAAAATTCCGAATTGAATTGAGGATGTCTCCAGAACACCTCCCTGGTGTGGTGTTTACCAACCGGGAAGGGACCTCAGGGCCGACCCAGAACACGCTGGAGGGACCACGTCTCTAGGCTGGTCTGGGAACGCCTTGGCGTCCCCCAGGAAGAGCTGGAGGAAGTGGCTGGGGAGAGGGACGTCTGGACCTCACTGCTTAGGCTGCTGCCCCCGCGACCCGACCTCAGATCAAGCGGAAGAAGATGAATGAATGAATGAATGTCTCCCAAATTCCAATTCAATTCCATGAATTTGAATTGAATTTGAATTGCGGTTGCAAACAGGAAGTAGAATCACAATTCAAATTCGAATTGAAAGAAGGAGAATTGAAATTCCATGAAATTCCAATTGATAACTTTGGTGTATTTCAGAATCATGCTTTACAGTATATTCCATACATGACGGTTTTACATATTTCATACAAATATTGTTACTATGAACCTCATGTCTATCTTAGTAAACAAGGCCTGGCAGAGGCTACTGATCCTTTGGTGTTTTGGAAAGAAAACCAGAGCAGTTTTCCGAACTTCCGAAGCTGCACTTGCCTGCAAATATCTGGCCATACCTGCATCCTCTGAACCTGTTGAGAGAATCTTTAGTGTTGCAGTAAAGACATTCTGACCAGAAAGATGTCGACTCAATGATAAAACCTTTGAGGAACTTATGACAATTAGATGCAACAAGGTTACCCTGTAAATTAAAAACTGTAATAAATGATTATTGCATTCACCACAATTTTGTGTCATTTGTTCATTTTCATATAAAAAGAATATTACAAATTATTCAAAATGGAGGGAATTTGTGTTTAATTTTAGTGTTTGTAAAGTAGTTTTAGCATTTGAGCCAAAACCTTTGTAAAATATGACAAATTCTTCCTGTTACTTGGCTATACTGAATTTCTCTGAATTGCAATGAATATAATTCCACTCCCTGTAATTCTAATTCAAATTCCAATTCAACATCCCGTGGGGTGGAGTCAATTCAATTCAAATTCCAATTCTTCAGATTAATTGAACTGAAATTCCAAATTCGGAATTTCACATAAGCCCAGTGCATTTGTTTTTTTGTTTGTTTGTTTGTTTGTTTGTTTTCAGGGGGCTGTCAGATTATAGAGCCGTCTCTCATTAACTACCTAACTAGCTTAGCTACAAGCTGAACCACTAGCTAACATCAACAAACAGTTTGCAGTTATAAATTATGGGTAGCTAACATGCAGTGCCTATAGTACGCTTAAACTATTTGTTTTATGTTAGCTAGTGGTTGAGCTAAGGCTAGTTAGCATTCATATATAATCTTCACACTGACACATCTTGGCATGTGGCTCTTTGTTTCTTTTTAAAACCAGACTCTGTTATATGGTTTGAATGGATGACATCCAAGGAATAAATGTCCAAGTAATAAAGTTCTTACAAAATGGGTTTAAAGCCATAGATCTTGTTACTTTATATTGCCAAACCCAAGTAATCAGACAAATATACTTACGTAACAGTTAAGATTCAATTAAAAAGCTTTATTGTTACATTTTTTCCCTTCTTCTTCACGATTTCCTGCTAAATCGCTCATCATCTTCTGAGAAAATTTCTCGTTTCTTTATGTATGGTACAGCTCGGAATAGCAAACAATCCTGCTTTGCTATTTATCTGCCTTCAAGTACACATTGTTTAATCTTCAGTCTTGTGGACTAAAATAAAATAATAATGAATTAAAGGAACTATATGTAAATATAAATGTGAATATGCAAATTTACTGTAGACTAGGTCTGAATACAGACAACACACAGATCTGATATCCATAAACCACTAGACTGGATCATGAATTTACTTCAATGTTTATTTGTAACAACACAAGTGCAATATTTACAGAAAGTATAATGTTTTTTGTACAATGGAAACGATGTCTGAGCAAAATTAATAAAATGCTTTCATTACAAATGTCCTTTGCAACACTGATGCAGATGTTCACGCTATAACCCTTTTTTTTTTTTTTGGCACTGTTGACATAATTCATGTCCTAACTTCCATTTACTCACTCATTTGCTGAACCACTTAAACCCATAAGGGTCACAGGGAGGCTGGAGCCTATCTCAGCCTAGTCTGGATGAAGGCGGGGTACACCCTGAACAGCTCGTCTGTCTACTGAAAGAATTACTTGCACACTCACACCTGTTCACACTCACACTCACACCTAGGAGCAATTCGAAACAGCCGATTAGCCTGATGTGCATATCTTTGGACTGTGGGAGGAAACCGGAGGACCCAGATGAAACCTACATAAGCACTGGGAGAACATGCAAACTCCACATAGAAGCGCTCTCGCTGTCCAAGACTTGAACCCAGGACCTTCTAACTACTACACCACCATGCTACCCTGGGTTCAATAATTACTGAATAACATTAACCAGTGGCTGTGTGCTTTTGTGAGTTAGTTTCAGTTGGATACCTGGTGTGGAACATATGTAACGAAAGGGAATTCTTTGCTAAATTTCCGCACAGAGGTCAGAATCGTGGACACCTTCCACTTCTTTATGAAGCACATCACAATAAATACTTCCGCATTACAGTAGAAAGAAAGCTGATATTAAAAAAAAAAGTTGAAAATAATTTAGGACTATACTTGCACAGCACAAACAACGTTTCAGATTAAGAAACAGAAAGGTATTAGCACTAAACATGAAAAGGGGGGAAAAAAACACAATACATGAACAAACAGGATAACAAATAAAGCAGTACACAGCTCTCACTACACACTACATCCATCAGTGCTACACATTTTTACATGATAAAGTACACTTAAATAATATAGGCTTCAATTCTCTCTGAACATTTAACTTACAAAACATTTTTACTGTTACTGAATCGTATTTCTTTAGAATTTACTTGAAATGTTGTCATCATGCAATGCAATCATGGCTCCAAGCATACCGTTGGAGAACACACACTTTTCTGAACGGAACCAGGTTAGGATGATACTTCAGATATGAACTGCATAGAAAAAAGTTAGCATTAGCAAGCATAAGACAAACAACTGTAAAAGAAAACTACTAATGCTGTAATACAATCCGGTATGATACTGTAGTGTCTCTGTAGCGGAGCTTTGCCAGAATCTCTGCCATAGGGGTTTATTTATAATATAAGAATTATTACTGATTATAGAATGTACACTTATAAAAATGTAATAATAACGCGGTGTTTGCATGATCCATCCAGACTCTTAGGGGTGATGACACTCGATTTGTGATAGAAAAGCGACTGAGGCAAACTGATTTTTCTGTGATTTTTTTTTACTTTTTTTTTTTTGCAAATTTTGAAATTTGCGTCAAGATGTTTTGCGACTCCACATGCAAGCGAATACTTGGCAGCTTAAATACGTATACTGCACAAAAAAGTCTTATAAAATATTATTATAATAATAATAATAATTTGTGGCATGTTGGTGTAGTGGTAAATACATCCGCCTCACAGCAAGAAAGTCTTGGGTTGGAGTCCACAGATCAGCAACAACATTTCTGTGTGGAGTCTGTATGTTCTCCCTGTGGTTGCATGGGTTTCCTCCGGGTACACCGGTTTCCTCCCATAGTCCAAAAAGAAAGCACATTAAGCTGATTGGCTGTTCCATATTGCCCCTGGATGTGAGCTTGAGAATGTGAATGGCTTTGTGTGTGTGTGTGTGTGTGTGTGTGTGTATGTGTGTGTGTTGGACTGGTGAGCTGTTCAGGGTGTACCCTGCCTTCACCCAAAGTCGGCTGAGATAGGCTCCAGTCCCCCCCACAGCCCTAGTAGGATTCAGCGCATCGGCATATGGATGGATGGATATTATTATTATTATTATTATTATTATTATTATAGAGATTATGAGTGTAATTTTAGATCTAAGGAAGAACTGCTCATGGTAAAGTCTGCTGATTTTGGAAGAAGAGCTTCTGTTGGTTTCAGCTCAGCTTGGACTTTGAAGTTGGGTTATTCATCATAATCATGTTAATGACATTCACATGCTTTGTGCTCTGTTCTGAGGACCATTTAATCACAGAGATTGTTTTCCAGCTGGTTCCACTGTTTAATCCTCACCTCCATCAACACACACACACACACCCACACACACCCACACACCCACACACACACACACACACACACACACACACACACAGTCTGCATGTTAATAGAACTGCTTTGGTGTAGATCAAAGTGGCATCATTTGCTATTGTAAAGAAATTTAATGGAACTTCGGCGGCTACTAATGACTTTTCCATTGTCTGGAATTGACCTTGGGCTCATTTCAGACTTCTGCTCTGCTCTGAAGTGATTATGGTTTTGCTGTTCATTAAACTAGCATCTTCACTTGAGTTTTTTCACTGGAAGTGTTACAGAGGAGTGGAAATAACTGTGGCATACACAGCACATGTTGGTGTTTCTTCTTGCTCCCAGGACACATGACTCCACTTATCAGCTCATTAGTAATACCTTCATGTTTTTAATTTGGGTTTGTTCGGGCAGACAATGCGCTCCTAATGCGCGACACTTGTAGAGATGCACATGTAACAGCAACTTTTCGCAAAAATTAAATCCAAACTGGTCCCAAGGATTTTTGAATTTGGGACCATACTGTATAGGGGGAAAAAATGATCCTAGACTTGCATACTGGTAATAAAATTACTCACCCATTTGCCGAACTTCTTAATCCTATTATTAGGGTCACTGGGAAGCTGGAGACGATCTCAGCCCACACTGGCTGAAGGTGGGATACTCCCTGAACAGTTCGCCAGATTATCGCAGAGCCAACACACAAACACACACAGCCATTCACAACCATTCACACTCACAACAGGGTCAATCTGAAGTAGCCAATTAGCCTAACACGCATGTATTTGGACTGTGGGAGGAAACCGGAGTACCTGGCGGAAACCCACACAAGCATGGGGAGAACATGCAAACAACCTCGCCCAAGAATCGAACCCAGGACCTTAATGCTGTAAGGTGGACTATGCTACCGTGCCACTGCGCACTACCCCGCAGGCTAAACTGATCATGTGATTTTTTTTTTTTTTTGTACTGAATATTCATGGTTTGTTGTATGTGCTGTACCTCATAGCAGCGTGCCATTAAGCTGTGGAGTGTTTATCATTCTGGCAACTGAGGGCCCGCTGCCTGCTTCAGACAGCGCCTGCACCTGCACCTTGTACACGCTCTTTGGCTGGAGCTCCTTCACCCTGACTGAACGCTGATCCTGCAAGCGAGATGGAACATTGACAGAAAATAATCAGTGACATGATTCACTAGATCTTCACCAGATCATCAACAGTGTGTCATGATTTAGATTTGTTTTGTAACTTTTCAGTAAAATTTATCTTATGGTAATAAAAACGCAATTATTTGCACATATGATTCACTTTCAATTCCTAGATAAGCTACAACTTTGTCACAAAGTAGCTTCACAGAGATCCAGACGTGGATCTGCAATACATCTCTCATTCGGACATATTTGTGGCCAGAAAAGAGATGAGTACAGGACATGTTTTTATAATCACACCAGCAACCTTAATTTAATTCAGTATTCAGGTGGATGTATCCTGAGTATAAACTATTTTTCAGAAACACAAATATGCCCTATGTAACCAAAAGTACTGTCTAGGGAAACCTGACCATCACAGTCATATGTGATTCTTCCCGAAACCATTGGCACAATTTTCTAGATCATCATTCTATGCTCAAACGCTAAGATTTCCAAGGAGCTGAGCCCAAACCTTTTCCAGGATACCCCTGTGCACAAAGTCAGCGCCATGAAGACTGAGGCTGAGATTGGTGTGGTAAAGCACTTATGGTCTTATCTTGACCTCATTAGACACTGTTGGGAATCAACTGTAATGCTGACTGCTCCCCAGGCGAACACTTGTTTGAGCTCACTACTGTTCTTGTAACTGAATGAGCAAATCCACAGCCAAGGTCCGAAATCTAGTGGAAAGTCTTTCAAGAAAAATGGAGGCTGTAACTGCAGTAAAGCAGGGGACTAAGTCCATGTAAAATCCCATGGTCTTGGAAGGGCATGGTCAGGTATCTTCATGCTGTTTACCATACAGTGTACCTCAACCTGTTGTACTCCACCTACTTACCCTAAAATCAAGACTCCAACTGGGTCAACAACAGGCTCACCTTGTATATTTCTTTAGTACTGATATCCAGCACAGGTATAGCCCCTCTCAAAAATTCCTGATAAAGTACTTTATCTCGTCTCTTTAACTGTTACACTGCTGTGCTATTATAATATGTCATTATAATACAGTACTGAAGTGCCTTTTTATATGAATTCGTATTGTGTAGCATCTATATTTAGGGTGGCACAGTGGCATAGTGGTTAGAACGTCCACCTCACAGGGAGAAGATCCTGGGTTCGATTCCCGGGCTCGCCCATTTCTGTGTGGAGTTTGCATGTTCTGTGCTCATCCCATGCTTGTGTGGGTTTCCTCTGGGTACTCTGTTTTCCTCCCACATTCAAATGCATGCACGGCAGTAACAGTAACAGCAGCGTAGCAGTCAATGGTAGAGAAACAGATATCTCTATTTATCTACCTACTCTATATATA
>JAQMYF010000002.1:29273925-29286206 GCA_030014195.1 Neosilurus mollespiculum | reverse complement strand
AAGTTTAAATTTCTAGCCAGTTAATCAAGCAGTCTTTCAGAGCTCCCAATAAATCTTCACACTTACAGACGCCAGATGTAGCGTTTGAGAGCTAAGTGAGTCTTGAGATTTGTTCACACGGCTACTGGAGACTTTGACCCAGGAGAACTGAAACCCGGAGATAGGGGTCTGGCCGGGTGTGGTGTCAGACACCTGCCAGCTGAAAAGACCGTCCAAGGAGCCGTTCACTGTCTGAAACACCGCTGACAACTTCTCGGGACGTTGAAGAGCTTTCTTTGCCTGCAGATGGTGCTCTAGGACAAAGATAATCACCATTAGAGACATGCAAGAGACCTGTATCGCCTGTAGCAGTTGATCACAAACACCTAGTCAAGAACATGACGGAAGTCCAAGGGCAGTTAAGTTAGGAGGTAAAGGTGCCTGGGAAATGTGTTTATTTGTTGAAATATTTCATTATTTAATCTAAATATGTCCAAGTCCACCTTTCAGGGAGAAGACTGCTCTTTCAGAAGGAAAAAGAGTTGTTGTGGCTCACTAATGTTCGGGTTTGATGATGAATGGATACCACAAAACCTTCGGAAAAGCATTAAGCACCTAAAATAACTTTTTATTGTATTGCTCCAGTGTTGGAAAATTGAGTAAAACAATATAAGAACAGTGGTGATGCAGTGGTTAGCACTGCTGCCTCATAACGAGAGGGTACTGGGTTTAAACCTGCCGGTCGGTTTGACCCTGAGAGTATTCTGTGTGGAGTCTGTGTGTTCTTCCTATGTCTGTGTGGGTCTCGATCCTCCGGATGCTCCAGTTCCCTCCCACAGACCAAAAACATGCAGATTAGTACAACTGGCTATTCTAAATTGCCCCTACGTGTGCAGGGTGAGTGTGAATATCTGTCCATCTCTCTGCATTATGTCTAGTATAACCTGTTCAGGGTGCACCCTACCTGTCAGCCAACATCAACTGGAAAGGTGGTATCGAAAATGAATGAATGAATAAATAAAGGACAGCTTTGGTGAGTATTTTGCTTTATGTCTCATCCTCAGACCTTGTAGCTGTAAATTTAAGTTTACTTAAGGAAATCCAAAAGCACGGGGAGAACATGAAAACTCCATGCAGTAATCCCCTCGCTGAGCCTGGAAATTGAACCCAGGACCTCTTTGGTGTGCTAACTTACTACGCCACCATACCACGCAACATCTAAATTACTGAGCTATTGGCAGATTATGTAGCAACTAATGCTCCGCGTCACACACTGGCCTGGGGAGGGTGGGGTAAACACATACGTCCTCTGAGTAGCATGATACCAGCATTGATATTTTTTTTAAACTGCTGTTCGCTGTGAGTCACAGTGCAGAACCACACATTCAGAAAAAAAATCACTGTCTGCCCTCTTCCACACGCATCACTCCCACCTAGAGTGCACATCCAGTTTGGATATCATGGTTCATAATCATAAATCGCTGAAGTTATACATTTTTAACAACCTCTACTGCGACTGAGTTTCAATCAAACACGTTTCTGATTCTTTCTTTAGTACACTGGAGCATAAATTATCATCTGTGGTAATCAAACTTATAAAATGCCATGGCGCTAAAAGCTTGCCTCACCATCATGGGCACAGGACAGTAGTTTCTTCCCACGGCCTTTCGAAGTCGAGCACTGTGGGGTAGTGACAGAGGTCACGGCCCCGGTCTTTTCTCCATGCTCAGAGAGTGGTGTCACAGTTACTTTGTACTTACAGGCAAAGAGAAGGCCTGTGATGACAAAATGCGTGCCCTAAAGGAAAACAGGAACATGATGTAACAAATCGTGACACCAGATCCTCCCAGACATAAAAATACTCCATGGATCAAGAAAGAAATAAAACATAATAAAAAATTATTATGGATACAATCATAAAACAAGCATAAAATGTGCAAAATAATCTGGTGCAGCAAAGGAATACTGAGGCACCAAGGCTAAATTTTTGAGCAGCTCTTCTGATGTGAAATCAGACACCGATCCCTTTATCCACACTGTATTTGTGTCATATAAAAAAAATGGCTGTGGGTTTTCACACATTTTCATTACCTTTCCTACCAGCCCATGACTGATTATGTCTGGAAACATAACCCTCTTGGCTGCTATAGCATTAAATAGCATATATCTAGGCTTGAACAAGGGCTTTATGGTAACATAGATCCCTCTGTGAATAAACCACCCTGTTATACGAGCAGATATTAATAGACAACGTGCAAGCCTTGATAATGACCTCATATCTTTGGTGTTGGCCATTGAAAGGTAACACAATAGCACTGAGTAATGTTAGCATATTGTACAAGCTACTGATATTCCATTACCGAGCATTCCTTTACGCCGTCCAAACATGCACGTCTGGTACATTTTCCAGCTTATTTGTAATCGTGAAAGCCTTTCCTTCCTGCTAAAATTAAACACCTTCAAGTCGTCCAAGCAGCTCACAATGAAGTTGCATGTAGGTGTGGTGCATTGTAGCCAAAAGTGACTGGGCAAGGACCACCTTATCCTGCTGCTGGAAAAGCAAACAGCCCGTGCCCAGCGCATTCCTATGTTTATTAAACAATATACAGTTTCTCTTGCACTCTTGCTGGTTGGTAGGTTGGAGTGCAGGTCATCCAGGGTGTCTCATATCCACCAGCTTATTATATGACCTCGCTGAGTTATATATGAAAAGTATTTCCAGACTAATGCAAGATAATGCGCTGACTTTCTTCATTTGTATCTGAGCCGGCAGGCCACGTGAAACAAGAATCACAAGAATCATTTCTAATCATTCTTACACATGTGCCGCCAGTCCAGCAAGGAAAATAGATATCGTACCTGTACGGTAGCCGTTCTCTCTCTCTTGGTCACGTTATTAGCACATACCTCCGGAAACCAACTTAAAAGGTAGGAACTGGAACCCCTCTGGTTTTCTACACAGAGAAATACAAGAACACGTTGTGTATTAGATCGGTGCCCTGATTAAACTTTCAAAGGCCGTGGCCAAAGAGCTGCCTGGACATATTTTAAGGGACATGCCGCTGCCTCCTGTCCTCTTCCTGTTCCGTGTCCAAGCAGCATTACATCTTTCATCAAACTCATCTCCTACAGTGCATCAGGTTGTCAGAGGCCCAGAGAGCCATATCCCGCCCATCTGCTTTTCATTTCACAGCCATACTGATATTATTAAATCTGCCTTCATATGTCTATTCACGTCTTTCCAAGAGATAGCGGTAAATCAACACCCCCCCTTTATGATACGCTGTGGTTTCAGCAGAACTCGCCCGCTCCATCTTTGAAGAGCATCACATCGTCAAATGAGTGATTTCTCAACATGCTTACTATGCAAACTGAAAGTAATGTGTTGGAGGAGGTACAGACAAGACACCCCGATGAGTGTCTGTTTATGTAGGATGAATAAAATTCACCATCAGGCTTGTGTCTTTGTAATGCTCTTCAATAAAACATTAGTCACTACGCTGCTTTTCTTTGGCTTCCAATGATTCAAGGACACGGACAGACCATCTGTGAAATTGCAACGGCTGTCCAGCACAGTTATGATCTGTATAACTGGGGTGAGGACAACGTAGGCAATTTAAAATTCAATTTGATATGGTCGCTGCCTGATGGAAACTCTTCACGAGCTCCTGATTTATGCCTTCTCCACCAATGTGTCTCGAATCAAGTGAAATTTTTATTGACCTGATGTAAAAAGGAATGGCTTAACATCCTTCCAGGACCACAGTGCAGCATAAAATATGACACGTTGACTCAGTTCACACAGCTACACACAGCTACACACAGCAAAAGTAAGCTAAAAGCTTTTGTTTTGGCTCCACTTGCCTGGAAGTCGACTCTTCCAAAACACCTTGACCTGCAGCTGGTTGTTGTGGTAGTGCGGAGCCGCGGCCTCGAGTCGGAGGACTCTAGGAGTCGAGCGGGAGAGGGGCAGCTCGTTGGAAAAGTCCCGTGAGACTGGTGAGGAGCCTGCCATGAGAACACGAGATTCACGTTTACCAAGTGGAATTCATTTAACACATGACCCTTTCAGGGCCTTTTTTATGATTGCTTGCCTGATCGCAGATTCTCTGTAGGAGTGCACGATGGAACATTTTTAAAAATGGAAGCAGATGTAAGGCCCAACAAATATGGAGACACCCGAAAATAATTATTCAGTTTAGCCGAACAAACAGGGTGAACAGGACACATTCATAAAAGAGATGCTAATGCGTATTATGTGCAGAAGTCATTCAGTGCCATGTCTGTCAGCTGCTTAAGCCTCACCTCATTAATACTTGGTGATTCAATAGGTAGATGACGTTGATTTAAATGAATCTAATTTATATTATAAGCAATGTTTAAAAAGATATCCGGAGGGACCTTGGAAGGCTGATAGAAATGGAGGAAAAACAAAAATAAAGATTTAAAAATGTGCACGAGGGAGCAATAATAATTGAGGTGCAAGAAAAATATAAATGCATTGTAGAGTTTTGAAAAATGGAATAAATCTTGACATTTTTTAACCTGCCAGGATGCACAAAGCCAAAGCACAGACTGGACTCAGTAAATTTTCATGCTTCTTTGCTGCGTGTCTGGAATTAGTCTTGGCAGAATTAGCGAATGATTTATAAAGCATAATTAAAAACAGAAAACAACAACATGAGAGGAGAAACTCCTCTTTGCTATGGAAAGTCCAGGATTTTTTTTTTTTTAGCACTGAGGTATAGAAGTGATGTTAACTAAAGCCCTAGTGGAATGTTTCAGTCAGGGCATCTCCGTTAAGACTCCCTTTAGTGACCCACAAATCAACTGAACACAGATAAGAACTGATCCAGCGTGTTGATATACGCCAGGAAACTGCTACTTGTACGACAGGTTAACTCCTTTCAACTGAGAAATAAATGACCTTGTTCTAGATGCCAAAAAAGTAAACCCCTGTAAGGAGACACTGTACGGCATGTGAGGCATCCTCCAATAAAGGTTCCTTGTGTTTTTAATGGCACTGATGTTGTGTGATCAACAGCGACAATGCTGATTAATAGCCATGAGGAGAAGAGAACAAAGAGAGCAAATGTTCAGATCTGACAGCCATCCTGTTTAATTTATGCTTCTGGCTTCAAGCTTAAGACATGGGATAAGACCAGTAAAAAAAAACAATTCATTAAACTACATGAGCTCTCCAACGCTTTTGAGGTAAATTACATTCAAGCAAGCAGAAACAGAAATAAATGGCCCTTATTCATTACTTATCCAGCCCTCACCGGTGGAAGCATCAGTTTTGAAGGACAGCTGTGCACGGCCACTCTTCAAGCGCTTCTGTCCCCAAAAAGAAACTGCCTGAATGTTCACCAAGTAGTTTGTGTCTGGCTGGAGTCCACCCAGCTCCATCTCCGTCAAAGTCTATGCAATAAGGAAAAACACACCATGAGAGTTAAGCAGGAATATTAATAATGATGATGATAATGATGATAATGATAATGATGATGATGATTATGGTGGTGTAGTGGTTAGCACGTCCGCCTCACAGCAAGAAGGTCCTGGGCTTGGCAAAGGCATTTTTGTGTGGTGTTTGTATGGTCCCCGGGTACACTGGTTTCCTCCCACAGTCCAAAGATATGCACATATGGGTAATTCGCTGTCCCTAGGTGTGTGGGTGAACGTGTATGGTTATGTTTGTTGCCCTGAGATGGACTGTTGAGCTGTTCAGGATGTACCTCGCCTTTGCACAGAGTTGGCTGAGATAGGCTCCAGCCTTCATGATGATAAAAATAATACAGCATGGTGGCATAGTGGTTAGCACGTCCGCCTCACAACAAGAAGGTCCCAGGTTCGATTCCTGGGCTCGGGCGTTTCTGTGTGGAGTTTGCATGTTCTCCCCGTGCCCGCATGAATTTCCTCCGGGCACTCCGGTTTCCTCTCACAGTCCAAAAACATGCACAGTGGGTTGACTGGCTGTTCCAAATCGCCCCTAGTCTGAGCGAGCTGTTCAGGGTGTACCCCGCCCTCGAGTCAGCTGAGATTGCGCCAGCCTCCCTGCGACCCTAATTAGAGATAAGTAGCTTAGAAAATGAATGAATGAATGAATGGATCAATATTGTCCCACCATCACTAACTTCTCTCATTACAGTCTTATTATTAGGGTTTTCCTAACTTAACAATTATTAAGGTTTTTACCGGAGGTTTAGCCAGCTGCATCCGTGTGCACAGCACTGGAGAATCCCCCTGTGCCACTTGAATGAGTGCCACCTGGGGCAGCTCTGTGTTCATGTGGGCAGGCAGATATTTGAGGTGCCATTTGAATTGTATTTTTTACATAATTCTGCTGATCGGTGGGATGAAATATTACACCGTCATGTTCTAGTAGATGAAAGGCAGCATTTTTTTCCTTTAAACAGTTCAAATACTTTTCATGCAGCTTTAAATCTCAAAATTCTTTATATATAATAATATTTATTATAACTCATACTTTGTTACTGTTATAATTATAATTTTAGCATCCACATAAGAAGCGATGAGCCACAAGTGACCATGCAAAGTCAGTGAAATGAGGTGAATTTTTCTCAAGCAACGCAAAACAGGTGGGTCAGAGTTCAACTCAACTTTCACTTGATGTGATTCAAGCAATACCCAGTCAGAGCTTAAAACTACCGTTGATTGACAGATGCCGTCAAACAATTTACGTGTCGCTCGTTGCTTCCTGTTTGGATGCTGCCTTTGTAATAGCAATAGTAGTGATGGTAGTGGTGATAGTAATAGTAGTGCTAATTCTACTGCTATTACTAAAAATAACAGTAATAAGTAAAAACAGTTATTTGTAGCATTCATTCGTTCATTGATTTGCGAAATTGCTTAATTAGGGTCGTGGGGAGGCTAGAGTATCTCTCAACCGACACTGAACAGCTTGCCAAACCATCGCAGGGCAACACTCACAACCATTCACACTCACATACACACCTAGGGGCAAACTGGAACAGCCGATTAGCCTAATGTGCATGTCTTTGGACTGTGGGAGGAAACCAGTGCACCCGGAGGAAACCCACTTAAGCACAGGAAGAACATGAAAACTCCACACAGAAATGCCTGAGCCTGGGACTCGAACCCACGACCTTCTCGTTGTGAGATGGACATGCTAACCACTACGCCACCATGCCGCCCCTTGTCATAGCTGTAGCTGTAGTAGTAGTAGTAGTATTATTAGTAGCGATAATTATGCAAGTAAGAATTAGTGGCAACTGTAGTCATAGAGTAGTAGTAATAGTTGCAGTAATGCAAATACTACTAGTAATAATAGTAATAGTAATGGTAGAAATAGCAAAAATAGTTACGTACTACTGCTACTATCAATAGCAGTTATGTACCATGATCACCATATCACTGTACATGACAATAGACATGCTATATTCTTTCTCTCCTTAAGTAAGTATATGTTTTATTTCTCTTACTATGATTGACAGGATCTAAACAGAAGTCTAAACAAGCGTTTAGTCTCTACGGCTGTAGACCAAACCGACTAGCCCTCAGCAAAGTCATTGATTCTCCAGTTGAGGCAAGTGTGATCCAGGCTTTGCGACATTAATGGTGAATAATGAGCTTTAATATGTTCATGCTTCTCCAGATAGCCAAAACATGTGTTTCACAAGTGTGCAGATAAACGAGCCCAGTGAAACTTGCGTGAAGCCCTCCCATGTCACCACAGAGCCATATGTTATGACTTTCAGAATCTGAACTCTATTTTAACTCAAGGTCCAATGGGAAATTGAGTTTCTGCTCAGACCAAACCCATGCAGAGATGAGCTCAGTGTTAGTCGAAATAGTCCTTTTATGCTGGTATGAGGTTAGATCACTGTGTAATGTCACAGTGGTGAAGGTAAGGAATAGGAACTGGATGCTGTGTTGGCATTCCAGGCTCATTTATACCTGATACCATGAATTTTCATTCCTTTTACCGTAATGTCATAAATCTTTATCAGGATTCTGCTGGCTTTAAACCGTTTGCTGTGTTTTGAATGCTTCCTTTTACACGCCGTGAAAAAAAAAAATGTCAACTAGCCCTTCGGTGAAAATTCCACGTAAATGCTTCAGGCTCCAACACAAACATTTTTATAGGGCAGCTCGTAACAAGTGGTCTAACATTCTGTAAATCCCACCTGGCCCTTGGTAGAATATTTCTCTTACTGATGAGGTCAGTGAAAGTTATGCAGCACAGATACAAGAAGGAAGAACGCATACTGGTATAGATGAGTCCTGGATTCCGGGATATAATGGGGGACTAACACTGTATGGTGGATTTCCCCCCATTAATGTCTATCCTGCCTTGGTTCACAATAATTGGAGTTAAAAAAAAAAAATGTGTCTGCAATTGCCTTGGCTGTTGCTCTTCGATGTGGGAATGAAGTGGGAGTCCTTGTAAAAATTCCTAGCAATCTTGTGACGGAGGAGCCATCTCTATCATCTCTATCATGGAAATGGAATTAAATAAAAAAAAAAAAAAAGCATAATGAGATTTTAAGGGTATGCGAGTGATCTCTCGGTCAACCATTAAAAGTCAGTGTGGATTTGGCACTGCTCGAACAGACTGTGGTCCTGTATCACATTCCGCCATCAACCTGTCTTCTTCTGTTAACCTAACCATTCAGACAAATGAGCACGAAAAGAGCTTGATACTTATGTTGGACTAATATCGCCATTGTGTTAAATGGTGCATACTTCTGAGCTCATTTCATGCTCGGATGACAAAGATATAAAGTCGTGGTCTATTTTGTTTTAACTCCACTGTGTTCTTTGGATGAAAATATTTGTTAACTCCAGGAGGCTCAAAAATGATTTCTTCCCCCCCCTTTTACATCTCGAATAGGTTTCGCTTAAAAGAAAGCACGATTTTTTGAAACCTGTCTCCGAAAAAACAGCCCTTTTTTATAGGCTACTGTTCAGGGCAATGGATGGCTTTCTCAGCCCCAGAAGTTATTGCATTGTAAAAACAAATTACCTAATCAAAACCATTTGAGAGTTGCGGCTTCAAGGAGAGCGCTTAGGTTACTGTAAAATACGATGATCACAAGAGCAGATGGCGTCTTTGTACTACAGGCTTTTTGCGGAGAAATAAATACACTTTCTAGCACTTTAGAAGGACGCAGGTGGTGCACACGAGTTCAACACCTGCGCTGGCTAAAACGGCGAGCCTGAACAGCCATGGTGAAGCCATGAAGATAAATTCTGTAGATCCAATTTAGATTTAGGACTTCCTCAGCATGAAGGGTTCACAGGATAACAGTCTCCTATCTTTGCAGGTGCTAGATGATTTCCTTAAGTGAAAGATACAAACAGATAATTCATAATCCTCAACAGCTGGGGAAACCTAAAAAAAAAAAAAACCCTCACAGGACCTCATTGGGCTTTGGCTCGAGTGTTCGCACTCGTTTTTCTCCAAAACACATTTTCCATGCACAAAAGATATATTCGATTCGAAAAACCTCCTGCCGGCTAGCAGTGAAGGTGAGACAGAAAAATATGGTCGGCTTTCGAAGCCAGACTTAGAGCAGCGCTTGGCGTCCGAGGGAGATGAGATATGAGCTGCACTGGGGAAGCCTTACCCCGTCTGCGACCCTGTTGCTTTCCTTTCCACTCGGGCCGCTCCAGGTCACTTTGTAATGGTGGAGCTGCAGGTCTCCCTCTCTAGGGGGGTCCCAGCGAAGCAGCACGCTCACGCTGCCGTCAGCGTTCACAGTCTGATTCTCGGTGCTGATGTTCTGCGGCCTCTCTGGGGGCAACGGGTCTGTAGCGGGAAGAAATGAGAACGTGCATTTTAGATTGCTGAATCTGATCACATTTGTTTTTGCTCTCTTGATGTGGCCTATAGCCAGTGGGAGTGGAGAAAGTCCATGCAAGCCAGAAAAGGATGCAAATCAAGAACTCATGGAAACTGCAAGGTCGATGAAGATTGAAGTCAATGAAAAATGCCGTCTTACAGTACTGTGCTGCTGGGTTCACTTTCTCTTCCTTTTTTATACTTAGCCAAAGGAAGGAGCTCAGCAGGATGTAACACCCAATTAAATTGGGTTTATACAATGCACCCGCTAATAATTTAAAGAAAATGCACTGGAGTTATTAAGCGAACAAGATAAATTGTTTGTATGACAGAATTACAATTAAATATCATCGGAAACAGGACTGGATGTCATTGTCCTGTTTTTTTTTTTTTTTTTTGGTCTCTGTTATTCTGCTTTCATGGTCTTTCATGGTTCTTGGCTGCATATGGAATGTTTTCGCAAGCCTGCACTACAGCTCAGCAGGCCATATGTGTGAGTGCATGTGTGTCATTGTGTGTGTGTGTGTGTGTGTGTGTGTGTGTGTGTGTGTTCATGGTGGATGACTCTTCAGTGGAACAGATACACGTATGATGAATGGAGACTCAGTCTCTTGCCACTGGGTGGGGTGGATAAGCCTTCCACACAACAAGGCAACCAGGGGTGTCGAAGTCCTTCTGTCTGAACACGTATAGAGATCTGGTCCTCATTTTACAGCAGTTTCACCTCATCACAATATTTTGGAAAGTTGCTAGGCGTACAACGTACACACGCGACAATATTGTTCCATTGTTATTGACTTAATCTACACTAAACATGAGGAAATGTTCAGACAGAAAAGTTTTCAGTATCAACAGCACCTCGGCAAGTAGAGTTTCACCTGGAACACATTTTTACCTTTGAAACCGTGCAATCTGATTTCGTTTCCACCAGGCATGGCAGAGCAACATTATCCACTGTAAACACTTAAACGCTTACTACAGATGGCCTTTAGGGTGGGCTTCTAAACCTACTCAGCATCCATACGGAAACAAAGGCTCCATTTCGTGCTGTGAGGCAACCCCCGACCAACACACGTGGCCCTGGTGCCTGCTTTAAGGTCGCAAGCGGAAAACTGTCACTTGGATTCTTTTCTCACCGAGTCATATAGCCTCGGAGGAGGAACCTTTCATCTTCAGATATCCTTGAGTAATGGCAGCTACGCACGTGACCTATGACCTACGGCATTCTTCATGCACCCCCGCGCCCCTGCCACTCAGATGTCCCATGGCAATTTGATGAAAGTTGCATGTTTTGTGACCCCAAGAAAGGGGGAAAGAGAGCCATATGGTGAAAAAAACGCAGGCTCTACAAAGTGTTATTAGGTATGTATGTTCATGAGTTGCCATATCGGCTATAGGGAATAGTTTCTTTAGAATTTAACAGGATACCAAAGGTCTGATTCCCACAGAAAATGGCAAGTCGTGATTTAGCGACAGACGTCATTTTAAAGGACAAAAGCATCTACATAAGCATCAACAAAAAAGCCTTTCAGCACTGTGCTTTTTTAATACTCTACATCGTTCCAAGTGCTGGTAATCTTTAAAAATAAAACAAGAATTGATTTGAGTCATTACTGGTGATGGCTTCAGTCTGCATGTAATTATAGCTTGGAGTTGGCCTTTCAATAGACTCACTTTTGCAACGTGCCAAATCAAGCACCCCTGTGGTCTGAGACGACGTGAAGCACGTCCTGGAGAAACTTGACTGCACCATAAATTGTAATCAAACAAATAAAACTAAACAAAAAAAAAAAAAAGCAAAAACAGATACAATTAGAAAACCTAATACTAAACACGTTCTTGTTTTCGCCCCTGTGTATTTGTTTGCTGCATCCATGGAAGAAGTTTATCCAAGAGCATCTCTCCATACACTGAAGCACATTGACACAATGTCGGCTCGCCAGACTCTCAGCATGAGAGATGGGGTGTATGTGTTTGGGTGTGTGTGTATGTGTGTGTGTGTATACGTGGGAGTGTGAGTGGGCTGTGATGATGTACAGGCTGTGGATTCTTCTGGCTTCAGGCAGGCCGGTTTTACAAAGACGGCTGACGCTGCAGTGTTGCCGAACTGCTGTGAAGGATTTGCACGTTCATCTCTAACTCCCCATAACTCGTCTCACTCAGCGGTGTCCCAGCAATCTACACGGAGGATTTGCCCATGTTACTGAGCATCTGACAAAAAAATTTTATGTGCAAACTTGATCAAAATGCCAGTAGATGCAGTAAATCTTCGCTGAGATTCAATTTGTCGGGGAAGAAAAAAATGTAGCGGTTTACCTCGTGTTGAGAAGAAGTGCTTGCTGGGAGTGGTGAAGCCGCGTGTGCCCTGGCTGTTGACCGCACTCACCCGAAACTGGTACCACCTGTGGGGCCGAACGTCCTTTAACAAGGCCCGCTCTTCCATTGTCTGGCCGAGAGAGGGGGGGGGGGGGGTGGG
>JAQMYF010000002.1:29258591-29270351 GCA_030014195.1 Neosilurus mollespiculum | reverse complement strand
CCCCCCCCCCCCCCCCCCCCCCCCCCCGGAACGGAACGCCGCGAGAAACGGGGGATTACTGTAAGCAGAAATGCCTTCTTGATAAGAGCGGTCAGAAGAGAATGAACAGACTGGTTCAAGATGACAGGAAGGCTATGCTAACTCAAATAACCACTCTTTACACTCATGTTGATTGGAAAAGCTTCTCAGAACACACATCATGCCAACACTTTGAGCTGTACAGCCCACAAAAACAGGTTCCACTCTGGTCAGCCAGCAACAGGAATCTGAAACTGCAATGGGCACCATTTACATGTACAGCATTTGGCAGACACCCTTACCAAGAGCGACTTCCATTTATCTGTCATTCATATAACTGTGCAGTTTGTGAGGGTGAAGGGCCTTGCTCAAGGACCCAACAGAGGCAACTTCGTGGTACTGGGGTAGGAGCCTTAAACTCTGAGCCACCAATGCCCACCTGCTCCCTGAACCTGGACTACTGATTAAATTTTCCAGTGAAAAATTCTATAACCTTGATTAAATGTCAACAAACCTCGTGTGCTGATTGTTGACAGATTTGCACACCTGTGAAGTACACATTTAATCGTGCTTATTCACTTCCCAGGTATATTAAATAAACATGAAATACAGTGTTGTCTCTTGGGAATTAATTGAAATCAGCCACAATGTCTTTCTGAAACCATTTGCTTACTCCTGTTCACAAGTGTTAATGACTCCTGCACCGGGCACCATGATATCCATAAACATCGCCGTCTCTTTTATTTTTCTTGAAATTGTCTGCACAGGCAGTGGTGGCCCGGTGGTAAGGTGCTGGCTTACTGATCCGAAGGTCGAGGGTTCAAGCCCCACTATCACCGGATTGTCACTGCTGTCCCCCCAGTGCAGCTAACTGGGTTATCAGGGGCCAGCCATGTCTCTCACTGTCTGCGGAGAGAGGCATGTAAAAGAACCATTGCTGACTTTCAAAAAGAGAAGGCTGAATTGCTGTCAGTGTGTTTTTGCCTTGCAATGGCCTGGAGAAGCTGTCCAGGGTGTATCCTGCTCTCACCCAGAGTCGGCTGAGATGGGCGCCAGCCTCCCCGCGACCCTAATTAGGATTAAGCGGTTCATGACTGAAGCATACAATTTTATTTATCATTCAGTCATGAACCGCTTAATCCTAATTAGGGTCGCGGGGAGGCATGGGTTCACCGGGAAACCTTTCTATTTATTCATTCATTCATTTTCCGATCCACTTAATCTCAGCTGAGTCTGGGTGTAGGCGGAGTGGCCCCTGGACAACTCACCAGTCCATTGCATGGCCAACACACACAACCATTCACATCTCACCTAGGGGCAATTTGGAACAGCCAATTAGCCTACTGTGCCTACTGTGCACGCAAGCATGGGGAGAACATGCAAACTCCACACAGAAAAGCCCTCGCCAAAGCCCAGGACTCAAATCCTGGACCTTCTTCCTTTGAGGCAGACGTGCTAACCACTACGTCACCATATCGTCCGGAAACCTTTGTCTTCAGCCAAAAATGAAATAAAAATGGAAAATTAAACACACAGGCTATTCACTAGTAAATGGGCACCTTTAAAAGTATTGTTCTCTTCAATACACATGGCCAAAACATGTAGCTTTTTATTTATTTCATTTCAGATTCAAATAAAAGTTGACAATCGAGAATGATGATCTGTATAAAGGATGCTTTCAAGAACAGAAGAGCTTTCAGTGATGCAGTTTGGATTGCAGCTGCCTTTTGGCATTTTGGAGGATTTATAGGAATAAATGTTCTACGTTATAGATCACAGCGCTCATACTAATGCACCATTTAGGTACATATTTCATCCAAGTAGTTCCATTATCATAGCTGTAAACTCTGAAATGTCTATACAAATTAACCTCGAGTATTAGACTGCTGTCTCGAAGGATCCCAAAACCAGAATCCTGTCACTCACACCGAGAAAATAAACATCATTCTGATCCAGGCACAGATGACGATAGTGTGAAGTACGTTTGTGGAAAACGGTTGTGGCCCGGGGTAGTGTTGCTGTTCACTTACCATCAGAAGAGTGTGCCAGGGTGAGGCGTCGTCCTCGCTGGGATGAATGCCATGGTTCCATCTCCTCTGCAGGATATACAGCACGGGTTCAATAGACACATTAAACTTGGACATCCATGTCACCTCCAGCTGTCCGTATTGGTCCTCGAAAAAGGCCATGTCTTTCCTTGGCTTCAGGGGGACGCCTATGACACAAGGACGACACATGCAGGGAAGCACCTACTTAATGTCCTACTTGTTCGGCATGGTAAAAAAGGTTGGAAAGAGAACGAGACAGTAAATCAAACCAATGACGTGATGTTACAGTGCAACATAAAAATGGATCATTGATGCTCAGAGTATTAGAGCATACAGAGCATACAGATCTAACATTGTCCAATAAACACCAAGGTTTGCTGTAGGCATGTGTTATTATTGGGACATCTTAGGAATAGCTTCGGCCAATTTTGTCAGTTCTTTTTCGGGAATTCTTCGACTTTCCATCAGCAGAATAATTTTGTTTGTTGGATCCAGCTCGGTTTAAGGAGTTGTGACGTGATTTTTTACCCAAAAAGAGTAGCCAAAAAGTTGTCTAAATATGTCATGAATGTCCAAAACACGTGTCTGTATTTGTTAAATAACCTTTTAGCTTAAAAATAAAAAGAAGTCGAGAGTTTTTGGAGCCCAGTATAGAGCAGATTGAAATGGATAACAACTTTTTGAAATCTTGTTGGGCTGAACAGTTTTCAAGGATTGAGATCGCATTGCAAACCCCTCAACACATTCAATGTATGAACCCAATTCATCTCTAGTATCCTTCGTAAACCAAATTTCCATCTATATGAATGATGTCTTGTTCAATAGCACCATAGGTGGCACGGTGGAACAGTAGCTAGCACACCTGCCTCACAGCAACAAGGTCCTGGGTTCGATTCCTGGTCTCGGGGCGATTCTGAATGGAGTTTGCATGGGCTTCCTCCGGGTACTCCGGTTTCCTCCCACAGTCCAAAAATCAGCGGTAGGCTGATTGGCGGTTCTAAATTGCCCTTAGGTGTGAGAGTGAGTGTGAAGTGTTGGCCCTGCAATGGTCTGGCGAGCTGTTCAGGGTGTACCCTGCTTTACACAGAGTGGACTGAGATGGGTGCCAGCCTCCTCCGTGGCCCTAATTAGGATTAATCTGTTTAGACAATGAATGAATGAATAATAGCACCACTGATTATATACAGGCCATTTTCTTTAAACAACCATAACACCACTGCCCCTTTAACCTTTTATAGCTTTAACTTTCGCTGATTACAATTTATGTGAATTAATAACCAGAGGCATGGAGCTTCATCTATACTTAGCCCCATTCATTCATTTACTATACTTTCAGACCCTCTATCGTACCTTTATAAAGGTTGGTTGGTGCTTGGCAGGTGTGGCCACAGCCATTGGAACAGCACTTCTTAGAGCCGGAGCACTCCCGGTCTGCACTGCAGCTCTCCACGCAGGCAGCTGCGAACCCTGTTGCCCTTTGAGGAGAAGGACAATCGCCCTGCTTTTGCATCTGCAGTGACTGCAAGAACTCAGCACTGGTCACACACTCGTGGTGCTTCTTTTTTGAAAAACAAGGGATACACAGAGAGAGAGAGAGAGAGAGAGACAGAGACAGAGACAGAGCAGGAGATACAGTGGTTAGCAGCAGACACCCACCCACGTTCCCTAGCCATAGCGGTTTCTTATGGGACAGAGCCATGGCGTGTGCTCACAACGTCACGCTCCAGCCAATGCTGGCACCGCACTACGTGAAGCCCGAATCAGACTCAATGCACACAGAGCTCCATTTCTGAGGACACATCTGGCTGCGGGGTTCCTGACCGAGGCACTTTGGAAACTGTTCATTTGCAAAACATCTCCAAGAATTACTTAACTCAATGCTTCTCTGAGTTGATGCAAGGCACATGTTTCTTCCATTGGGTGAATCACACAGTTGGGGAAACAACAAAGCATGCAGCTTGTTTCTAATACAGAAAGATTGAAAATTACACCAGAATACTTATTATCCAATGGATTTAATATACTCCTGTTGTATTGTACTTTTTTTTAATGAGCATTCTTCAAGAAGTATTGAAACTTCAGGACTCAATTTCAGCAGTTATTATACATTCTGAGTGCACAATTACATTGTTTTGTCTGTCTTCTCTTAATACCTTAGCACTCTGCAGAAGAGGATTAAAGGAGTGTAATCAAATCTGGACCTAGGGGCCAGGTGGATAATATGAATGTGATGCAATTTTCTATTCCACATGCACACACACACACGTGCACATATAGGCTTGACATGTTTTAAATCACAGGGCATCACCATGTAACTTTATATGTTGGCTCACAATTTTCCTTATATAGCCCCCTGATATGGGTGAAATTGAATCACAGACCTGCACATACATCATATACGGAGCTCTTGGCTCTGTCTGCTAATGCATCATCTCCCAGCAGGTTAACGACTGTAATGTTCTTGATGTACATCTCATATTCCACTGTGGTTTAATGTTCATCCTTTGCCGGTTTTAACTGCACTGGTTTAGTCAAACACATGGGGAATCTAAAGCATTTTTTTGTGCGGTAAGGCTTACCTCGCAAAATCTGTGAGAAAGAATTTTTCGGGTTTCCCATAATTCCTTGCATGGCTGTAGGCACTGCAGACAAACAAAGAAAACAGACCTGAGAATGGAATGAATCTTGACATTGAGTTCGGGAGGAAAAATAGTAAACAGTGCAGCCAAATATGCCAAACAACCTTAACCTTACATCATAAAAAAAAAAAAAAAACAAAAAACAAATCCACCTCATAAATACCCACTGCAATGTAGACATTTTTTTAAAAGTACTACGACACACCATAAGAAACCTTAATAACTGTTTTCCTGTTATAGTTTGGAAGAAAATTTTACATTATTATTAGTAAATGGCAACTGTTCATTTCAGAAATCAAGTGATTGTGAAAATACACCAACCAGCCATAACATTAACACCACCTGAATGGTCTATGGCTAGGCAGAACCATACACAGCAAGATGTAATGCACTGTGTTCTAACTCCTTTCTAACCATTTGCACTCATACTCAAACCTAGGGGCAATCTGGAACAGCCAGTTAGCCTACTGTGCATGTTTTGGGATTGTGGGAGGAAACCTTTGTACCTGGAGAAAACCCACACAAGCATGGGTAAAACATGCAAACTCCCAAGCCTTCTTGCTGTGAGGCGGACATGCTAACCACTGCAGCACCATGCCAAAGGCTAATGCAAACTATCAAACTGATTTTTATGAGTTTGCAACTTCATTCATTCATTCATTGTTTCATTTTCTGAACCGCTTAATCCTAATAAGGGTTGCGGGGAGGCTGGCGCCCATCTGCAACTTTAAAGACGTAAGTAAAAACCCTCTGATGATGGAAATGCACATACATTCATGTGTAACAAGAGAGTTTGCAAGCCTTTCCTTTTATTTCACTTTAACATGTTTAAACAGGTTGGACTACAGTAGCTCTTTGGTAGGATCAGACCGAATGTACTAGTCTTCACTCCGTACGCACATCACTCATCCTTGAGCACCCAGACACTCTTTCTAGCTCACCAGTTGCCCTTCCTTGAACCACATTTTGTAGTGGTAAGTACCTTTTGTAGGTACTTACCACTGCATAACAGGAACACCCCACAAGTCTTAGTGTTATGGAGATTAATAGATCCATATCACAATGTGGCCCTTGCCAAAGGCGCTCAGATCCTAACGCTTGCTCATTTCTCCTGCTTCCAACACATCAAGTTCAAGAACTGAATCTTCACTTTCTGCCTAATACATTCCATTCTTTGGCTATTGCCACTGCAAATAATCAATGTTATTCACTGTCAGTGGTCATAATGGTTTTCATGTAATGGTTGATTGGTGGAAAGCTTCCTGAATTTACAGGATATGCCTCTCTGTTGGTGCCGTACTAGGCACGCCAGACTAGAATTATGTCACGCTGGAAAACTATGAGAGTTACACTTACAACTTCATTAGAAACACCTGCATGCTTGCTCATTCATGCAATTATCCAGTCAGCTAATAAAATGGCAGATAAAGGTCAAGAGCTTCAGTTTATGTTTACGTCAAAGGTCAGAATGGGATAAAAAAAAAATCTTAATGACCAGCCAGATGGGCTGATCTCCTGGGATTCTCACACACAACAGGCTCTATTGTTCACACAGAAGGCTGTGTGAAAAACTACAACATCAAACACCTCGAAGACGGACGCCAGATTGTATGTGGCAGTAAGGCTTAAATGACCACTCTTTACACCCTCAGTGAGCAGAAAAGCATCTCACCATGCAGCACACAACCAAACACTGTGGGGTACCACAGCGGAAGACCACAATGTGTTCAACTCGTGTCAGCCAAGGACAGGAATCTGAGGCTACAATGGTTGCAGGCTCAGCTAAACTGGGCAGTTAAAGATTTAATGAAGACCACTTTGTGTTTTTCCAATCTTCAACAAATGTTTTGATGAGCATATACCATTAAATTCACAGGCATATTAAATAAACCTAAAATACAGTAATATATCTTAAAAAATAAAATGGAATCTTTCCATTTTCAAATGGAAATGGCGTCTCTCTGAAACCATTTCCTTACTCCTGTACACAAGTGTCAGTGACCCCTGCAATGATATTAGTAAACACAGCCATCTTTTTTAATTTTTCTTGAAATCATATGCCTGTTTCTTAACACTACTCTCTCTCTATCTACGGATCGATGTTGTACTGCCAAGTTATCACACATGCACAAAATCACATTACACGGTCTTGTTATTGTTATTGTAAACAGGCACAGGACCAAAACAAGATGTAAACCAGGTGGAAAAGAGATACTAAGCCCATGAGCTGGAGTGGTTTCACTAGGAAACCTTTGTTTTTAGCCAAAAGAAAGTGATAATGGAAGATAAAACACAGTAGGGTACACACTAGTGAATGGGCACCTTTAAAGTGGTAAGGGAGTATATGTGTGTTAAAGATAATATACAGTCAGTGTACACTCAGATTAAAAAATATTTTTATCATCTTATAAATAATTTTCAATCATGTGACTTTCGGTTGAGTGGATGCTAACCCTCTGCCATGCTGGCGGTAAAGCGTAGCTATTTTTATGTTTTTATTTCCGCTCAGTTCGCGCACATCAATTATTGTTTTTTTTCTTGAGGTTATAAGCAGATATAACACATTTAACTATGTAGTGGCAGCCTTGAAATGTCTTTTCAAAGAGGAGATGTGATGAAAAACTGGTTTTAATTGAGATACGTGTTCAATGGGTAAACAAATTGGGGCCACAGACACTGAAAAATGGACGCTGTAAATATTCTTATCTATTCAAACAGTGCATAAACACTGGACGAGCTGACGGCTTACAAGTCATTAGAAGTCTATAAGCAGTTTGAAAACGGTTGAGTGAGGTATGTGTCTGTTCATCCATACAACACCAATCACAAATCTACATTTAGTATGTCTTTAGCAGACATACTAAACTGATAAACTGAACCCATATCTAAACACTGCAATATCAGCTGACAGCTCTTGCCTATGAGTGCTCTGGAGGCATTTTCACACATGATTTATTATGATGGGCGGCATGGTGGTGTAGGGGTTAGCATGTCTGCCTCACAGCAAGACAGTCCTGGGTATGAGTCCCAGGCTCTTGCATTTCTGTTCTTCTTGTGTGCGTTTCCTCCGGATACTCTGGTGTCCTCCCACATTTCAAAGGCATGTGCATTAGGCTAACTGACTGTTCAGAATTGTCCCTAGGAGTAACAGGGGTGTAAATGGTTGTGTGTGTGTTGACCCTGCAATGGTCTGGCAAGCTGTTCAGAGTGTACCCCACATCCACACAGTGACAGCTGAGATAGTTTCCCCAAATGATTGAGTGAGTGATGTATTTTAATGGCTTAAATACTTTTATTTGCCCTCGAAAAAGGCACTCATGAAATATCATTAACATCAGGCTTTTTACACATGATGTATTTTATATTATGAATATTGTTCCTGATATAAAATGAACAAAAGAGAATTAAACTTTGTATTTAAGTCGGCTCTGCTCATACAGACAGCCATAACATTTCACAGTTTCACATTAAGTCCTTGAGTTTTTGCTTCTTGATTGACTTCTTGAAAGATACTTTATCCCTCCTTGCAATGTGATTACAAGCTACAAGGTGCAATAATTCGCCATACATAAACACTGATCGCCTTACTGTTCACCTTCAACATGGCTTCCTGTGTTCATACAGGAACTGTTACGATTAAATTATTTCTTCTAGACGCTGGGCAAAGGCAGGTTACACCCTGAACTTGCCAGACCATCATAGGGCCATAACACATATCCATTCACGCTCAAAATCTCACCCAAGAACAATTTGGAACATGTCTTCATTGTCGTTTTGCAACATTATTGATTGGATGCATAAACGTTTATCTTAACATTGTGACAATGTTAAACCATGATCTTTATTTGAGGACATGTACACAACTTTTATGCACAACGTTGTTTTGACGTTGCCATACTGTCGCACACATCCAGTCCCCCAGTACAGCGCCATCTAGCGTGGGACAAGGACTGTGTACATGCGTACTGGGGTTTCCTTTACCTTTTTGAGACATTTCCTGAAAGAGTCTACAAATAACATCATCACAACCTTTGTGCAATGTTGTAGCAACACTGTTAAAACATAAATTGTTAGCTGGTAAGTACTACCATACTACAAAAAACATTCAGTGGCTGAACCGCTTAATCCTACTAGGGTCATGGGGGTGCTGGAGCCTATCTAAGCCGACTCTGGGTAAAGGTGCAGACACAGTCACACATAGTCACACATAGGGACAATCTGGAACAGCCAATTAGCCGAATGTGCATGTCTTTGGATTGTAGGAGGAAACCAGAGCACCTGTAGAAACCTATGCAAGCATGGGGACAACACACAAACTCCACACACAAACGCCCTCGCTGAGCCCGAGACTTGAACTCACACCTTCTTGCTATGAGGCGGACGTGCTAACCATCCTAGCAGTTTACTGGTGTTGAATCAATGTCTTTGAACCCTGCTATAACATGATTTCATTTGGTCAAACATCAAACCCTGACTCCCACGTTTCTGTGGGAAAAACTTGGTTTTAACAGAATAATTTATTTCGATGATGTAACTTCAAACTTTGGATTATTCCTTCAATTGAATGCATGCACTTCATTGCCAGGGAAGTAAAAGTCTGTAAGCGATCTGTTTTAGATACAGATCTTGAGTTAAGCATTCCTTCTTGCTATGTAGTAAAATAAACATTTAATACAAGGCTAAATATTCGGTTTAACCTTACACATCACTAATGCTTAAATAACAGATTGTAGTGTCACACTGACAGGAAAGGGTGTGTACAGTAGTGTGTTTAGTCTCAGTCCTCCTGTTCTTTCCTCTTTGCGCTCTGCTTACTTCAGTCCCCTCTAATCTATCAAACATGTGCGCTCCCGGCAAGCCTCTGTCTTTGCCTCACCAGGCCGACCCTAGACATTCATGTCGTTTCCAGTACGAGCTGGACAATATTAAGACATCTGTTGTGTGTTATCTGATGGATTATTTCAACATCTGCCACCATCTATTCTCCGCTTGGAGAAAAGACGGTTTTCACTTGGCCGAGCCCTGTGGACTGCACTCTGCCTTATGAAAGAACCAGAGGGTGGGGGCACAAACAGACAAAGGTGTCACTTTACTGCAAAAATAATCGCAGCAAATGTGTAAATTTGATTTAACAGTCAGTCATGCTGAGTTCTATCAACATAGTCTTGCCACGACGATTGCGAAAGTGAACATGTAGGAATTTTGACCGAGAATATGTTGTTCTGGGTGTTGAGGAATTTATTGGTGAGCCATTCAATACCAGCCATTCTGAATTTTTTTTTTTTTTTTTAAACGTTAAACATTTAAGGTCTCTCTGAGTGGTGAAATAAACCGACTGTATGTTCTAATGTAACTCAGTTTAATGAAAAGAAAGTGGACATGTGTTCTGACAGCCCATTGGTCTGACAGCCCTTCTCATATAAGATGGGCACCTTGCTTAAATCATTTGGGCACCCTATTCATTTACATGGCATTTGGGAGGCTCCCTTATCCAGAGTGGCTTACATTTATCAACAGTGGCAACTTGTGGGTACTGAGGCTTGAACCCCCGACCTTCAGCAATCCAGAGCCTTAAGCACTGAGCCACCACTGCCCTACTTAGTTCATTTGGGTTAGGGTTAGGACTGTCGGACCACCGGGCTGTAACTGTCGGACCAATGGGTTGTCAGACCACTGGGCTGTCAAAATATAGGGCCGTTACCGTGTGTGGAATTGCACTCTTGCTGTATTTTTTAAGGAACAAATGGTCTCACAAACCAAATGGTGCTAGTGATGCGATAATAAACACTCAACTAATAAACATCAAAGATGCTGTAAACCTTTTTTTAACAGAAAACCCAACACCATGGTTAAGGTTAGGGATATGGTCAAGCATGTAGGTATCCATCTACAAATATACGTCATAGGGAAAAAGCTTTTATGAAAGAAAGAAGGTATGCAATATAATAAAGAAGACATGAACATGAAGTACACATGAGCATCTGGTTGCAAAGTCAAGGCTAGACTAACCAGTGCATGTACTGCCTCCATCTAACAACCACTGACAGCCTTCATGGGTCACCTTCGCACCCGGCACTTCAAAACCAAAAATGCGCCACCCCCTCTCAGCTAAACATACTCCACACTCCCAAACACACAATGCCTGCAAGCCATCAACGTGACAACACTCTCTGGTGAGGGTGTGGAAAGAGGTCTAGCGGTAAACTCAGTGCCAATAAAGACCTGCCCATTGGAGCTGGACTCCATTATGAGAAAGCTGTTCTAGTTCCTGCTGCCTCCACCACACAAATCTCAAATTCATCACAGCTAAACAGGTATGCAGTGCTTAGTCTGAGCCTGACACAGGTTATCAGCGACTAATTTCTCTAATGCGTAGGGCACCAACTTAACACACAGAGCCCCATTATGTGGTGACGGACAGATGACAGGTTACATCTGGAAGTCGAGAAGCAAGTAAAAGGAACTGAGCTTAATCACAAGCTAAACAAACTATACATTTGTGACTATTTTTTATGAACAGTGCTATGGTACACGGCATGTTTAAACTGAACATAATTGCATTCTGAAATGAAAACGATCATTTACTGAGGGATGTTAGTGAGATTCCATTTCCATGACAAGGCCCAAAGGATTATTACTGAACATCAAGTTTAACTTGAGTGTTTATATGATGGTATCCCACAGGGATCGAAACTGCTTCCTCTGCTGGTCTTCATCATGCTCGCTTAGACATGATCTGTTTCTGAGCAAAGCTGACTCTTTGCCTTTGTCATGCTGAATTGACTAGCCAATGAAAGACTGGCCTAGAGGGATCTTTGTACCTGGCGAAAGCCACTTATTCTTCAGTGACAGAGAGAAAATGCAGATATTTCAACAAAGTAGAGGAAGTTTATGATAAAACTATCAGAAGTACCATGAGTGACCTTAGATCTTTCATAAAGATTCAAATTTTATATATATATATATATATATATATATATATATATATATATATATAAATATAATTTACACTGTTATATGTATAACATTTTGATTAATTATGATCAATTATTTAC
>JAQMYF010000002.1:29242452-29258491 GCA_030014195.1 Neosilurus mollespiculum | reverse complement strand
AATATGACTGTGCCCGGTTGTAAACAAATTTTATATATATATATATATATATATATATATATATATATATATATATAAATCTAATTTACACTGTTATATGTATAAAAGTTTGATTAATTATGATCACTTATGTACCCTACCTTCACCCAATGTCGGCTAAAATAGGCTCAATGCAACCCTAATAGGATCAAGCGGATCGCAAAATGTGTCTGTGCGAGTGATGATCACTTACTGTTTTTTTTTTTTTTTTTTACAAATACACTTCCCAAAATATTTTCTTGGTAATCAGGCTATTTTCCTCTGTAAAATTTACAAGTCTAGACATTTTACTGACTACATCAACACTTTAAATTTCACCAAACACATTTATGCTCTTGTTTAATGAAACTTCCCAATAAAGCAACTTTTAAGAGAACAATTGAAATCAGGCTTCTTGCTCCAGCAACAGAAAAAAAAGAAGGACGAATCGTAAAGTGAAGCCATTCTATAATTCACTCACCACTCACTCATTTGCTGAACCAGTTAGGGTCGCAGGGTAACACTGGGCAAAACCGGGGTACACCCTGAACAGCCCACCAGACCATCGCAGGGTCAACACACTCACACAACCACTGACACTCACACTAATACCTAAGGGTAATTTGGAACAGCCAATTAGCCTAATGTGCATGTCTTTGAACTGTCGGAGGAACCTGGGGAACCTGGAGGAAAACCAAGCAAGCATGGGGAAAACATAAAATGCCAGACTCAAACTGGGACTTGGACTCAGGACCTTCTTGCTGTAAGGTAGACATGCTATCCACTCCACCACTGTGCCATCCGCTATAATTCATGGCGATAATAATAATAGAAGTTCTAATTCAGATGGTTGACAAATTAAAGGAAACCATCAAAAAAGGGTCTTGGTAATGTTTTGAGCTGCCACGATTACTTGGCATCCATTCTACAAGTCCGTGGAACTGTACTGGATGGATGAACACCATTCTTCCAAAGGATATTTCCCAGCTGGTGTCTTGATGATGGTGATAAGAGAGTCATAATGTACATAATGTTCTCATGCCCTCATGCCCTGTACATGAGGCCAATGTCTTTCTGGAAGAAACCAAATCCATCAGGCTTTTTGCAAATTACCCATAATCCTCCACGTGGTCATTATTATCACCTTCATGTGAGCTGTGCCATATTTCAATACCCATGCTGAACTGGCCACCTTTCTTACTTACTGTACGGTACTGATTACTGCACCAAATTAATGTACTGTGTGAGCCAAGCTGGGATATACTTGTGGAACTAAAAATAGTGCAGACCATCGATTAATCAAACAGTCGCGTAGAATTGTCCTGATTAATAGTTCTGGCTGGAATTGCTCTCTGCTGACACAAAACTTGTCAGTAGTAGGCTAGAGGTGTTCCTGCCAAAGTCTCACTCTTTTCAAAAATCCTTCTTTTCTGGTGGATTTGAGAGGCCAGCAATTTAAACAATTTAAACTGTGTTTTATTTAAGCTGTGCTCAACAGCAGTGTTTCTTATTCTATTTAATTTATTTACCCCCAGCATTCAATTTTAATCACTACATGTACATGTACATTGATCTTACATTTCTTCCCATCCATCCATTTTCTTCCGCTTATCCGAGGTCGGGTCACAGCAGCAACAGGTCTAGGAGGGAAACCCAGGCATCCCTCTCCCAAGCAACACTCTCTAACTCCTCCTGGGGGATCCCAAGGCATTCTCAGGCCAGATGGGATATACAATCCCTCCAGCGAGTTCTGGGTCTGCCCGGAAATCTCCTGCCAATTGAACGAGCCTGGAAATGTCTAAAGGGAGGCAACCGGGAAGCATTCTAATCAGATGCCTGAACCACCTCAACTGACTCCTTTCAATGTGGAGGATTAGCTGCACTACCCTGAGCTCCCCCAGATGTCTAAGCTCCTCACCTTATCTCTAAGGCTGAGCCCAGATACTCGCTGAAGGAAACTCATTTCGCCTGATTGGATCCGCAATCTCATTCTTTAAGTCACTAACTTTCTTCCCTGTGAGCTATTTTCTAGCTATTTTCACAAAATTATAGTATGAAAAGTGACACATGCACTCAGACAGGATAGCGGTAGTCATGGGTTCTCAATTTTGTAGCCAAGGCATGGCAAGGAGTCCAGTGGAAAAGCGCAAGTAAGAAGACAAGGCATCAGGAGACAAGTAGACCTAAATGCTTTCCAGTAAAATGCCATGCACTGCATAACAGTCCATGTTTTTCCATTTTGCTCTGGCCAAGCAAAAACTTTGGATCCTAACTTGGGATTCCTCCGGAATTTCTATGCCTGTGTGCCTAGCCACAACATCTTTGTTCAAAAATTCCGGAATATCCCATCCTTATTGTCTTTTCTCCGCATAACCGACGTGAATCCCCCAGAAACCTCGTCCCCAGTGTCTTTTTTTTGCCCTTCATGCCAACTTACATCTGCCTGCTGTAATGCTCTAGAGCTTGTTTAAGGTTCTTAACTAATCTTCCAGTCTGTAAATTCGAGGAAGTGACACCATGCACTGTATTGACTTCAGCACTTTAAGTTGAAGCAGTTGTACAAACCATATGTGAAACCAAAGACCCTGGGGAAGGAAGCCGGTGCTATAAATCATGCAAGTATGCGTGATGATGTTGAGTTTACTCTGGTGATGCAGATACACTAGTGAGGTACACCAGAGACAAATGCCATCTTTTTTTTTTTCAGGGTCAGAAATGTGTTATTGATTAAAGTCAAGCTTGCTGGACATTAGACATTGTAGATGATGAATGGTAAGTTTCACGGATTTCAATCATGTATTTAGACGTCTATATGGTGCCACTTGCCCATAGGTTTAAGTCATAAACCTCACCTTTCGAGCCTTTTGATTGGTAGTTTTCATTACCTGGTGCAAGAATGCGATACTATCCCAGGATGGAAGTGTAGGCTGGAACACATTAAGGACAATATGGAAAACCCTTTAAAAAGATAAAAGCCAACTGTCCTTCAGTTAAAAAGACATTCAGCAGATGAAAAAAACAGCCAAGAATGGCCAAACCTTCCATCTGTCTTCACCTCTAACACACTGGCTTTAATGCACATGGCCAGGCAAAAAAAAAAAAAAATAATACAAATAAAAATCAAATCAAATCAAATCAAATAAATAAACAAACAAATAAACAAACAAACAAATAAAAAAAAAAAAATAAGTAAATAAGTAAGTTAAAAAAAGTGTAAAAATAAATAAATAGATAGATAGATAGATAGATAGATAGATAGATAGATAGATAGATAGATAGATAGATAGATAAAAATTAAAAAATCAAGCTCCCTGGGCTCAAAGTGGGACTCTAAATCTACATTTAAAAATAAATATGATTGAAAAAATACGATTCTCCACATTACAGAACCATTTGGTTTTTTTATTTTATAATTTGTGCGTTTGCTAATTACATTTTGTAGCCTTGACACTAAAATTTCATGACCATTTAATTTTTCATTTTTTTTGTTAAATGTGGCTGGCACCAGTGGCAGTTCCTATAAAATATCACTAATAATTCTGTTAAATATGTACTATTGTATTTACATTAATATTACAAAGAGAGCATAACAACATGTTCAACCTCATGGTTCAATCAGCAATAATTTCTTGCAGGTCGTCTAATGTTCATTTTTTTATATATTCCCATGACAGTACAATCCAAATAAAACCCATGAAAGCACAGCTACTATAGCACTCAGAACATGGTCTGTTTTTAGTATAGTGAAGCAAGACAAATGCTTGATAACCATCATTTCTAGGGAAGCTGAGCTTCTTTGTGGAGAGTGGGTGGGTGCTTGGCTTGGCTGCTGCATGCTGAAATGCGGCGTAGATTCTTTTTGATTGACAGCGGCATAGTTGAATTTTACATTTATTTGGATCTGTTTTTGTTAGCGATATAGCTTACTATTTTTATTTTTTTTTGTAAATAAAAGCATAAATATAACGTGCTTGAGTTTGCTCCTTGATTCAGATTAAGGTGCGCTCACATGATACCAATCACAAGTTATTCCAATGTTTCAGCTGATTTTGTTCCAATGTATACTGACGTTCTCCGATTGTTACAAGATGTTATTCATATATTTCATCTAATGTCATGATCTATACCAGTATCACTCACCACAAATTTTTTTCAACACTCGCAAAATATTTTACTCTTCCCTGAATTTCTCCCCGAAATTCTACAATGTCATCCAATGTTCTCCCGTACATACCGATGTTTTCCGACGTGTACCTATGTTCTTCGATTAAAAAAACTAGCTACGTGCATAATGGCAGACAATGTGAGAGACTCCGAATTAAAAAGCAGGCAGATTAACCCCCAAGACTCAAAAGTCAGGAAAAATAACCGGTCTGTTCTAAGGTGAGCCGGATGATAGGAAGTGCTCTGACAAAGAGAATGTACTGCTGGCTTTTTAATGAAACCATCTTTCATTTGTTCAGGTTTGATCAAAATTGGGTTGTCTGGGTAACCTTGTTAATAACATGTTGCAGTAATTGATGCATTATATGACGTAGGCCTACAGTGTGAGTCTCGAGTCACCAATCACCTGACTGGCACAATATTAATGAAATAAATGTCAATATTAAAACAAAATCTACTGGATTGACTGGGTTCTTAAACATTCATGACATTTCTTACAGAAGTTTTGACTTTCTTTGTCACAAATCCACTATTGTTTTGCTTTCGGTGGCTGATGGTGGTAGCAAATGTAGTACTGGATCAGTCTCCTGAACTGTTGGTGAAAATGACAGCTTGGCCTGCCCGTGAACCCCGACCGCAATGCTAAGCCTGGTTTATTTATTTGCCCTTTGCTTTTTGTTTACATTGTGGAGAGGAAACATCCTCATTCCTAATGCTCTAATCCAGTCTTTTGATCAGCTACAGTAGACTCAACGAGCAGTTGGAGAACCACAGGATCTGTTAACAATCTGTCCTGTACCAACAACAAGAGGGGGTGGCGAGATGTCGGACGGATTTTTCCAACTAAATCCATTTATGGCTGCTTAAATCCCTAAATCAAAGAAAAAGCCTAAAACCTAATTTAAACGAGCCCTATGAACAGAGACCTATACATTCCCAAATGTCCACCACAGCACAGAAAAGCAAAGCTAGTTCTCGTGTTTTTTCCATAACAGGGCTGGGGTTTGACACCCGTACTATCTTAAAAACAAAAGCTTTTCCAGCTGTCACTATAAACTGTCCTCCTTTGACAGGCAGTGGATGGTATATCATCTGACACTCCTGTTTTACTCTCTTTGTGTGTCCAAACTTAAAGCAGGGATTCTCCAACTGCACTGCTACAGCTATTTCAATATATTTACTAGGGCTGAAGCTGTGCCATGGATATAAGGGGTGATTTCTGAAACTTTGTGACTATGCTTTAATAATGTTATATATGGGGCACCTTATGAGCCAAGACATGAGCCCATATTTTGGCCAAGTTAGCTCCCATTATAGGTTAATTCAGTAAATGTACTGTGGGGATATTTTTCAATCCTAAAAACACACTCACTCACTCATTTGCTGAACAGCTTTATCCTTCTAAGGTCGCAGGGACGCTGGAGCCCATCTCAGCCAACACTAGGCGATGGCAGGGTATTCCCTGAAAAGCCGCAAAACCTACACACACACACAACCATTCACACTCACACTCACACCTAAAGGCTATTTGGAACAGCCACTTAGCCTAATGTGCATGTCTTTGGACTGTGGAAGGAAACCAGAGTACCTGGAAGAAACCCAAGCAAGCACAGGTAGAAACTCCACACAGAAACACTTGAAACCAGGACCTTCTTGCTGTGACCCGGACGTGCTAACCACTACACCACCGTGCCGCCCCACTTCAAAACATTCTGAAGAAGAAAAAAAAAATCCTTTAACTAATATTTGGTGAACTGGCCTCGGGAAAACAACAAGGGAAAATTTGTAGCAATACCTAAAACCCTGAGACAAGGGTTGTGGGATTGTGGGACACTTGTTATGGGGACCATAAAAAATTAGATTCCACTGAAGCCAGGGTCATTAATCAGAATATTAACCAGAGAACTGCTGAATTTGTGCGCCGAAAGCCCTGAAAACACAAAGAATAGGAGTTTATTTCCAAACTTTTGGATTAGGATTTATACCTTTACTTTAAAAAAGGATATAAGAAACTCTCCATGAAAATATAAGCAGTTTAAAACCGTTATAATACTGGCTCATTTAGATGGTTGGCACAACAACTAACTGCCACACAGCTCTGATCAGGCCAAGAAATATTAAAGTAGTGTCAGACAATTCAAAAAATAATTATATAATACAACAATGCATGGAAGGTTACACACACACACACACACACACACACACACAAACCACACACACATATAAAACATTTCTGCTAGCTGTTTTCACATTTATGAATACACTTTGGTTCATTTGGAGGGCACGGAGGCTTTTACACAAGTATAGCCTAATATTCTCATTTCTGGGTCTGAATGACAAAAAAACACATCCAAGTACAATTTTGCGTAACCTACCTCCTCTGGATGTAGAGTAAAACACATTGTGTAAAGTGTAAATGACCTTGAAAATCAGCTCGGAATGAAAGCCATGTGCCAAGAAATGAACTAATAATAAACGGTTCAGTAAAAACACTTAAACTCCATTTAGCACTCATTTAAACGCACTGGATCGTACAGGAACTAACATGGGGATAATACACATTAGACATAGTCATAGGCATAAATGTTTATCATTGTCATTAACACCAAATACTCACTCACTCACTCACTCACTCACTCATGTGCCGAGCTGCTTAATCCTATTAGGAGCACGGGGAGGAATGGAATGGAACAGCCAGTTAGCTTATTCTGTTGCATTGTGGGAGGAAACTAGAGCACAGGGAGAACCTGTAAACTCTCTACAGAAATGCCTAAACCTGCGACTCGAACCCTGGACCTTCTTGCTGTGAGGCAGACATGCTAACCACTACCCCATTGTGGTGCCTTAACACAAACACTCACTCACTCATTTATTCACTTATTTACCAAACTGCTGGAGGCTGGGCAAAGGCGGGGTACACCCTGAACAGCTCAACAGACCATCTCAGGGCCAACTCACACACACACACCACCATTCACACTTACACTCACACCTAGGGGCAATTTGGAACAACCAATTAGCCAAATGTCTTTGGTCCGTTGGAGGAAACTAGTCTACCCAGAGGAAACCCACGTAAGCAGGGGGAGAGCATGCAAACTTCACTCGGAAACACCCTCGCTAACCCCGGGACTCAAACCCAGGACCTTCTTGCTGTAACGCAGAGGTGCCAGTCACTACTCCACCGTGCTGCTCTAACATTTTATCAGTGATAATAAGAGATGTGACTCAGTCTAAAGGGAAGATTTTTTTTTTTTACGCAGTAACATTTGGTTTCCCTTGAACATAAATCATCCTGGTCCTCTTTTTTCTTTTCTTTTCTTTTTTTTTTTTTTAGCAAGCAATCCAGTGATCACCTCTTGGCCTCTTTTCGTTTTGGTTTAAACATTTTCATTTTACCTGAAAAGCATGAAAGGTTGAAGGTTCTGGTTTGGTATTCTGACATTTAAACGCTCTCGGGCTCCAAACCCACCATGACCAAAAACCATATGTAGAACATCTTTCATTCACAGACGGAACGTTGTAACATTCCACAAATGTCCAGTAAACGCGCTGTGCTGTATAAATACCTTTACGGCTAAAAAGCCCACTCACAGCTGAATGTGGCACAAGCTGGTCATTAAGGTGTCACGCAGGGCACCAAGTGAAGTGGAAAACACCCGTTGCTTAATGCAGTTTAAAATCAGCAGTTAGCAGATGAAAACAATTCATGTTGATCTACTGTGGAAACAGCCTGGGTGTTCTAAACCTGCAACATATTCACTGTTACATAGGACATAACCCTCTGTGTGTGTGTGTGTGTGTGTGTGTGTGTGTGTGTGTGCGTGTGTGTGTGTGTGTGTGTGTGTGTGTGTGTGTGTGTGCGTGTTTGATCTAACTCAGATCAGGTATCCGCAGGCCACACACAACAAACTGCTAAAGGTTGAGCCACCGAGATAGAGGTAGTTCAATCCAGAACCACTGAGACTTGGACGTTTTTTGTAGCATTGTAGGTTTATTTTCTAGTCTGAATTATGACTATTTTACATAGTTTTGAAATGTTGTTAGTGACCTTAAAAAACAGCGCACATTTTAAGACTGTAAGAAGCACGCAATCAAAGAAATCTGGAAAACGAAACCAAAAATCTCAGTGTGAACTACCTGAATGTTCTGTAATATGATCAAAAATTACATAACGATGACAAATGTGTGTAGAACATGACTAACACCGCAGTCTTAAACTCAACTTTTGCTATAAAATTATAGCTTCGAATCATAATATCTTTTGTTTGAGAAAGGTTTCCAATTTTCCAATGTCAATTAAGATCCCTCAGAGGAAAAACATTACAAAAAATGGAACGGTGCTAGGTCAACAGTGGCCGGAGGGCCCTCTCCACAAGGCTAACAGACAGCAAAGACCGCGCTCAGCTGGAGAGATTCCCCCAGAGAGGTGGCCACACACAGGGAGTGACCTTCCACCAACTGCCCCCGATGATTCAGCTCAGTGACCAGGGGGTCGGGGTCAGCTACCAAGCCATCAGCTCACCTGCCAAATGGGGGGATGGGAGGAAGGGAACCAGACTTGGGTTAACAGAGGGAAGAAGGGTATGTACAAGGCCCGTAGCTTCCTCTATGCTGTCCGTTAAAACAGCAGGCTCTCAGATGTGAAGGTTAATCGAGGTCTAGAGCCGTAGAGAGGTGCGTGTGAAGTAAAGCCACACTGAAAGTAATATCGGACGTCACCTTTTTTTCTTTAGCTCTGGTCACTGTGATATCGAATTCCTTAAAGTCGCTTTTGTACTCAATCCTGATTGAACTGATTTTTTTTTTTATATATATATATAGCAGAGTCTGGGTGAGCTTTACATTATTGTGGAATGTAATTAAAGGAAGAAAAAGTATGGAAACATGGTTTCCTTTAAAAATGGCACGAGCAGGGATCTAGCCTACAGGGTTAAAAAAAAAAAAAGTGTCCCTGACACATGCACGAAGTGAACAAACAGGGGCTAATGTCAAGGGCCCTTTCCAAAAGGCTGCACAACCCAGGAGGATGTGAAATGGCCCTCATTATTTTCACAAGAAGCACAACATTTACTTTACCTATTATTGGAAGGACTGTGAAAAAATCACCTCCATCTGAAAGCAATTAGAACAGCTCCAGCACTTGGTGTGAGAAATTCAGCTTTCACGGGGCAGGGGGCGGGGGGTTGGTGGTGGTGGTGGTGGTGGTGGTGGTGGGGGATCTCTACCTTTTTCGGGCACGTTTAACCTTGCTCCCTCGGGGCAAGCGCTGGAGAAGGCAGCCAAAGATGTCTGGCTTAGGCAATTACTATTAACGACCTTACCATGTTTACTGGCTTATTACAGAGCAATTAGTGCTGCATATCATTTCATTCTGCAAAACTGCCTGTTGGCGCACTCAACCGTTGCCTGTATTATATATTACATTAGATGTTATATTAATTATATCGTTCCTACATTCATTGAAAAATGAACCATATCAAGCATATCAAGGGATTTTGTGGAGAAATTAAAATGAACAAATGACTTATTTATAAAAAAATGAGGTCCGGTGACCAAGTAAAACATTCCGATATTTAACAAGGAAAAGAGTAGTTTCCTCCTTTAGACAGCTGCTCAGTCAGTAAGGCTCACTTGCTTGAGTCCAATTCAACTATGTGTTTTAACACCTTTTGCTGGTACAGTGAAAAAGAAGTGCACGAGGGATTTCCCACAAACTCCTCGTTTTATTGCTGATATATATACACAATCAGAGATTTGTTAGGCCTGTGATAGATTTTGTTTTTTATTTGTACAGACAGAGATTTATACACTGATTACTGGCCAAAAATGCATCTACAATAATAAAAAAAAGGAGTTGACTATGAAAGCCAAACACACTGTATCAGAACCAGTTTAGAAAAATAGTTTTTTGACAGCGGCCTATTAAACACATCCACTATCATATATCACTAACCTTGTAATTAAAAGAATTTACAATACTGTGGCAGTGAAAACTGTGTTGTTTTGGGATTTTTTTATGACTCATGAACTGAACTCATGATAAATTTTATCCATACCCACTGGATATGAGCAATCGTGGTTTCTGATTGGCTATTCCATTGCTACGGTAATGTGTGCATATACCATTAGTAGCTACCTCACTACAAAAAAAAAATAAAAATCAACGGAAGTGATCGTGACTTGTGTTATGCTAACTGCTAACAATAGTCAGCTGGCTTTTCTGCTCATTCAAGACTTACGAGTGTTCCATGAAAGAAAAGAAGAAGAAGAAGAAGCTGCTGCGCTGTGCACATTAGGCTAATTGGCTGTTCCAAACTGGCCCAAGGTGTGAATGGGTGTGTGAATGGCTGTGTGTGTGTCACCCTGCAATGGTCTGCCGACCGAATCGGGGAGTTCAGGGTGTCTGCCTATGCCCAGTGATGGCTGAGATAGGCTCCAGCGTCCCCGTAATCCTGATAGGATTAAGCAGTTTGGCAATTGAGTGACTGAGGGAGTATGTGTGTGTATATAAAGAGAGATAGAGAGTTGGTATAAAAGATTATGGAATAGCAATCAGCTTTCTTACCTGAGCACATCTCCTGTGGTTTTCACACCAGCCTAGAACCTCATCACTCTGCAAAAAAAAAAAAAGGACAGGGGGTGTAATTAATCATGTAAACGATATTTTTTGCATTTATAGAATGCAGACTTTTCATATAAAGTTTTCCAATTCACTGCAGTCAGTCATATTCCTACATTATATCTGTTTTTTATGTCATCGTTTGTAGGTTGGAAGCTGAATTGTTTCCAGAGTGAGGAAGTGCACTGGGCACGGATGAATCAGACTAGATATAAACACGGGAGTACCACACACCAACGCAATGACCTCTAGCGTACGTCAACCTCTAACCACACAGACTGCTGGAAAACTTGCAGCCGGGAATTAAACGTGACTAACAAAGCTAATCATAGTGAAAAGTGTCTGTGTTTTGACCCAAGCCCTCTTCCTGATTCAAGCTGAAACATCCTGGACAGTTCCAAACGGCCTTCAGCCGCTTCCACAAAGGAAAATTGCAACAGTCTCACTAAAATAACAGAAGAAAACGCAAGCAGCAAGTCAGTCATAAACAGCCATCTAAATCAAATCACAAAGCACCGGCACAAATTCTGTCCCTCTAAGCAGGCTTAATTACCTCTCTCTAAACACCCCCCTCTGGGCAACCAACATTTATCCTCCGCAAATTCAGCTCATGCCACTTACGAGCTCCCACGCTGCCTTTGTGAGGTCTTAATAAGCTCTTAAGGAGAAAAGAAAAGCCCATTATGTTCGAAAGACTGTCCTGAGGTCCAAAAAAGTGATCTCGAAAGGAATGTTGGAACGTAATATCATCCCAAGGGATTACATCACCCTTTTAAATCCTTCTTGATGAGCCTTCCATTTGAAAAGCCAAAACCCACACCTAGAAACTATAGGCCAGAAACAGTAACAGGTTCATATGCCAAACAGGTGAAAAACAATGAGAAGGACATCAGTATCAGTCTAGCTTCAAAATTGGTGTGATTAAAGGAAATTAAATACTTTTACAATGCAGGTACAGTCAGAGCATTAACCTTTTTGAGTCATCAGAGGTGCTTCCGATTCATGGCAGAGCTCTGTTGCACGGAAACACAAGTCCTTCCCGAACGACTGTACACGATACAGATAAAAATAATATCTTTTAAATGAATAGAACTGAGTGGCATGGTGGCATTAGCACGGCCGCCACACAGCAAGAAGGTCCTGGGATCGAGTCCAAGGGGTATGCATGTTCTCCCTGTGCTTGTGTGGGTTTCCTCCAGGTACACCGGTTTCCTCCTTCAGTCCAAAGACATGCACATACGTGAGTGTGAGTTTTAATGGTTGTACGTGTGTTTGCCCTGGAGAGCTGTTCAGGAATGAGCCTTCACCCAATGCTGGTTGAGATTGAGCGGTTTGGCAAATGAGTAAAAGTTGTCTAGCTTTTTTAATTGAAACAATACACTAAACCTTTCTTCATAGTCTTTGCAGTATTTCCAGTTTGGAACACTGACCCCGTGTTTACACGCCTCTGAAATCCACGGCATCTCTGTTTTTTGATGAAACCATATTCTATGTACACACTACACACATGGTCCGTGTTCCATATTCTACGACCCCGAGGATGCCAAAAAGCCAGCTGCAAAAGCCAAGGCCAGAACATAGCCTTAACACCCAAACACATACGCTTTTGTTCTGTTTGTTTGTACCCCATTTAGCGGCTTATTTCACACAACATGCAAACTGCCATTATTCATGGGAATTTATTTTTGTCTCTTCAGCTTACTCGAGACAAACCCTCAGAGAACGGAGAGAGGGAAGTCATCAGAGAGATAGGATCTAAACAAGAAAGGCCAGAATGGGGGGTGAGGGGGTTCGCTGTTAGATAGGCTGCGTTAAGCTGCGTCACTCAGCCCGGCAGCCGCCCCTTTGTTCTCGGCCCCTATACCACATGTGCAGCTGTTTCAGCTCCAAGCACAAAAGAGAAAAACTCCATACCACAAAGACACACGCGCCAACATATCTAAACAGAGTTTATGACATTTGACAGCAAAAATGTCGCGTGAAATTGGTGCAGGGTTTAACCCCTCAGGGCCAAAGCGACGGTGCTTTCTGACTATACGTTCGACATTTACATTTAACTTCCTAATTCTGCCATTATGATGATCATTGAACAGCACGGTTTGATTGTAATGGTTTCTGTCTGAGGTTTTCTCATCCTAAATACCAAACAGAGCTGACTCTTGATCTTTGCTTTATGAAGCATGATGGTAAAAAGGAACCACATTCAAGCAGCCCTACTCGACTACTCAAATGGACAGAGTCGCGAGTGATTGTGGCAGCTGAATGTCTAGCAGCATTTTCTGTGGACAGGAAGAGCTCATTTAGACAAAAGAAGAGTGAATCAGAGGGACCTGGTTATTAAGTCCTGCTTTATGCATGTAGGTCAACTGACAATTGTAATGACCTTTCTCCAGCATGAAATTCTCGGCCATGTAGACACAACACTTCTGCTGGCTTTCAAATAATTTTCAGATAGAAGGTGAGGAGAAACTAACTGACATTTATGTTTAAAACCTGTTCATCTCTGTTAAGATATTTACACAGCAGCAGTAAGTCATGGTGTATATGGTGAATGTATATTATATACACCAATCAGCCATAACATTAAAACCACCTGACTGCTGTGCAGCTTTCCAGAACCATATGCAGAAAGCTGTAATACACAGTATGTTCTGACACCTTTTTATCATATCCAGCATTAACAGTAGCTCTTCTGTGGGATCAGATCAGACGACAAGCCTTCGCTCCTCACACGCATCTCATTGGGCACCCATTACACTCTCGGCAGTTGACTGGTTGTCCTTCCCTTGGTAGGTACTTACAACTGCATACCTAGAACACCCACAAGACCCTTGACCCCGTAAGGCTCTTGTCAAAGTTACTCAGATCTTATTATTTGCTCATTTTTCCTGCTTCCATCACATCAACTTTGAGGCCTGACTGTTCACTTTCTGCCTAATACATTCCACTCCTTGGAAGCTACCACTGTAACGAAATAACAGTGTTATTCCCATCATCTGTCAGTGGTCATAATGTTATGGATGATTGGTGTATAACAACACTACTGGGATCTCTTTGGTGCTTCAAATATCCATATTTGTATTCAGGTTCGAACCTAAAGTAGATGTGCCCTAAAATAGAATTTTTTAAAATTATTATTTAAAAAAAAAAGACAGAATTCTGGTTGACAGTTCCTCAACCTCAATTAAATTCCTGGAGTTCATAATTGGTCTTAACTGGTGCAGTGGAGTGGAACAGTGGCATAGTGGGTAGAACGTCTGCCTCACAGCAAGACGGTCAGAGCGAAGAAGGTCCGAGGGCTCGGGGGTTTCTGTGTAGAGTTTGCAAGTTCTCCCCTTGCTTGCGTGGGTTTCCTCCAGGAACTCTGGTTTCCTCCCACAGCCCAAAGACATGGACATTAGCTAATTGGTTGTGTTCCAAATTACCCCTAGGTGCGAATGTGAATGTGAGTGTGAGTTTGAATAATTGCATGTGTGTTGGCCCTGCTATGGTCTGGTGAGCTGTGCAGGGTGTACCCCGCCTTCGCCCAGTGTCGGCTGAGATAGGATTTAGTGGTTCACCAAATGAGTGAGTAAGTGCTTAAAAAGCTATTAGTTTTGTTTGTACCTGCTACAGATATTTTCGCACAAGTTAATTCTAGCTTTACTTAAACCACCATGACTGTAGTTGTTCTTCCTAACAGCTTGACGATAGTTCAAGCTGTTAGGAAGGATGCTGTAAATGTACCACACATCCCTATGTACTCATGTTTAGGAATATGGACGTCATACTACACTCTACACTACACTACAATGGACGTTGTACTATGGACTTTCTTCGTCTTAAAATCATCACTCATGTCTACATGAAATGATATAAGAATAGTTCGCTTTCTCTTCATACCTGTGTTTGACTTTCTTTAAAACCCATTATGTTTATCATAAATAACTTATTCACAGAACGCCTCCTGAACGCCTCTCTGGTGTGGTGTTTCGGGCATGTCCAACCAGGAAGAGACCCCGGGGCCGACCCAGAACACGCTGGAGGGACTACGTGTCTCGGCTGGTCTGGGAACGCCTTGGCATCCCCCTGGAAGAGCTGGAGGAAGTGGCTGGGGAGAGGGACGTCTGGACCTCACTGCTTAGGCTGCTGCCCCTGCGACCCGACCCCAGAAGAAGCATAAGAAGATGAATGAATGAATGAATGAATGAATGAATGAATGAGTATTCGGTTGCATTCTGTACGAAACAGATATACATGAGGTGTTTGACAGGCACACAGCGATTCACATAATAGCTGAATATTTGATGACCAATCATCAACGCTGTAAAATAATTTAGTCTCCGTCCCTCCTTTGAAGCCCTTCAGTTTATAACTATTCTGGGAATCACATCATAAACTAAGACCAAAGCTTATTTATTTCAGCCCACAAAGCATCTCAACTTCAAGTCGTACTCCAAGTGCCATAATTACGTACTTTTGTTCTCTGGCTCAAGTCACGAGAGCGTTTCATGCCTCTTTGCATCGGCCTGCTTATGATGCAGCAAGTACAGGCATGGACCTGATGACATTTCCCGGAACGAGAATTATGAGCTTATTTTTTTTTAATCATTTTGGCACTTCTGGTTAGAATGTTGTTAGGACACAGCAAGAGGTAAACACAACCAGGGTCTCTCACTGCTCGTTCCAGTCCCCTTCATCCTGTAAACAAGTATTCTGAAATACGGAGCGGTTTCGGTGGATTTTTTTATTACCTCTGTGAGTAAGCGCGTGCACATTTTAACACAGTGAAATAGCTGCTTTAAAAAGTTCCCGTAATGTTCCGAATGTGTAAATATTGTGCATATTGTGCAGAAAACAATGCAATTAAGGATTTGAGTCAAAGTGTTACACCACACGAGGGCCACAAAGACAAAAGACCGCCATAGAGTTGCCCCCCCCCACCCCCACCCCCACCACCATTTCATATCCATGATGCATTGGGCCACTTTTGTCTGCATTTACATGGAAGGGTTGCAAATCCTCCGCAGAACCTATTTTTAAGAACAAACATCCATGCACACTCTCATTCGCACTTAGGGGCAATTTGGAACAACCGATTAGCCTAATGTGCACGTTTTTGGACTTTAAGAGGAAACCGGAGTACCTGGAGGAAGCCCACACATACACTCACCGGCCACTATATTAGGTACACCTGTCCAACTGCTCATTAACACTTAATTTCTAATCAGCCAATCACATGGTGGCAACTCAGTGCAT
>JAQMYF010000002.1:29204619-29219636 GCA_030014195.1 Neosilurus mollespiculum | reverse complement strand
TATATAGACTTTCCCGGGTAGGCTGAGGGGTGTGATTCCACAATAGTTGAAACACACCCTCCGGTCCCCTTTATATATATATATATATATATATACATATATATAAACAATTTTGGATATTACCTAGTTGGTGCACAACATCCTTAATTCTGGTAGGGATGTTTATTTGGCTAAACCTGACCAGGCACTTATTGCTTAAATTAAAACAAGGATGTGTTTGTTTTCACTGATAGCAACAAAACTAGTCCAAAATTAAACCAATGAATCAGACCAAAGGTTTTAAACTAACAACAATGTGGTGCAGCCTGTAACTACTGTCTGGAAAAGCAGACTGGAAAAACACTAGGGCGGCACGGTGGCGTAGTGGTTAGCATGCCCTCATTACAGCAAGAAGGTCCAAGGTTCGAGTCCTGGGCTCAGCAAGGGCGTCTCTGTGTGGAGTCTGCATGTTCTCCACATGCTTGTGTGGGTTTTTTCTGGGTACACTAGTTTCCTCCCACAGTCCAAAGGCATGCACATTAAGCTAATTGACTGTTCCAAATTACCCCTAACTGTGTGTGTGTGTGTGTGTGTGTGTGTGTGTTTGTGTGAAATGCTGTGTGTGTGTTGCCTTGCGATGGTCCAGAAAACTGTTCAGGGTGTACCATGTCTTCGCTCAGTGTCGGCTGAGATAGGCTACAGCCTCTCCATGGTCCAAGTAGGAGTAAGCGGTTTGGCAAATGAATGACTGGAAAAACACTTTCCTCTCTTTGTTTTTATGTGAATTTATGACAGATGTTTTTTTGTTTGTTTGTTTGTTTGGTTTTTTTTTTGTATTTATTGTAGCAAATCTCTGGGAACTGCAACACTACTATCCTGCACACATCAGACGGCCTCACCTACCTCTACAGCTATGACTGCACCCTTGTACCAGGTTTTCAAATCAACAGTCCCAAGATACACTTATGGGCTATAATATAATATACTATAATAGTATTAAAATAGAGCTAATTGCTCCGAATCTGTTTCCCAGACCCCCCGGAAAAATTACAGCAGACATGCCCAGACTGCCCCATACTGTTGCATGTGGATAGTGACAAAGCCGTGTCCAGTGCTAAGATCACACTACGCAGCTACAACGGTCAGAGCACTCTGCCTGTACAGCTCACTGTGGCTTCTATAACCAGAGCCTCCCACCAGGTATCGCATCACCCCACCACACACACACACACACACACACACACACACACACTCAAATGCAGTAAAAAATGCCTGTTAACCAATAGCGGGCCATAAATGTAGTCATACTTGATTATAGCTATGTATTGATGTAAGTTCAGTCATTCATTAGTCAGACCGTTTCATCCTACTAGGGATGCAGGGAGGTTGGAGCCTAACTCAGCCGACTGTGGGTGAAAGCAGGGTACATCCTGAGTGGCTCGCTCTCTAGTCCATTGCAGGGCCTTGCTGTATGTTCTCACTCACTCACTCTATCACTCATTTGCCGAACAGTTTAATCCTACTGTTAGGGGCAGAGGGAGACTGGGCGTAGGTGGGGTACACTCTGAACAGCAGGGCAACGCACACAAACCCTTAACACTCACAACCACAGCTAGAGGCAATTTGGAATAGCCAATTAACCTAACGTGCATGTCTTCATACTGTGGGAGGAAACCGGAGTAACTGGAGGAAACCTACGCAAGCGCAAGGAGATCATGCACACTCCACACAGAAACGCCCTGGGACTCAAACCCAGGACCTTCTTGCTGTGAGGCGGACGTGCTAAGCACTAGCCACCGTTTCGCCCCCTGCTGCATGTCGAGAACATAAATCAGTTAAATTCATCTCCACAAGTGCTCAAGACTGCACCATAAACTGAAAGAAAGAGGAAGGTCCTAGAAGGATGCCCTTAAGGTTGTGCATAATTTTACCTGGGTAGTCCACCGCTATATTTGTGCCTACGGAGCTGCTGCTTCTGTAATCACAAGATGTTCAATGTTAAAGACTATACCAGGACTCTTATTCACGATATGCTTATGCTGAGAATCCCTTCAACACACTGAGTACTATTTCACTTTACAACAGTAGAAGAGTAATAATTTATAATCCCGATATCTGCTATCACTTCGGAGTCTGGTTCTTCATCATGTTATGTCAGGGAGATTTACTATCGTCTGTTGTCTCTGGCTCGCTTGTTAGCGATCTAAATCCACATCTGGATTTCGGTAAAGCTGCTTTCTGACATCGTCAACTTATAAAACCTCTAGGTAAATAAATCTGAGCTGAACAAATATACAGAGTTTCCCATTTACCCCAATATAATGTTAAGTGTATGACTAGTAAGCAATGGAAATCTATTTCATAATAAATCTATTCTATAAACGAATCCAGTATTAGAAACTTCTTTCAGATGACATAGAACAGTCGATTCAGTCCCTACAGCGTGTATCTGGTGTAAACATGACAACCAAGTCGCCAGTTTGTTTGCACATTATTACCTTGTATATGAGATAATTAGAACTGAAAGAAAACAAAATATTCTAAAGCAAATAGATTTTTCCCAGCTGCCCCCATTGCATTACAAAATTCACCTACAAGCTGAAGATTTGTTTATTTTTGTTCATATTGTTTTTTTGTTTTGTGTTTTTTGTTTAGTAGGACGGGCAGGTTGGTCCAATTTTTCGAGGCGGGCCGCATGGTGGCATAGTGGTTAGCACGGGCTTCCTCACAGCAAGTCACATCTGTCTGTCTGTTTGTATGTCTTTTAGCAGGATTACACAAAAACTACTGAACTGAATTAACATCAAACATGGTGGACAAGAACCCGTGACATTTTGGAACGGATATGGATCAAAATCCTGATCTAGGGACTTATTAGAGGCTTTTTAATAAGCATTCTTTATAGATTCCCCCCCCCATTTTGCAGGATTACGTAAAAACTTTTCATTAAACTTGGTAGAAGGGTGGGTCCCAGGCCTGGAAATAACCCATTACATTTTGGAGGAGATCTCTACATGGGATTACGTAAAAAGAAAAGTGTAAAAAAAATCCCCAAATCCCACATAAATCCCCCACTAGGGAGAGACATTTCATTAAAACTATGCCAAGTTATAATAATCCATTTGTGCCTCGTGGAGGTACCTTGCACGCTATCAGTGCTCGTCTAGTTTTTTAACTGTTACAAAGTACTGACAAGAGGCTCCTCGAAAAATGTTTAATAAATGTCCTGTTACAGAAAGCTTCACCATATCAGCATTTACACATTTATAAATAACAGCAAAATATATCTGTTCATTATTAATGTTTATTATTACCATGTAAATGTATTGTTACTATAGAAATAATAACATCGATGAGCATGTGATCATAAAAAGCTGTGATTTGTCTTGCTCTACTTTAAGAAAGTTACTGATGTAGAAAAATAATAAGGCCATTTTGACCAATCAGATACAAGAATTCAGCTGTTTTGTGGAGTAATAATTTATATAATGTAATCCAGTCATGTCACTGATTTATTTAACTTATAACACAAATCATGAATCAGTTTTATAAGAAATATAGTTCCAGGCTCTAGAAAATCCCCAAGATGCAATTTAAAGTGAATGGCTTTAAAATAAGAGGAAAGCAGATCATGTTGCCTAAATTTATATCGAGCGCTGAATTGTCTGTGGGATTAACTGAAATGTTTTTTTGTTTTTTTTAATTTTTTTTTAAATTTATTTTTATTGATCAGGTCCTCCCAGTTGCAGCCACTTTTGTTGAGTATACTGTGCAGGAGTGCTCTGTACCACCAGTGGATGAAGCTTTGTGTGTGCCAGCAGATGCAGGGAAGGGGGTATGCACGTAAAAATGGCTATTGTTGCCCCATGACTGTCGATTATGCATCATAATTACTTGCTACAGCATTTTGTATAGTTTAAAACATCGCTATTATTATAAACCTGTGCAAAGATCCACATTTATAAATCCATGGAAGCCTAACTCATCCTCATCCTAACCGCCCCCCCCCCCCAGATGCTAGCATCAGTTTGGGAATTTTATTGCTATTTGCCTATTTTCCCAAGGTGCTATTTGTTTTTGTTTCAGCCCATTGGTTTCTGTGCCGGGGCGGTTTTTGGCACGGAAGCGATTTCGACCGACGTTAAGGTGTCCTGTGAAATATTCCACCCTCAGGTACCATAAATATCCTCTTTGTTTGTCAGCCTTGTTCCCAAGCTCATGCTCTATAAAAGTTTATTTTCTTGGAAGAGAAAACTTTCCAGCTTGGAAGGAATAGTGAATAAGATCCAGATGGAGCCGATGACAGCAAAACAACACCCCAAAGGAGTCTTCTGTGAGTCAGGAGCATCGGAGGGTGAAACAAGACAGCCAAAACTAACACAGAAACTCCTTTAGACCTCTTTTTGCCCCCAATCACCCTACACCTCATCAATCTTTATTTTTCTTCTTCCCTCTTTAGCGTCCTTCTCCATTTGTAAGTAAAAGTGGTCAGTATTAATAACTAAACAGAATTCAAGACAATATATAGCGTCACAGGTTACAGCACAAATAGCATCATAAATGAAAGACACGGATAATTCCTAAAGTTTAGTGAATTTAATAGATGACTCATTCATTAATTTGAATGGTTTAATCCTATTAGGATTGCGGGGTGGTTGTACCCTGGGCGAAGGTGGTACCCCCCCCCCCCCCGAACAGCTCGCCAGTCCGTCGCAAGGCCAACACTAACGCAACCATTCACATTTGCATCCACACAGAGGGGCAATCGAGCATATCAAATTAGCCGGCATTTCTTAGGACTGTGGGAGGAAACTGGAGTACCCAGATGAAACCCATACTAGCACAGGGAGAACATGCAAACACCACACAGAAATGAGCCAGGGCTTCGAACCCAGCACCTTCCTGATGTGAAGCAGATGTGCTAACCGCCACACCACCATGCCATCTTATTCACATTTATCTTATTCATATTTTTTCTTTTAATTTTGAGGCTTTTGTTCAAGGTCACAATAAAAACTGTAAGTGCAGCCATAACTGATGATTGTAATCGTAGACTTGCCTGAACTGTTCACCTTTCTGTGAACATACAGGGACACATCAAAAGTAAAGGGACACCATCATTTTTGAAAATGATTTCACTCCTTCACACTTACTCCTTTGCCAAACTGCTTGATCCCACCAGGATAGGGTTGCTGGGATACTGGAACCTATCTCAGCTAACACTGGGCGAAGGGGGATACACCAGGAACAGACCATCACAGGGCAACACACACACAAACAAAATCTTTCACAATCACATCTAGGGGCAATTTAGAGCAGCCAATTAGCCTAACATGCATGTCTTTGGGCTGTTGGGAGAAACCGCAGTCCCAGGACTTGAACCCAGGACCCTCTTGCTGTAAGGCGAACATGCTAACCACTACGCCACCATGCACACTGAACAGCTCGCCAGACCATCGCAGGGCAACACACACCATGAGGCAATTTGGAGCAGCCACTTAGTATAATATGCTCCTAAAAGTTGCGATAACTTTATTTCTAGACGCCCCAAACATTTCGTTAAAATGTTACAGGTAAAATTTCAATAAATGTCTCACAAACATTGTCAGAAGATGTTACAGTAACATTCATTTTCAGTGAGTGTGCACTATGTGTACTATGGTTTCCTTTACAGTACCTGCATGATTCACTGGAAAGGAAACCCCAGTAGGGATGTGTACAGTCCTTGTACCACGGTGCTGGGGTGCTGTATTGGGGGCCTGGATATGCGCAACATTTTGGCAAAGTCAAAGCAACATTGTGCATCAAAGTCGTGTCCATGTCCTCAATAAACATTATGGCTTAACATTGTAAGAATGTTCAGATAACGTTTTGTGCAACCGAACAAATTGTGATCTTCATGATCTCAACGTCGCGATAAAGTTGTTAAATGTTGCCCGTTAGCTGGGTACTTTTTAATTTAGCATGGACTGTAGTGCCTTAACATGTAACAATGCTCCTTGTTCATTGTTTGAGCTACATTTTCTTTTTCCAAAATAAGGACCCAAAAGGGGACCATGTTCGAGAAATAGCCCAAACACACCCAGCCTTATGGGTATTACCAAGTACACATTAACCACACAGAACCATACAGGGACAGAATCGATAAAATCTAGGCATCATAAGTGTGCTATCGGGTGGATATACAGTACAGTTTAAGAGCTGGTGAATGAATGAATCCATTTCTACTGGTGCAAATAATGAAATGATGGATTTTATTCCTTCATTCTCTAGCGCTTTTGGAATTCCCTTGATGCCAGCACACCAAAAGCCGAAAAGCCCAGCCCTCGACCAGAGGTACCGGCCCCTCCTCCAGTCCTCGTTGTTGATGCCCCTGTCCCCACGTTTCATGACACCAATCCAGGTGTACTGCTAGACCCTGTTCAGCAACTTCTTCCACAGAGCCCAAATCCTTATCAAACATCCAGTGAATCAAGCGAGTCTTCTTCATCAGAGGAGACTGCTGGCACGGTTCAAATCGCCAGGCCTCCGCTGAACTTCCGCTATGTGTTTTCACGCCAGAGGAGAGAGGCATCTGCAGTAACAATCACTCCCACTTTCCTGGATGTGTTCCCTAGCATACCGTCCCCTTTCCGTTCCTGCCCTGGAGCATCTCGCTATATTACTGCATAAAAAATATTCACAGCATGGTCACGGAAATTCACGCAAAATGAAACAGACAGACATTTCTTAGGACTTTGTTGAAAGAATCCAAGGAAATTGTGCCTAGTTCCTAGAATGTTTACACAATATTTTGGAGATCTGCATGGTTGCAACACTATATGTCTCTTTGTACTGAACAAGTAGAATAAAGAATCTTTATGCTATTGTGATTTTCATGCTGTGATTGTTCTTGTATACACTTAAATTGCCTAAGAAGTTTCTGCAAAGCACTTTACTTTTAAAAATTAAATCATTAAATCCTAAAGACTTTTGTCTCTTGTCTTATCACAGTGTCTTTTGTTTAAATAAAAACACATTTGTGGCATTGTGGCGGGCTTGGGGGTTTCTGTGTGGAGTTTGTATGTTCTCCATGTGCTTTTGTAGGTTTCCTCTATGTACTCCGGTTTCCTCCCCCAGTCCAAAAACATGCACAGTAGGCTGATTTACGGTTCCTAATTGCCCCCTGGTGTGAGAGTGAGTGTGAATATTTGTGCCTCTTGGCTCCACAATGGCTTGGGGAGCTGTTCAGGGTGTACCCCACCCTCTCCCAGAGTCGGCTGAGATGGGCACCAGAATCCCCGTGACCCTAGGATTACACGGCTTAGAAAATCACCGAATGAATATTTGCGACAGCTCCATAATCGAGCAAAATCTAAATATTAAACTGTTTAAATAATAATGTGAGCACCCTAGTCAAATCTCACTCACTCACTTCTTTGGGTCACAGAAAGGCTGGTACCTATCTCAGCCAACACTGTGTGACACACACTCACACCTAGGGGCGATTTGGAACAGACGAGTAGCTTAACGTGCAGCGTGCACCCTGCCTTCACCCAAAGTTAGCTGTGATGGGTTCTAGTCATCCGGCAAGCCAAAAAGGCTATACATACTGCACATAGAAAATTCTCAATATACTTTGTATATTTACTAGTACACTGAACACAGAAATAGTTAATTGTGTCCAACGTCCCAGTCCAAATAAGGAGGCCAGAAGACAGACGGTCATTAACACTGTCGAGCAAATAATCTTTTGACTCCTCTTTCAACATCCGTCTACATTTGGCCAGTTAAAATAAAATCTCACCTTATTCTTTTTTCAGAGTTGTAATTGTGTTGCCACTTCAAATTACATTTTCTACTATATCGTTGAACGGAAAGATCTTTGAATGCGCTGAACGCCTGAACGGAAATATCTTTGTCTTTCACTTCACATGAATGAATGAATGAATGAATGAATGAATGAATTAAAGCAGGAACTGGGAATAATTATGTTCTCACTTTGATTAGCAGCCGCATCCACATCACTCTCATCACCTAAGATCAAATTCACTCATCACAATAAACATCAACCTTATTACCTTTCGTGTGAGCTACGCGGAAGGTACTGTGACATGCCGATTTCCGTTCCACAGGAAATTGTGTGTGTTTGTCTGTCTGCAGTCCATGAGTGCGCGCTCGGTCCTAGTAAGTTATTACCTTTTGCGTGAGCTACATATCGTTCATGATGTTATTACTAGACATTTGAAAGATTGTACTAAAACAAAGTAATATTATGATAGTCATCACATTTACATAGACAGGAAGTTCCCAGCCTTGGTTCGATTCCCGGGCTCGGGGCGATTTTGTGCAGAGTTTGTATGTTCTCCTCATGCTTGCGTGGATTTTCTCCAGGTACTCTGGTTTCCTCCCACAGTCTAAAAACATGCACAGTAGGCTAAATGGTTGTTCCAAATTGTCCCTAGGTGTGAAAGTGAGTGTGAATGGTTGTATGTGTTTTGGCCCTGTAATGGCCTGGTGAGATGTTCAGGGTGTACCCTGCCATCGCCCAGTGTCATCTGAGATGGGCGCCAGCCTCTCCGTGACCCTAGTTAGGATTAAGCGGATTCGAAAATGAATGAATGAATATAATATTCAACATAAATACTGTACATAAAGACGAGAGATGGTGTTGTGTTTATATGACACACTTATATGAACTAGTTAATGTTTCTTGATTAGTACACCTCAGAGGGTCACTGACCTGGGCAAAGATGTGATATGTTTGTTAAATCTAAGCAAACAAGCATTTACTTTATGCAATACTGCCTTATCTATCAACCTTGTAAAGAAACCTGTAATCTAATGTACCTTTGGGTTGTTTTTTTAACCTTTCTCCCATCGCCATGTTCAACAACGCACAAGTTAATCATTTATATTTTCAGTGAATGCAAATGAAATCTCAAGAACTGTATCCCGACGCCTTTGATAAGATTATCCAAACCAGTAGCAGTTCAGTGTTTTGTCTGATGATTATAAAGAAGTATGTTAATTTAAGGAGATAATCTCTTTATATAGTCAGCTCGCAAATCTAGGTTATAATATTACTCTAGTCAGATTCATGACTCAGTATTAAAATATAATGGCATAGTAGTTAACACGTCTGCCCAACAACAAGAAGGTCCTGGGTTCGATTTCTGAGCTCGGTAAAGGCGTTTATATGTTTCCTCTGGGTACTCCAGTTTCCTCCAACAGTCCAAAAACATGCACATTAGGCTAACTGGCTGTTCCAAATCACCCATAGATGTGGTTACAAGTGTAAATAGTTTTATGTGTGTTGACCTTCAATGGTCTGGCGAGAAGTTTACGGTGTACCCTGCCTTTGACCAGTGTTGGCTGAGATGGGCACAGCCTCCCCCGCAACCCTAACAGGATCAAGCGATTCAGCAGATAAATGAATGAATATTCCATTAAAACTTTCAAGTCCCAACAGCACTATATGGCCCAATGATTAATCCTCTATGCCCTCTCTAAATCCTATTTGTTTTTGCTCTTAATTGATTTGTAACTGGGGCCTTGAGACATATTGATAGGGTGAGTTATGAATTTGTGTTATTTGCAAATGAAACAATTGCGGGTTTCCAAAACATGAAATCTGAGTTACGAACAATGTGTCTGACCACACGGCAGAACAGGATGGCTGTAGGTATGATGTTAGCCAAACAGAGTGGAGTGTGCATCATGTTTAATGTGGCCTGCTGCCCCTTGAAACCCACAAGGATCCCATGCTGCCCCTTGAAACTACTAAGATGGCTTGAGCCCTGATTTAGGGGTGGTACTGTGGTGCGATAATAATTATTCCCATATAACCCTGCTATTGATGTTATCTTCATTGCCTTGTATGTATACTGTATCCAATTTTAGATGAGCAACATGACAAATTATTTAGGGTAATATTTGTTGAGGGGAAAATTTATGGGGAACCCTGGGAGACCAGACAGGGAATTAACAGTAAGGGAATAGGGAGCCAAGCTAAGCCTGGCAGTACAGAATTAGACAAGAATGTTAAAATTAGTGGTTGTCTGTCTCCAGAAGGAGCTCTGCGTAGGGCCTCAATGCAGAGGACAGCATCACATAAAAAAATGTTCACAGTTATTAAATGGCCTAATTCCTAGGTTTGTTCAATCCAATTCATGCAGAATATGCAGGAGATTGTTAATGAAGCAGGAAAAATTAAACCCTGATATAACAGAGACTGCATTTACAATAAAAAATGCATAACAATGATAGAGTCATATCGGATTAATCAGACATAATATCAAGGACTTTGGAGTCACAGGAGAATTAACCACTTGGGAGTACATCTGTTGTAGGTGAAACGAGTTTCAGTAATAATTTGATATTAACCAATTAGAACAGTCCAATATGACCCGCCTTGGGGATTTTTAAGACCATGCATGGGGGATCATTTTCAGTGTGCACTGACATGCTTAAATCCTTAGGTTTGCCTTTGTAATAAAGTTTATTGGTGGTTCTAAGAACCTTTTGGTGTTCCTTGTTTATCCTTGAACCTATGCGGAAGAAGGGAGAATCTCTGTACCACAACAGGCAAAAAACTGTTGACTCTCGTCTCTTTATTCTATGAAGTGCAGAGACTGAGACCTCAGTCTCATGCTTGTAGCTTTGCTCTGAAGTCTACTGTACGTTGTGCAATGAGAGGACTCCTGATTTTAGCGGTGTTGTGCCAGGGACTGTTTGCAAGCAATCCCTCAGAATGTATACTTTATACAGGTCAGGCCGCTGCTGATGAAGCCGTATACCTCATTAACAAACTACACCATCATGGATACAAGTTCAAATTGGACAGCTTCATAATAGATCCGGTGAGTATATAACTGAGGAGAGTGAAGAGAAAAGTGATTTTTAATGCATCCTATGTGTCTATATTGCATACATTTAAATGACTTATGGTGTTTTTCTAGAGTCCTCCAAGTCTGCCTTCCTGTCTAACTCAGTTAACCTTGACATTAAAAGAGACCAAATGCCATATTGTGAACCCAAAGCCTTTTGATGAATGTGAGGTCAGGGAGGAAACTGAGACGGTAAGCTTAAATTATATTCTATTAGTTGTTTCAGTGCATTAACATTCCATGCACTTAACACTTTTTTCCTTCTTCTTCTTCTTTTTTGGCTTGAAGCCAGTAACAGCAAAATGCAACGTCTCTTTATGTAATGGTGGAGAAAAACCAGGCATTGCACGTTTAATCTGTGATACCGAGCCAGGTAAAACAGCTAAGTGGTACTTTGCTAACACTGTACTAATCAATGCAGGAATATAATAAATTTGGGCTTAAAGCAGCTGACTGATATATTTTATGGTGTTTACCCAGGTTCGAGTGAAGAATTAATAAAGATCTGCCCTGATTGCCCATATCTCCTTCCCTTGCATGATCCTAAGGGCTTGGAAAGCGTAAAAGCTGCCACCGAGAAATTCAACAACGAGCCCACCCAAACGTCCAACTTTAAACTATTGGAAGTTGGCAGGCTGAGTTCCCAGGTAGATTAAGTGTATTTTGAAGAAAATCAAGCATGACATAATACCTATATATAAGCACAGCATGTTCTAATTTTTTGATTCAGTTTTCTTAGAGAAGGTGGCACAGTGGCATAGTGGTTAGTACGTTTGCCTCACAGCAAGATCCATGGTCAGCCGGAAAATGAGTGAGAGGTTTTTTAGAGAGTGAGATGAAGTATCCAAGCCATTCTTCAGTTTGTACAGTGTTTTTTTGTTGTTTGACTTTCCAGTTTAACATGGTAACGGGAATGTCCCACTTTGCGGAGTTTGCCATAGTAGAGTCTGAGTGCTCGGATACTGTGAAAAATGAAGAAAAAGCTGTTTGTAGGCGAAAATGCGCCAATGGAACTGTAAGAACACCCATCATTTAAAATCATTATAATTAATAAATATCATGTTGTGGGTTTTTTATTTTTTATTTTTGCCTTTTAATGTGAATGTGTATATGGCAATAATGTATTTCATCTCATACTTAAAGCATCTTGGATTCTGCATATCCACACAACTTGGAAATGGTGAATTGACTGTAGACTGTGAGATTTATGATGTCCAGGTATGTACTGCTTTATTGTTTAATACTATACTGAGAGGCATTAAAAACGCAACAAGCACAATTTTACAGCATGTTGTATATAAACATGAAAATGTAAAAAAAAAAGTGTGGAGTACTTATCAGTTATGAGTAAAAGTGAATACCACGTTAATGTGTGCACGTGGCACGATCACTAGTCTGATAGCCACTCCTTAATTAATCCACAAAGTGGAGCGTGAGACCAAAACATGTTTGTTTGTTGTCAAGTCGCACCTCTGGCTATAAAAAGCCTGGTAAAAAAAAAAAGTTTAAGTTTGTGAAAAGTGAAGATGCCACGACTGCCACAAGCAAGCAGAGACCAGGCCCTGGGCATGCTGAGTGCCAGAATGATCGCTGCAAGGGTAGCAGCATTTTGGCATGCATCATTCAACTGTTGTACTCCTTCAGACACACCACAGACAGACAGGAACCACCCGAGACCGGCCAAGACTTGGCCAGGCATGTGTCACTACACTTGCACAAGAGCGTCATATCCGAGTGATGCATCTGAGGGACCGTTTCCGTCCAGCAACACTGATGGCGGCTGAGGTTCCTGGTACTCGCTGCAACCACGTCAGTGCTCGTACAGTGCACAGAAGGCTCAGGGAAGAAGGTACCCGGTCGTTCAGAACACATGTTGGTATGGTCCTGACAGACTGCAGGCGCTGAAGAACACTAAAATGTGCTTTTACTCGCCACTGTCCGTGTCTGAAATGTCCATTGTTGATTTGTATATTATCTAACTGATTTCGTTAAACATAATAATAAAATTATGTTGCATTTTTAATGCCTCTTAGAATATGTTTAAAGTATATTTCCTAGTTATAATTCACTATCCTTTTGCTTTGTGACAGAACACAACACATCACCCATTTCACCGTTGGCACCGTGAAAGATCCCGACACCGTCCAGGGCACCATGAGCGAGGAGAACATAAAACCAATCCAACACACTCCACACATCCTGGACAGCCTGAGAATACAGAGCACACCAGCCCTAATGATCCACCAGGCCATCAATTCTGTTTTACTCGCTCATTTAAAGGTCCACATCATCATGGACGTCCACATCATCATGGAGGACCATCTCATCATGGACGTCCACATCATCATGGAGGCCCTCCTGATCATGGAGGTCCTCCTCATCATGGAGGTCCTCCTCATCATGGAGGTCCACCTCATCATGGAGGTCGTCCTCATCATGGAGGTCCTCCTCATCATGGAGGTCGTCCTCATCATGGAGGTCGTCCTCATCATGGAGGTCGTCCTCATCATGGAAACCATGGGGAACAAGACAATGACCATGAAAAATCTCACCCAAAGCCAACTCAACCATCCCAGCAAGGGGCTCCTGATGGTCAACCTACTCCCCCAGGATTTGAGGGCCTCTTCTCATTCCGGCATTGCCATGGTGCTGTGAAAATACCACCCTCCATCCATCCTATCTGCCCATTCCCTCCGCCATTCCACCCCATTCATCATCATAGCTGAATTAGCAAGGGATATTTCTTCCATACAATTGGAAGTAGAAATGATAAATAAAATACATAATAAATCTACTTTATTACCACACAATCTGATTCTGTCTGTCATTTATTATTTATGAATACAGCCCAAAGAGGCTTGTATATTGTCATATAATCTATTTAAAGAAAGTGACTCAATAAGTAATCAAAAAAGAAATGAGAACACAATTATAACATACATAAAGAGCAACCACTGAGCCTCCACTGTGACATGTCATTAATACAGTCATGATTAAAATTTAGGATTGATTGCTAATGAACCAAAATATAGCTGCACTCTGGGGGAAATATGTTTCATATAAAATAAAATAAAAAAATAAAATTTTAGTATTTTGAAAATAGTATTAATATCCAACTACCCACCCATTCTGTTCTTCGTTGCACAGCTTTTGACAAGTATAACTACTTCAAACCCAAATTGGGGGCAGCCGTAGCCTAATGGTTAGAGAAGTGGCTTTGGGACCGAAAGGTTTCCCGAACCAGCAGGAAGAATGTGTGGCGGTTGGGGTGTCGAGCCGCACCTTCCCTTCCTCCACCTACATGGCTGAAGTGACCTTGAGCAAGGCACCTAACCCCCAACTACTCTCCGGGTGGCCCCGATGTGTGCTGCAGCCCACTGCTCTGAGGGTATCTGCTTACTTTTGATGGGTTAAATGCAGAGGCAATAATTTCCCTTGCAGGATTAATACAGTATAGCAAAATCAAATAGAAAAGTTAGTTTAACTCGATGACTAAATAATTTACACCATATTCATTTGCCAATTCACTCATTCATATTAGAGTCGCGGGGATGCTGGAGTCTATCTCAGCCAACACTGGGGGAAGATGGACCATTGCAGAGCTAACACACTCACAGTTACATAAACATAGGGCCAATTTGAAATAGCCAATTAGCCTGTTGGCATGTCTTTGGACTGTGGAAGGAAACTGGAGTACCTGGAGAACACCCATGGAAGCACCTGGAGAACATGCTAAATTCAGCTAGGGACTCGACCCAGGACCATGACAGAGGTACTAACCTCTACTCCACCGTGCCTCCTATTTATCCTATACTGTTTTATTAAAATTATTCTTTAATTTTAAAGCATTTGTGTTTGATTTTGATATTTATATACTGTATTAATCCTGCAAAGGAAATCTGGCTTCTGCATTTAACTCATACAAAGTGAGCACACACACACATACACATGTAAACAGCGAGCACACACACTCTTGGAGCAGTGGGCTGCCACACATTGCAGAACTCGGAGAGTAGTTGGGGGTTAGGTACCTTGCTCAGTGGCACTTAAGCCATAAAGGTGTAGGACAGGAAAGAAACATGTATATATATATAGTAAAAAATGCAACCTCTGTCTTAAAGAGAAGTTCCTAATCATATGTCACCCTGAACTATCAACACTGAATAAACG
>JAQMYF010000002.1:29140631-29152688 GCA_030014195.1 Neosilurus mollespiculum | reverse complement strand
AGAAATTAAGTGTTAATGAGCAGTTGGACAGGTGTACCTAATAAAGTGGCCGGTGAGTGTATATATATATATATATAAACCTCCTTTTCAGTTAGTATGAATGGGTGTGTCCAGATTTTTGACTGGTACTGTATGTTGAAGCAGCTGTTATAAACATTTGTTCCCTCACCAGGCCTGGATTTTAAGTTAGGATGGAATCCACTGTACCCATAACTCTGAAAAACATTCTGCAGTCAAAGTAATGATGAGGGTGCAGTGGGACGGTCCTTCAACTTGGAATCTGAAAATTCAGGAACTTGGGCAACATCCATTATTGTCTGATGCTATTTCACTGATTTCAACCCAGTTGGTATAAATTAAATACTACATGTATAGACATAAAATAATCTACATTTATAAATATCACTTGAAATTATATGGAATTTTAAGTGTTCAGTGATTTCAGTCTGTGAGTTCTGGTACAGTGACGATCCTTATTTTTATGAACATGAATACCAGTCAAAAGTCTGGACACAAAAGACACTGTCTCCATATTTTTGAATGGTAGTGTATATACTGAGTAATAGATAGACACAAAGATAAAGACATATAGGGGAAAATGATTTTATGATTTTAATAATAATCAGAACAATATTTTAATACTGCAGATATACCAGGATGGTTTTTGAATGGGCGTAATGGTACTCACAGCACAGCTCTCTGTTCCACATGAATCAGCACACTTCCCCATGCTCAAAAAAGTGAACGCAGCGATAAATACCTGCAATTAGAGTAAATCAACGAATTATGTTATATCTGTGATGTTTGTTACACAGTTGTGTCAGACAGGATGCTGAATAACAGGATGTTTTTTTCTTCTTCATCAGAATTCATCACTGGCTCCAGAGCGAGTGCGTAAGACAAGAGCTCCATTGTCCAACAGTTACTTCCAGTTTTCTGATACCATTCATCTGGATCTAAAGTTAACTAGCTTTTTCTTAAACAGATTTGGATATTTCAACCAAAACTAAATCAGTTCTTGGGCTCTCATGGAAAAAGAAACCCCCCCCCCCCCATTATTTTATTTAAACTTTACCAAAGACTTTACCAAATATCTTAAAGATATATATTCTTTAAAAAAAAAAAAAAAGGATTCCTTAACTTAAAGGTTGGTTACTTTAAATATTTTAGCTTGGAATACTTAAAGAAGGAGGTTCCTCAAAACTTTCCCTGAGGTGCTTATATACTTATTTACTTTTGTATTTATTTATTTATTCATATTTTCTAAGCTGCTTAATCCTAATTCGGGTAGCGGGAAGGCTGGTGCCCATCTCAGCCAACTCTGGGCAAAGGCGGGGTACACCCTGAACAGTTCACCAGACAATTGCAGGGCCGACACACATACAACCATTCACACACACATTCACACACACACACACACACACCTAGGCGTGATTTGGAACAGCTAATCAGCCTGCAGAGCATGTTTTTGGACTGTGGGAGGAAACCAGAGCACAGGGAGAACATGCCTACTCCACATAGAAACACACAATCCTAGGAATCGAACCCAGACCTCCTTGCTGTGAGGCGGATATGCTGACCGCTGTGACACTGCACCACCCTGCTAACCACTGTGCCACCGCGCCGCCCTTATTAATCACTAGCTGAGGTTCTAGACCAAGTTCAATTTATTTCTAGAAAGAAAAACATCAGCCTTGCAGTCTTCTCCATCGTCATTTCAGAGTCATCTTCTATAAATCAATAACCTACAAAGACACAGGAATAATACTCACTGCAATACCACCACCTCCTATTCCCATGAACGAAAACACATATGAGCTCAAATGGCCATTTTTTACAACATCCATCGCTCCATCAGGAAAAAATAGCAGCACATTGGCAACAATGCAGCAGATGGCCAGTGGGATCAAGGCAAAACCTAAAGACCTGGCAAAACCTAAAGAGCACATTGCTTTAAGAGGAAAGAGTGTAACCAGTAAATCCAAAGCAGAAGCAAGAAGCTGTAACTCAACACACTCCAGAAAGGAAACTGAAGTAGGCAGGAGAGGAGTGTAAACTTTTTAGATCCCCCTCCTTCCCATTTCTACACCCACATACTCATCAGATGACCAAGGACTAGTGTAAAGGATATGACGCAGTGCCTTCCATTTCATCCAGTTTAAGGACAATGAATGGGGTTACAGTGACCAGGGCATATTTACATTTTCAATGTGGAAAGAAACCCGAGAACAGATAATGTGACCAAACCCCAATGGTTTGAGGGGTGGGGAAGGGGAGCGGTGGGTCGCGAACTTCTCTTTTCCCTCCAAGCAGCTGCATCCTGTCTCAGATAAGAATAGAAGAATCTTCACAAGGGTTTTTCACTGGTGGAAATGAAAAGCACCACCAGAACAAATGCTACTTCAAATGATGGGATATATATATATCATGAGCACTGAAAACGTGAAGTCTCGACTTAGTAGTACTGTAAGTAGGTAAATGTGTTTTTATTTCTCCTCTAGAGGAACCCTAAATAGTATGTACCAAGTATAATCCCTACGTATTTACAAAACTAATACTATTAACCATCCAGGAAATCCCTAAAGAACCTTCTCTTTAAAAGCTGCTTCTACATGCGCACTTGGACCAGAACCGACGGGCGCAACTTGCTCCGGTGTTTTTTTTAAGTTGGCACAAATTGCTCCATAACATCTTATTCCAGGCGCAACTTACTCATTTGCCCAACCACTTAATCCGACTAGGGTTGCAGGGAGGATGGAGCCTATCTCAGCCGACATTGGGCAAAGGCGGGATACACCCTGAACAACTCACCAGACCATTGCACAGCCAACACACACACACACACACAAGCCCTTGACACTGACACCTAGGGGGAAATTTGGAACCAATTAGCCTAATGTGTATGTCTTTTAAATGTGGGAGGAAACTGAAGTACCCAGATGAAACCTACACAAGAATGGGGAGAACGTGCAAACTCCACACAGAAACGCCCTAACCTGGGACTTGAACCCAGAACCCTCTTGCTCTGAGGCGGACGTGCCGCCCCTGTCCGAAGACAATCAGTGTCAAGTACGAGGGTTTATGTATGCACAGTAGCATCCATGCAGGTTATAAGGTCATTTGGCTTTAGCAGCAGATGGGCAGTACTTCTCCAGTGGTTTCTTGCCTGTTTTGCCTCTAGCTTCCAACTTGTCATCAATTTGAGAGAGACCATGTAAGAACAAAGGAAAGTAAGCACAACATGCTCCAGGCACAAGTTGTTCCAGGGGCAACTTGTTCACACTCCGTGTAAAAGCAGCTTAAAGGTGTTAGAACCAGATATCGTAGAAATTTGGTACAAATTCAAACAAACTATGGCAACATGGATGATTTTTTTTTTTTTTTTTGGTAGATCTTGAATGCTAGCGCCATTATTTTAAACTTTACCGAAGTAATTCTCATACACAGTGCGTTGTGCAAAAGTGCCAGCATGAAATCTTAATATTGAACATATGCTTAACTCAACCTGATTTCCTGAGACAGTTTGTAATAGTGACTATACAGTAGATGGCACCAGATTCTTGCCCAAGGTAGTGAGATACCTGCATATACAGGTTTTTGTTTTGTTTTTCTATTACTGTTTATTAAGATTTGCGTGATCTGAAATGATTCCCAGTGTAACCAACATTAAGAACAACCATGAGTTACGAATTGGTTTACACAATTACGGACTGGTTTACATATTCGGCGGAACTTGGAAAACACGCTTGGCTATTCATGTATTCGCTAACAAGCAAACATAAAATACCCTAAAACTACTTCAACTTAAAGAACCCATTATACATGGGGTATAAAAACTTTCTGCATTCTATTACTATTTTCTCAAAAACATAGCTAAAACACAGATCAAAACAATATTAGAATGTAATAGTAATTTTAATGCATAAAAAGCTAAAATAATATTAATTAGCATGTATTTCCACCGAACTAAACTGAACTATCATTTGCATTTGCATTGTGGTTTGTGCTATGAACAGGGTGTGCCCTCAGAGCTAAAAATAACACTATATAACACAATTTCAATGTTCCACCTCCCCCAGTCTACTTCTTGTGTGAACTCCTGCTGGGAAATGTCTTCATGAAAAAAAAAAAAAAAAATTGATCAGGATAATGAAGAGGTATTCGAGCTGCGGAACAGGCTCCCCCTCGAAACCCTGGCTATAAAATGACTTTCCAGTGTTATAATTCTCTCAAGCAATGGCATTTCCCAGCGTCACAATATGAACAGAGGATAACCGAGTCATACAGGAGACCACATCCCTCCACACCCCGATACACACACCAACACGTCCACACCGCAAGCCCTCCACCCCTGATTTCCATGCTTTTAAATGGGAAGCAAATTCCAAAGTGCTGATACACACAGAAGCAGCCAATGACAATGGAATAGTTTCATAACACACTGAAGGAAATGTCATACAGTACACCCAGAAACGGTGCAAAGGCACAAAGGAGACATTTTCACAGTACAACATTAAATATTTGTTATTTAGATGGATATTCTGGTTCTTAATTTTTTTTTATTACACTTTTAACACTTGCTTACCCACCATTTATTTATTATACCTTCAATAATCACATTACACATAACTTTTACACATAAAATAACGTTAAATATTATAAGCTGAATATTGCTATATAGATATTGTATAGTGTACCGGCACTGGTTATTGAATATGAGAGAGAGAGAGAGAGAGAGAGAGAGAGAGAGAGAGAGAGAGAGAGAAATGCACAATTAAAGTCACAAAGCCTCGGTCACAACAGGTCTCAAAAATCACTACAAATCAAAAATTTAGTGTTATCATAAATTTCTTATTGCAACCCTTAAACAAAAGTACTTAATACTGACAATTTAGAAACATGTATGCCATACCATGTGATACATTTGATGTTTCAATTAAAAAAAGAAATCCAAAAAAGGTTAAAAACTGATTTGTAATAAGTTTTCATTACTGGAAATAAAAAGTTCCAGATTTGTACATGTTGTATAGCAAGCCACACGCTCATGCATGACTTAATTCATAGGAAAAGATGCAACAGTTAGGGTTGGGATTAGAAAAGACATGAAATTACAAAAGACATTAATTCTTTTCCTACTTCACTTGTATACAAGAAGTCCAACCTAACAGTATTTGGCTGCTGCAACAACAAAACAAAAAAAAGCATTATTTTTAACAAAAGTGTTACTGGAACTAAAGGGACATTTGTAGTGATACTAGGATAGTTGCCAGACCCAGGCACTCCAGCCAGGATATAATGGAAATTTAATTGAGGTGAACCTTCCAAAAAGACCACGATTTTAAATACTCAAGTAGTAACTAAATCCCTAAATTTATGGTGTAGAATGCAGATGGATGTCTGTAAGCACACGCTTTGGAATATCACTCCAGATATTACAGAAATACCATAAATCAAAATCATTGGGGGGCTCAGTAACAAGTTTTAACAAGTTTAATTGTTGGCACAGTGGTTAAAACTAGGTGTTGGGCTTTTGGGTGGCGCAACATTTAAAAAAAAATAAAAAAAATCAGAGTTCAAATCCTGACAATGCATTTACATTTACAGCTCTTATTCAGAGCGACTTACAATTATCATTTTTATACAACCAAGCAATTGAGGGTTAACGGCCTCGCTCAAGGGCCCAACAGTGGTGATAGTGGGGTAACCGCCGACCTCTGGATCAGTAACCCATCGCCTTAACCACTAAGCCAATAATGCCACAGTTATCCAATGCCAAGAATCCAAGAGAGCAACCTGGCCATTCACCGTTGAAAGGAAGGATTATTTACAGTGCTTAACTTTATTAGATGACTGGTTATAAACAAGTATTTTTGGAAAGTTTATTACAATTCACCATTTGTGTGTGTGTGTTTACAAATTACTTACACATTAAACACAACATTTAACAGAAAACAATTATTAAATAAGGCTTTGTTTGGTGTTTATAACACTAAAACAAACCGTAGTGTCATCAATTTGTGACGCAAGTTCAAATATTTAATTCAAATAAATCTTGAATCCTGGTCAATTCATCATTTCCAAAATTCCAGATAACTGTTTCTTTATGAAGTAATCTCTACAGAATTTAGATGAATGTTTGGGATCGCTGTCTTCTTGATATATATTATTGTGATTACCTAGATGTGCTTGTGATGTTATTACTGCTAGAATTACAACATATACTGAGACTAATTGCCCAATAATAAACAGTTAACTAACATGTAACATTTAACTCTATAACAAATTAACATATAAATTGTTCAATTCATGGGGAAAAAAGGAAGGGTTATGAGGAAGCGATGATTATAGCTACTAAAACTTTATTGCTTGCATTAAAATTTTTTTTAAATAAATCTTAAAAACCCCATTTTAGTGTTTTTTTCCCTTATGTTTCTGTGTAATATATACTAAAACATTATTCGTTTTTCACCTCATGCTCAGTGGATGCTGCTGAAATGTATATTCAATGCAATGTCTCTATTCAGCAACATCCACCTCGACTTCAGTGAATAACTATTAAGTTTGTTCTCAACTTTTAAACATGTGCTACTGTAATTCTTCAATAACAATTCATATATCTGCAGTAGGTCCACTACAGTTGCCTGTGTACAAAATAAAAAAGAAGGAAAGTCCTATTTTTTGAATCCATTCATTCATATATCCCTAGCAAATTAAAATTTTCTGAATCATCCACCTGCTTGAGCTGCCGCCATCTGTTTTTTGTTTTGTTTTTTAATCACCGGATCTATTGTTGACAACAAAAATCGGACATGCCGATCCTGAAATAGCACTGAAAGCAAAAACAAAGGAAATGTTGAGGAAAACTGTTTAATATGTTCCAGAAATACTTACAAATAATAATAACTCAAATAAATGGCACAAATTACAAATAATGATGTTAATTGAAAGAAACAGACGGTGCTTCCTTAGCCAGTAGGTTTAATACAGACTTGCAGTGGCAACTTTATTTACTTTGCTGATTTTTTTATAGGCGTCATCGATCTCATAGGCCTGATAGTCAATACTGTATTCGCACACATTTATGCCTGCTTTTGGCATACTTAACTGCTTTTGTTTGCGAAAAGCATGAGAAAGCGTGTGTGCTAATGGTGTGTCTCGGTCATGTGCATGCTAATCTTATTGTGTTTTTTGGTAATCTTGCTGCTCAGCTGTGGATTATCCTGAAACTGATCATCAGAACAACAAAGTCATATTTTGGCACAAAAACAAAGTAAAGCTGTACTTTTAAGCTGTATCTCAAATTTAATTAAATACTAAAGCTCATAAACTATATACTGTTGTGCCTCGTATTTTACAGTGTTTTAATTTTTACTGTAGTTACTGAAATACTAAATAATGAAAGATTCTTTAAGCTTTGAAATGCAAAAATAAAAAAGCTTTCAGAATATCAGGTTAATTAAATGCAGTCGGGTCTTGAGGATCTTGTATATCAGTATGTAGTAAACACGAATGGCACAAAACTGATTGCTCCGCTACCTTGAGATCATAAATCGTTATTCCGAGTGTATAATGCTTACATATATATAAATGACAGAAACTCAGTTTGTCACGGGCCCTCAAGCAGGCATCGTCAACATTTTCATGCGCTAAAATGACATAAAAATCTAATTTTAGAATGTTTTTCCTGTGTTTCCCGTTGTACACACTAAAACACCTTTAGGGGGCGCTGTTTCCTTTACTTTCTGATAGAGAAAGGAGAACCGAACCGACGCTGCTAGCTACACAGAGCTTTTAGCCTGTTGAAGGCACAGAGCTCATCTGACCTACCTCATTGTTTCGGTTAAATTTTGTAAATATAAACTACAAAAATCTCGTTTTAGTTTGTTTTTCTTGTTTCCTGTAGTATTTACTGAACCACCTTTACAAAGTACAGTTCACTTTAATAATTATTTTTGCTTCGGAACAGACTACAACTGACATCGTTAGTAACACAAAGCTGTGAGCTGTTCAGGGTGCACCCAGCCTTTGCCCAGGGTTGGCTGATATAGGCTCCAGCTTCCCCTTGACCCTAAACAGGAAAAAGTGGGAATCATGGAATGAAATGAAATGGAGCTTTCAGCCGGCTAAAAGCATGGAGCTCACCTGACCTGCCTCAGTGTCCTGGTTAAAATATCTAACCATATACTATCGAAAACTCATTTTAGTTTGTTTTTACTGTGTTTCCTGTAGTATATAACAAAATATACTACAGGCTCATACTTCACCTGCTTCAGTGGCAGTGGTTAAAATATGTAAATATAAATTTTGGTTTACTTTCGGTTTGCTTTCCATGTTTTCACATAGTGCTACCATAAAGGGGCTTTAAAGGGGTGCCATAACACAGCTCATAATCCTCATTCACACACTGAACTGCACGCGAAATCACCTATTTAACACACTCTATAATAGCAAATAGGAAAAGGTTTTGAGAAACTCAGTGCTTGGCGACATCTGTCAATCAACTTATCTTTAAGCTTTGATTGGAAATCGCTCGAATGTAAAAGTTCAGCTCAGTTCAAAATTGAAAATTTCACTTCCCGTTGCTCATTTCGCTGGCGTTCATCGACTTTGCATGGCCACTTATTCGTTGCTGCTTGTTGCTTAACCTGATTAAAATAAATAAATTATAAAATAAATGAGTAACCCATAAAAATCACATATTTATGTGCGTTTTTTTTTTTTTTTTTGCTGCTTAGGTGCCCCTTCAGTATATACTGAAACATTAATGCGCCTCTGACATCCCTCTTGCCTTTGGTGCATGATTATTAACTATTCTGAGACAGTGAACCAATCAGATTGTGCCATTTCAGTGTAGTAAACTAGATTATACAGTGTAGTGTTAACCCTTAAACCTCAACGTTATCTACCTGAAGTCATAAAATTCATGACTGAATCCGTCTGAAGTTCTAAGAAATTTAAGGTTAAAGTTAGGCTTGGCTTTGGGGCTTGTGGTTTTCTATCAATCTATTTATTAAAATAAATTTGTTCACCCCTTGTTGAACACATCACAAAATGAGATCTGTAGTTTTCTTTTGTATAAAGCTTTAAAGACTACACGCTTTATATGAAATGCGTACCTGAGGTGCAGGAACATGACACACAGCAAGTAACAAACTGTAATAATTAGGCTTATATGCTATGAACATGTAGCTATACAGCAACATGATCGCAACCTGACATTCAGTGCTTATGGAAATGACTGTTTTTACAGCTGTGTTTGGTAATCTTTTTCATCTGTGTCGGAAGTCTAGCCAGATTAAAAAGTAAAAAAAAAAAAAAAAAAGAAAGAAATTACATTTGTTTGGCAAAATATATTTACTGTTTCCCAAATTTACGGTGTCAAAAAGTGTTAAGCTCGTACGTTTGCCAGAATTTAGCAATGGTGATATATGTTTTTTCTAGACTGCTATACATCTGTGTCCTCAAGGTCATTCTTTTTTCTACTGCAAAATATTTTTTGTATAAATTATATCTAAATTTCTTTTTCCTGCTAAAAAACTAAACTACTAGATTTCTACATATTTTGAACTCTTAAAATATTAAAAAAATAATTTTAGGCACTATCTGGGTTCTCATTTTCCTTTTTAGTTTTTTTTTTTTTTATATGTTTCTCACTTTAGTTTTCTAGCTAATATCCCACAGCACATCCATCTGCCCTGGGATCAGATCCAGCCCACAATGTCCTCTCTTCTACTTCTGGTTTTTCATCCGTTAAGTCCCACCACCACTTCCCTATGCTGATAATTTGCCCACGTCCAAACCGGTCCCGATCATGCCCTTCTACTGGCCAGTTCACCACATGGCCCCGCTTTTGGAGCTCATCAGCCACACCTCGGTCCATGCCCGCTTCCAGATTGAGCTGCCACAGTTGTGCTGTGCAAAGAGTTTGAATTTATAACAGGGAAGTTAGATATGAATACTTATGTAATGTAAAATATGCTACAACAATAAAATGCACCTGTAAATGTTCAGTACTAGATACATATGAAAAGTTGGCAGTTAAAGGTGTGTCTTATAAACTAGTAAAGTCTCATAACTACTCATTCATACAAATTTGTACATAAAAATATTGTAGCTTATGTTTATAGAAGGAGACATCATTCAAGTATGATGGATCACTTACTACAAATCTACTGAACAATCCATTAAATTTAACCACATCGGGCTCACATCCTGGAGACAAATTTCTTACAAGATCGAGTCAAATAAATTGACAATTTAACAAACATTTAACAAATGGTATTGTTTTTTGTTATTATTATTATTATTATTAATAATAATAATAATAATAATGATAATAATAATGATAATATCAATAATAATAACAATATATATATATATATATAATAATGAAAAGGATAATAATATTAATAGCAACAACATTAACAATAATAATAATAATATCAATAACAACAACAACAATAATAATAATAACAATAATAATAATGATGATAATATCAATAATAATAATAATAATATATATATATATATATATATATATATATAAAATGAAAAGGATAATAATAATATTAATAGCAACAACAGTAACAATAATAATAGTAATAATAATAATATCAATAATAACAACAACAATATTAATAATAATAATATCAATGGTAATAATAATATCAATAATAATAATAATAATAATAATAATGGCAAAAACAATAACAACAATAATATTAATAATAACAATAACAATAATAATGGTGAATAAGTATCGATATCCTGGTCACCCATACCAACTTTTGACACATAGATAAATCTAAAAAATTATAGCAGCCAAAAAGGTAAAAACTGTCATATATTCCCATGTAATACAAAAATTTAGGCACACTAATGGACTAAAAAAATCATAGATCTGAAAACCAAAGTGAACAAATATTTGAAGTGTGTGAATTTGGTTGAACTTTCCCCAGATGATTAGGAGCCTCTGTTAAAAGAGTGTCCTAAAGTCCTACAGCTGAAAGCCTGAGAATTTGAACCTCAAGTGAGAAACTTACCTGCCTGATCATACTGCACGAGCACACGTGGGACATCAAGTGCACGCTGAGGATTCATGCCAAACTCTAACATATTGAGCAATACCTGAAGAGAGAACATTCTTATTATCTTATCTTTAAATTGTTAACGGACGTATAAGGAATTGAACCATTTCATCCTGCAATAAAGTTGTTCAGCTATGACTTTATACTTAAAATGTATAATTCATATTTAGAACTTATCCTGATTTTATTTTCACTGTACCACTAGTTCAATTCAATTCAATCTGTACCCGTGGTATTTCGTTAAGGCTTGAAACACTAGCAACAAGGCTGTGTGTGGGGGGGGTTTCTTTCATTTTAATTTATTTCCCTTTGATTTTAGCAATGACAAAAAATCTACTTATGTGCAGCTTCAATCAAAACATGTCTGTATGATTTAGGTCTGAATATAGGATCTCTAAACGGAAAGCAGATTTAGTTATTATTGGATGATGAAGCATATATTGTATATACACTACCAATTAAAAGTTTGGAGACAGTTTCTTGTGTGTCCAGACTTTTGACTGGTATTTATTTTACAAGAAGAAGGGTCATCACTGTACCAGAACTCCAAAAATTCCAAATTAGTTCAGTTATTTTTTGCTTTATGAACAAGTATGCTTTAAAAAGTGCTATTCCAGTTTTATTTATTCTAATGTATAATATTTTTTAACTATACATGTAGTATTTAATTTACATTAACCGGGTTTAAATCAGTGGAATATCATCAGACAATTGGATGTTGCCCAAATTCCTGATTTCCCAAATTCCAAGTTGAATGACCGTCCCATTGCACTCAAATCTCAACTTTGACTGCAGAAAGTTTTTTGGAGTTATGGGCACAGTAGATTGCAGCATAACTTCAGGAGAAGGAAAACACAAGCCTGTTGAGGGAACAGTTGTTTATAACAGCTGCTATAACATGCAGTACCAGTCAAAAGTCTGGTAAAATGTGTGTCCACAATTTTGACTGGTACTGTATATTTTATATATA
>JAQMYF010000002.1:29109165-29120650 GCA_030014195.1 Neosilurus mollespiculum | reverse complement strand
ATATATATATATGTAGTCACTTGTAGTAAAGTAGTTGTAAAATTTTGGCTGTTAGCTGTTAACAAATGAGCAGTACTAACATTGGTTTGTGTTCGGGTTCTAAAAACAAGTAGCAGAAGTAGTTATAAAATGAATAAATAAAATTTCAAGAATCAACAGAAAGGCGGCCTCAGTTCGGGGCATTTCTGTGTGGAGTTTGCCTGTTCTCCCCATGCTTGCGTGATTTTCCTCCGGGTACTCCGGCATGAGTGTGAATGGTTGTTTGTGTGTTCGCCCTGCGATGGCCTGGTGAGCTGTCCAGGGTGTACGCCACCTTCGCCCAGAGTCGGCTGAGATGGGCGCCAGCCTTCCCACGACCCTAATTAGGATTAAGCAGCTTAGAAAATGAGTAAATGAATGAATAAAATAAAAAGAAAAAGAAATTTGTTGGAAGGAAAAGAATATTTTCTGGCCTGGTGAGCTGTCCAGGGTGTACGCCACCTTCGCCCAGAGTCGGCTGAGTTGGGCGCCACCCTTCCCGTGACCCTAATTAGGATTAAGCGGATTAGAAAATGAGTAAATGAATGAATAAAAGAAAAAGAAAAAGAAATTTGTTGGAAGGAAAACGATATTTTCTTCTTTTAAGACAAAATTTTTTTTGTTTGTTTGTTTTTTTAAAAATTTAGATTAATATAGTCGGTTTTAAGAACACCTGCACCCAGCTCATCTATCCAGGCAGCTGATATGGCAAGAAAAAGGTTATATGTCATTACTTTTTTTTTATTAGTAGCAAAAATAATTTTTAAAAAAGTGAAAAATTATTAAATACACAAAATTAAATTTAATATGACTCTTACATGTATTAATGTGCAAATGCATCTAAATACTATTAAAATACTGTAGTACCATAACTATTAAACACATTTTTTATACTTCTATTTATATCATTACAAACCTTATCATCCTGGTTTAGGCAGGCACTAAGCAAACATTTACAGATTATTGTACCTCACTGTAAAGCCTTTGTGCTGTTGTTGCATCAGACAATTTATTGATGCAATGATGTTCCTCTTTATGACTGATGGAGCTCAGATATTACAGCGCCATAGACACAAACTGCAAGACAACACAGCAACCAAAGTGTTTGCTTTTCATGTAGATGTTTGGAATGATTATTTCTTTACGGGCAAGATGTTTGTGCAAAGATCTGTAGTAAAGCTAGTGATAAAGACAATGCAATAAAGTTCTCTGAGTTCTCTGAGCGTTCAGTATTCTTGGTTCGCAGTTCGGCCACTGAGAAACATTTGATGCAAGTTGCAATCACATGCTGTAAAATCCTGGGGATTATTTGAGTATCATCTAGAATCGTATCATTTTATAGGGTGTAAAAATACTCAGGCGGCATGGTGGTGCAGTGGTTAGCACATAACCCTTACAGAGTGTGGAGTTCATGTTCACACGTGCTTGTGTGAGTTTTCTCTGGGTACTCCGGTTTCCTTCCACAGTCCAGAGACATGCACATCAGGATGATTGGCTGTTCCAAATTGCCCCTAGGTGTGTGTTGCCCTGTGAGGGTCTGGCGAGTTGTTCAGGGTGTACTCCGCCTTCGCCCAGGGCGATAGGCTCCAGCCTCCCCTCCACCCTAGTAGGAGGAGTAAGCGGTTTGGCAAATGAGTGAGTAAGTGAGTAAAAACGCCCTGGTGTTCATAGCTCAGAATCCACACTGTGGGATTTGACAGCCACATAACCAACGTGCAGGATGAGAGTGACCTCTGGTGGACAGCTGAAAAAAGTGAGCGTCCGGGCCACGCCATGAAAAAGATGATGATATTGTGGATGTGCAAACTTTATCACTAGTTGAGAATGAGTTCCATCCATTCATTCATCCTCCCACTCATACATCTATAACCTGGACCACTTATCCATCAGGGTAATGGAGGAAGCTGGAGCCAATCTCATCCTTGCAGTGCATGGTGTAGTGCAGCAGGTAGCTGAATTTTGGAAAAGACCCTGTATGAAAGCATCAAGGTGTTTTACACAACTTTGAATCGTATAAACAGCTGAAAATGTTTTGCAGAAAAATAACTCTGAAAGGGTAAAACACAAGCCCGTTGCATAGCCTATGTGTAACGAGCAGAAACAAAAAGACCGCCATGACCTTGAAAATAAGGTCAAGGTCACAGTACTCGAACTTGGTCTGAATCATGTCCAGGTGCATCTCCATACCGAATTGGGTAAGGGTAGGTCAATTATTTCTCGAGATATCGAGCAGAAGCCATATATGTCCACGCCCACCAACCCGCAAACGCAATAACAATAAAAAAACATAAAAAAAAATTTTAATCCTCTGGCTGCTGTATGAGTAAAGAAAGAAAGTGATTTTTATAACAGTCTATTGAACCTGCTGGACATTGGGAATAAATGATTTATAGTAAACTAAAACAATGATAATTAAGCATAATTAGGTATAATTACTCAAATTTACTATTTTGTGCTACATTAACAGTTTGGGTAGCCCTGGGGTGCCCTTAACCCCCCTGACAAAAGTTTGGGTTGCCCCACTGACAAGAAAGACCATGTTAAAGTTGCCCATTCACTAGTGAGTAGCTGATGCGTTTTATCTTTCATTATCAGTCTATTTTGACTGAATATAAAGTTTTCCTAGTAAAACCACCCAGCTCACAGGCTTAGTATCTCTTATTCACCTGTTTTACATCTTGTTTTTGTTCTCTGTCTGTTTACAATAAAAATAATAAGGCTGCATGACCAGAGGAACAATCTTGCAGGATAACGGGCGGTGCAAGACCAAAATGTAGAAAGTGGAAAAGTCTGAGATCAAGCGTTCTGTGCTGTCATTCACCCCAAGATGGCGATGTTTACTAATCTCACTGTGCCTGGTGCAGGTGTTATTGACGCTCATGTTCAGGAGTAAGCAAATGGTTTCAGAAAGACATCATGGCTGATTTGAGTTTATTTCCAAAAGATAACACTGTATGTATTTCATGTTTATTGAATATGCCTGGGAAGTTAATGACCCCTTTAATGGTGTTCAAAGTGTCTCTGGAATCCATATTTCTTTATGGAATCATGGTAATTGACGAAATCCTTTGAGCAGTCCCAAGATGGCACGTATACGCTCATGCCACGCAAAGTCCTCGACATTTTCTGGCATCACTACTGGTCGAACTAGTGGCTGTATGGCTCCGTACCTGGGCTCTTTAGCATAATAGCTGAAAGACGGTTTGCACTGTGCGGCCACGTTCTTCACCACGACCACAAGTTCTATTCTGGGACCTAGAAGCAAAGTGCAAAGCTGGCCAGCCACATACCACACTCGGGCCAGTATTAGAGCACAACACCAGCTGGTTTACCAGCTGACCATCTCAGGGCAGCCATACTCGACCGGCAGACCTGGAGCAAGTTATCTATAGCTCACGGATGTCTGTTCAGGATGATGATGATGAGCCGCTGAAACGTTTATTTTTAAAAAACAAACAAACACCAATATCTACCAAACAGTTCACACATGCATTCTGTGGTACACAATTTTATTAATTTTTATTTTATTTTTTTTGGTTGCTCAACAAGTTACACTTCAGTTTCAGAAATATCTTTGTGAGGTTATAGTTCTTACAATCGCCTCCAACATCCCACAAATACAGTAAGCGATCATTTAGTTTCAGTGTGTATATGCGTGTTGTCCATATGTTCGTCCATACTCCCTGGAATCTAACAAACACAACCCCCCCCCCCCACCCCCACCCTGTGTTACTGTCATTAGGTAGTGTGTGTGTGTGTGTGTGTGTGTGTGTGTGTGTGTGTGTGTGTGTGTGTGTGTGGGCTACACAACCATGCTTTTAGATAATGCTACAGAGAATCACTTTTTCCTTTTTACACCACTCGATAAACTAGTAAAACACCTTCTTCCTTCCGTCCAAGATATTGCTTTGTGTAAATGTATTGCTCTAACATGCATAGATGATCAGATGCAAACGCTGTGTTTATTAATAACCTTGCACCATGCTCTAGCCCTGGAATAATCACTTTAGGTATACAACAAAAAAAACAGGAAGCCACTCAGGAACCACTCGGCGTTGTGACTGACTTTAACCACAGGGCCTTTTCTCAAAGTGGATCAACAGGGGGAAAAACCCAACACATACTTATTTTTCCATCTTACACATTTGAAAAGTGGTCAGCTGGGTTCCAGCATGTACATGCTCGAAAGATTCAGTATTTCACCAATCAATCCTGATTAAAGGATGTCATGAGCTCAGTTAAACCCATAATTAACCACCACTGCTAGCGCCCGCCCGCCCGCCCACTGACAAAGCCCATCAGTTTATCCATCCACCCTTTTCCAATGAACTGTTGCAAGTATACAAAATAACAATATGCTCTGTAGTCAAAATATGATGGTTTTTTTATACACCACCAATGCTAGAAATAGCTAAACAGTCATTTCAAAATCTAATTTAAAAAAATCCAATATTACAGACATAGGAAAAAAAAAAGGTCACTGGATTTCAGCTTAGCAAAAGAAATAAAGCAAGACCATTTGATCACCCACGTTCATCCAGTTCCATGTGTTCGTCATTCCATCCCCAAAATTAAGCGACGATCATTTCTGCTTGCTAGAAAGTACTCGTTTTACATATTCCCTGCAGATTATTATGGAAACCTGTTAGCCACTGAGTTAAAGGCAGCCCTACTGTGCAGAAGAACGTCCACCATGTAGTCTGCTTCGGATTAAAAACGGATTAAAAGAACCTCACAGTACAGTGAAGAAACACAGAGAAGGAACCGTCACATGAAACTTAAACGTCTACTTATAAGATCCACCTCAACCCCGCGCTGATTTGTAGTGCTTTGAAATTTCAATTTCATTAAAAAAAAAACAACTAAAACTGTGTTGTTGTTTTTTTTATAATCATAGCTCTCGATAAATACTAAAAAAGCAAACTTTATATCAAAACTCATAAAATGCACCAGATGTGGAGGGCACATCTAGAGTACTTAACAGTAAAAAATAAAAAAAAAATTTTAAAAATTTAAAATAAAGGAATACTGAAGCAGTACACAAAAAGTACATGGTATAAAACGTAGGTCTAAAGATGCAAACTGCCGTATTTCAGATGCATGAGCTTACTTGATACGATAGCTAAACTGGGATCAGCTTGAGTATAAATCTCTAAATGCGAATCAAATATTGTTTCCCCAGAAACTAGTCTGCAAAGCTTTTTTTTGCTGAGTACAGTAGGAAACTTATTTGGTATCACAGGAAAGTTTGTTCATAAGGCCGCTTCAATGTTCATTGATCAGTAAGGCTCCCCTCTAGTGCAGATAATGGTGAACTGGCTAACATGCTTAATAGCATTCGTTGACACTACCATGTTCTCCAGTTCAAAGTGGAAGCACTGGCTCCCTCTGCTGGTGCCTACCAAGTGTCCCTACATCAGCACTTACTTATGGAGACTTATTCAGTCCTGCCCAAAGCCAGAGGAATGACATTTTTGATCAAGTTACACTCAGTGACAGTAAAAACCTACTCTATCCTACAGTATATACAAAAACACCTATGACGTTTCCACCCCACTTGAACAAATTTGATTGACGTAAGCTTGTTCTTTGTTCTTAGGCTGAACACTTTGGTTTCTGTTGTGCTACTCTCTCAGAAAATTTACAGTAACCAGGATTAAAAAACAAAAAAACAAAAACCGCAATATAGGCACATTACCAACGATAGAGTGGAGAGACTGATTGAGTTAAAAATAAAAAAAAAAAAAAAAAATCAAAGGTAGCACTGATGCTAAAAGTCTTTAGCCTTCCTCTTGGATCCTCGGCACCTCTTTAGAGCCAGGTGAGAAAAGGCTCGCTCTTGTTCAGGACAGACTCCACATCGCTGAGGATGGGCATGAGGTCTGTGCCATCCAGGGTGCCCAGGTCCACATTAGTGCCAGGCATGGAGTCTAGGAAGTCTGGGAAACGGCTCTGCTGGGGCACATTCATGTTGACTGGCACCATGTTTTCACCTACAGAGAGAGAGAAATACCAGGCTGAGAACTCTTAACCTTCTAAATCCTTCATGTGTTTTACTGGTCCATCAATGATATATCTGATATGATACATCTCATATATCTGATATAGAAACTAGCATAAAGCATAAAAACTACCCCTTGCTCATTCTATGATCATACTGTACATTGGTTCTGTATGCTTCATACTTTTGACTATATGTTTCTACACCGGTACACTGTAATGGTTTATAGTCATTATAGTGTCATGGTTTATTTTTCATATTGTTTCATGAAGATATTACTTGTCATTGTCACCTTTGGCTTACTCATAAAGGATCTAAGATCTGTACTGTGAAAAAAGACTACTGTTAACCTCACGATACATATCCAAAGGAAACGAAAAATGTCGATGAAAAGTTCTCTAATCATGTAAGTTTTATTTAAAAGAATGCCAACACCATCTAATCTGTAAGTAAATCTGTTGGGATTTTTACACCCGAGCCTACTGGCTCATCAGGCCGGAGCTTATCCACGGTTTCCGTAGCGTGAAGCGAATAAGAGTTCAACTCCTCCTGGATGGGACGCTAATCCATCGCAGGTTACCCTTCCAGTATTTTTACTGGAACCCATTTATACTGTTGGGTGGACAGATACACACTTGTGGTTAAGACCTTGCCCAGGGGTCATACCATGTCGGGGGGCTTAACAGTGATTTGAACCCACAATCTCTCGATCATGAGCCCAGCCCCCTAATCACTATACCACCGCTACCCCTTTAATCAGTCTATGAGTGGAAATTGGCCTGTCACGATAAACAATTAATCACCTTACTGTACGATTTATGCAAATAATCACAATCATTTTCCTGACAATGATTCATTAATTAATCACTGTATGTTTATTTACCGAACCGCTTAATCATACTTGGTTCGTGGGCAGACTGAAGCCTACCTCAGCCGAAAGTGGGCGAAGGCGGGGTACATCCTAAGGTCTTACTATGGTCTAAGGTCAACTATGGAAATAAGTAATGTTATTTCTCATGACTTACTTTTTAGTTCTCCTTTGTATTAAAGTGTATACATGTACTTTTTGCATAATTTATATTTAATTATGTACATGTTGGCACTTTTTTAATAAAACATATTCATTCATTCACCCTGAACAGCTCGCCAGACCATCGCAGGGCCAACACAAACAACTATTCACACTCACACCTAGGGGCGAGTTGGAACAGCCAGTTAGACTAATGTGCATGTTTTTGGACTGTGGCAGGAAACCGGAGTACCCGAAGGAAACCCACACAAGCACAGGGAGGAACTGAAAACACTACACATAAATGCCTGAGCCCAGGACTCGAACCCAGGACCTTCTCGCTGTGAGTGCTAAGCACTACACCACTGTGCTGCCTCTGTTTATTTACATCAAAAAATACTTTTTGTAGTATTTTTTTTTTTTAGTTCTATTGATTTGAGACGTATATATTAATATTCTTTTATTCTATTCATTTTCTAAGCCGTTTAATCCTAATTAGGGTCGCGGAGAGGCTGGCGCCTATCTCAGCCAACTCTGGGCAAGGGCTGGGTAGACACTGGACAGCTCGCCAGGCCATTGCAGATATATTATTATAGACAAAAAAAAATTTTTTTGTACAAAAAAATTTTTATGTTATAAAAGAAAAATAATAATAATTATCATTATAGCGCTTTCCTTTTTATTTATTTATTTTTTAAAGTAAAATGACAACAGTATCAATAATCATGATAGTTTCTGGAACAATATATTGTCCAACATAAAAGTTGTAGTGATAGGCCTAAGTGGGAATCTCTGAAACTGTGCTCATTTTTAAATATATGATGATCGAGACTCATTGAGCAACATGCAGTTGAAAAAGAATGTTACAAATAAAGGAAAAGGTATGAACACCGACTCTACTAATTTTAACTTTTGTAACTTTTCGTACAGTATAAAAAAATGTTATTTGTGTTTAAAATAATTTTAACACATTTTAAACCCAATTTAAATAAATGTCAGACTTTCTAAAGTCTCTTGATTACATTGTAGTTCAGTGCATTAAATCACATTCTTACATTTAAACTTTTAACTTTGTTGAAATTAAATATTTTTCTCCTACTTTCACTTTTAATTATGTAAGATTTGAATACAAAACACTTTTTCGTTTAACTACATTTAAACCTGCTACTGCTGTCAAGTGTAAATTAAAAAAAAAAACTTCATTGTACCGGTGTCCATCTCCTCCATGTTGCCGAGAAAGTCCTCAGGAGTGGTGGGGATGCTGTAGCAGCCCAGGCCCAAGCCGCTGTCCGTGCTCTGCTCTCGTGAGTGGTATGGCCCACTATGGGAAAGCACACACACACACACACACACACACACACACACACACATGCTCTAATAACCCAATCCAAATTCCTAAAGGATAAATATCAAAAATCAAGTAGTCCCCAGTACCAAAATGAAAATAAACTCATGGCTAGTTAAGGATCTCATTTTAAAGGAATAATTGTACCTTAAATGGTGGATGCTGCTGAATAGTCCCTGAGACGGAACACTAAGGGACATCCATTTCAATTCAGCAACACTCACCAAGGCAAATAACTGTTTTAGTACATATTATATAGGAACATAATCAGAAAAAAAATCCACACTAAAACATAATTTGTGGGTCTTATTTATTTTTTATCATGACGGACACAGGTGAGCCCTGTGCACACATGTGCGCAGGTGCATAAGAGCTTTGTGTAATAGGGTCTCTTTAAACCCCTTGAGTTTTAACATATACTGAACAGAAATAGGATGAAAAACAAACTACAACGACTACAACTACTACGATTTTTATAGTTAAAATTTTTACATTTTTCAACCATGACAAATGAAGCTAACGACGTCTTTAGAGCCTACTCATTCAGAGCTTAGGACATACTACACAGAAACAGAAGCAAACTGTGCTCCATACATACATGTGGAAACACACGAAAAGCAAAGAAATACAACGCTACCTGCTCCAAGTGACTGCGACAAACTGTGAGTGTTATTTTAATTCATTAATTATCCAATCAGGATAATGCTTTTTACCCCTCAGATAGCGGAGAATCAGATCGCACCATTTTCGTGCATTATATACTAATGAAAGTTATAGAGAACATTGTACTAGAACTTTTATTATGCACGTGTATAAAACTTTGGCATAGTGGTTAGCACGTCTACCTCACAACAACGAGGACCTGGGTTTCAGACACAGACTCGGTGAGGGTTTGCATGTTTTCTCTGTGTTTGCATGGATTTCCTCTGGGTTCTATAGTTTTCTCCCACACTCCAAAGACATGCACATTAGGCAAATTAGCTGTTCCAAATTGCCCCTAGGTGTGAGTGTGTGTATGTGTGAATGGTTATGTGTGTATCTCCCTGCAATGAACTGGCGAGCTCTTCAGGGTGTACTCCTGTTGGCTGAGATAGGATTTAGCCTCCCTGATAGAGTGACCCAAATAGGATTAAACAGTTCGGCAAAAGAATGAATTAATTACATTTTCCAACATTAAAGCAATTCCAATAAATTTATGCTTGGTCTCCGGTTATCCAAGGATATCCATGTTGAGACACATAAATACTAATTATTCTCACTGAAAATACAAATTAGGAGCTTAAAAAATGCTTTTTGATACCTATTTCAACATGTTTTTCATTCTTTTCTCAGTACAAGAAAATGTAATGCACTCTAGGTGCTGTTAACACGGTGTATTGGAGTGATCCTTAAAAAAAAGACATGGTTTGAGAAAATCTAAAGAAAAATATTATTAAAATATTGATATTATTAATCAAATGCCCCTAAATAAACTCTCAGTTGCATCATTATACGGAGACTAAATTCTATTCTCATCCAGGAATATTCAAGACTTAGTGTGCATGCAACAACAACAACAACAACAACAATAATAATAATAATAATAATAATACAATTAAGAAAGCTGAAAACTTAAATGGTGTAAAATATCAGAGAATGGTTGAGCTAGGTTTGGAAAGGAGAGCGTACCTGTTTAGAAAAGGATCTGAGCTGCTGGTTGGAATAGTGCCTTGGTTCATGGCAGCTGGGTTGATGGCAGGAGCTACGGATGCCATGTTGTCTGAATCCATGGGGATCTGTCTGCAGAGTGCCACCTCCTGGCAGAAAATAAATATTGTAACCTGATGGCATTTATCAAAAACAATACAACAATACAAACCAAATTGTATAAAAGTATTCATTAAACCTGGCTTGGGTCAACCTGAGAAGGAAGTCATTTACTGCCACATAGCACCAACAGTAATAAAGTAATGTTTAATCTTGAATGCACCTCACAATAATAACATTTCTCTATAATTATTTCTTAATGAAACACTTTCAGGACTCAATAGTTAGTTTAATACTGTACAATTATGATAATAATAAAGCTATATCAAAAGACAGATTGACACTGCTACAGCTTGCAGTCAGTCAATTCAGTTACTCGCTCTGTGTGTGTGTGTGTGTGTGTGTGTGTGTGTGGTCTATGTATTCATCACACTGTGTTAAATCTGTTTACAGATTTTAAAGTGAAGACATGTTTGAATGTAAGGGTAAGGTTAGGGTTAGGGTAAGGGTTAGGCAAGTACTTGTGGTTAGGGTTAGTGGTTAGGGTTATGGGAAGTCTCTCGGAAATGAATGTAAGTTTATGTATTGTCCCCTGAAGTTATGGAAACCACACTGTGTGTGTGTGTGTGTGTGTTGTCTAGGTATTCATCACACTGTGTTAAATCTGTCTGCACAGATATGAGGACTTGTCTTCCTTAAGTGGACAAAATTCAAGTCCTTATGACACAAATCATTTAAATGTTATGGTGAAGACATGTTTCAAGAGAAGAGTAAGGACATATTTCAAGGGAAGAGTAAGGTTGTGGTAAGGGTAAGGATGAGGTAAGGGTTAGGTTACAGCAAGAAGAGGTTATGGTTAGGGAAAGTCTCAGAATGCAAGTCTATGAAGTTGTGAAAACCTGACTCAAATCATTTAAATTTTAAGGTGAAGACATGTTTCAAGGTAAGAGTAAGGTTAGGGTAAGATTAGGGTAACGATAGGGTTAGGGTTAGGGTTAGGGTCAGGCAAGAAGAGGTTATGGTAAGTCACCAGGAAATTAATGTAAGTCTCTGTATTGCCCCCTGAAGTTTGTAAAACCTGACTGTGTGTGTGTGTGTGTGTTGCACTGGAGCTATGAGCCTAATGTAACAGAAAATGTAATGGAATTTCTTTAAGCTGTAAGGTAAGACGCTTTATGAAGACATATTCGGCTGATTTTTTTCCTTCTGAATGTGTAAACATGGACTCTTTCTGCTAAATACACCGGGTGAGACTGACTTGTTTGCTACATTTTCTCATCTCTAAATGTCAGGGCCCAAACATGATTTGGGTTTGTAATTCCATTCGCTGTAAAAATACATTGGATTTGTTTTTTGTAAAACCATT
>JAQMYF010000002.1:29071888-29086210 GCA_030014195.1 Neosilurus mollespiculum | reverse complement strand
GTGGATTGGCGATGATCCTGAGGGAACTTGGTGGATTGGCGATGATCCTGAGGGAACTTGGTGGATTGGCGATGATCCTGAGGGAACTTGGTGGATTGGCGATGATCCTGAGGGAACTTGGTGGATTGGCGATGATCTTGAGTGAATTTGGTTGATTGGGGATGATCTTGAATGAATTTGGTGGACTGGCAATGATCTTGATGGAACTTGGTGGATTTGTGTTGATCATGATGATCATGGCAAAATTTTTAACTGGCAAAAATTTTGCCACGATTATTATGATGTATTACAATTTGATGACACTCAAGATAGAAAGTGGGAATCATAGTAAAATGCAGTAGAGCTTAACAGACCATACCAGAGCATAAGAGACCTTGATGTGCCATCGTAGGGGATCCTGCACCCTGCCTCCTTTTAATACTTCAATCATGCTCATAAATCAGGCTTTTTTAATTGCGTAGATTGCGGCAATCATGTTCCAGTGTAAACCCAGGGTAAAGCTAAGATGGATTTTACACCCAAACTTCTCATTAAACTTGTGCTCTCTATCTCCACAATTGATTTAACTAATCACATCTGATTTAACTAATCAGGTAATTAACAGCTCTCCATGACTTGAATTGGGTGTGATAAAGCAGGGAAAGCACTAAAATGTGCAGGACAGAGGGGTCTTCCAGGATCAGGGCTGGGAACCTCTGCTTTAAGATACCATTCCGGTAACATTTTCCTCTACTCTAGACTCTAAATAACCAGGGGTTACAGGCTTACATCATTGATGCCTTCATTCATTCATTTTCGGAACCACTTAATCCTAATTAGGGTCGCGGGGAGATTGGCGCCCATCTCAGCTGACTCTAGGCGAGGACAGAGTACACCCTGAACAGTTCGCCGGACCATCGCAGGGCAGAAACACACTGACGGCAACCCAATGGCCTACTCTTTACGAATGACAGCAATGGTTCTTTTACATGCATCTCTCAGGATTGAAAATCCAGTTAGCTGCACTGGGGGGACAGCAGTGACAACATGGTGATAGTCTGGCTTGAGCCCCCGAGCTTCGGATCCGTAAGCCAGCACCCTACCCCCAGGCCACAACTGTTCCATCTTTGATGCATATAGGTGTAAATTAGCTCCTCTATACTTGAGCAGTACATTAATGTAACATTACAAGCACAAGTTTGAAAAGTCCTTTAGATTTATAGTCCTTCAATCTGCACAATACAGAACCGTTCTATATATAAAGTGAACACCTTTCAGTTTCCACTAAGAGCTTTACAAAGGTAAGGATGTGTGGCATATCTCTATAAAAGTATTGTCTGAACAAGTCCAGCAAGGTAGTGCATTTATTGTTCTTTCCGGTTAAACGGCTCTGTTCACAAAAATACGATTATAATATAAAGATGACGAGGCCGAGTTGCTGCTTCGTCCTGGAACAGAGCGCAGGTTCCTGTAATGATCCATGTACAGGATGACCACGAGTGCATCCAGTCCGTATACCTATACCAGTACCATTCAGATTTAAAGCCATTACAATTCTATTCCCAGTGTTCAGGTATAGAATTTGAGAGGGATGCTTCTAGACACTAGAGAACCAAATATATTAATAATAAATAAATACATACATACATACATACATAAATAAATAAAAAAGTACTTCAGATCATCTGATAAACATATGAACTGGGAGATGTGTGGCTCCCTCACACTCCGTCTCTCTCACACTCTTTCTCTGAAATCCCTTAAAAGACTGGCAACAATATGAGCCACCCCTTTTTTTCCATTTCATCACAAATCGGGATTTGTGAGGAGAGAAAGAGTCAAACAAGGCAAACACATTTGGAAGTAATTTGCTGTTCTGGCTTCGCGAAGAGGGAAAAGAGCTCCAGCCTATGCCACTAGCCAGAGGCTCGCTGTGTCTGTCTCCAGAACAAACGAGACGTCTCACGCTACAGAAAGACTCGGAAACAGACGCTCTCAGGACTATCCTGCAGAAGCCAAAGAAACATCATTCAATACGTTTGTTTTGTTGTTGTTGTTTTTTTTTCAAACAGGTTGCTAGTAGACCGTGGGATTTTCTCCTTTATTAACGTCGGATATCTCAGACATATTCCATGTGCACACAAACACTCAAAATATGACTGTATAGATATCGCTGTTGTGATTATGTGTTATTGTATGTGGAAGTACATTCTTGTGTTTGTCAGACTTCATGCATCATGCTATTGTTATCGTTTGGATAAATTTAAAGAGATGTTTAAAACTTTAATCCTAATTCTTCTTCTCTTCTCCGTCAGACTGTTTTGTAATCTGCATTATCGGTGGGCGGCATGGCGGCGTAGTGGTTAGCACGTCCGCCTCTCAGCAAGAAGGGTGTTTCTGTGTGGAGTTTGCGCTTGCATGGGTTTTCTCCGGGAACTCCAGTTTCCTCCCACTGTCCAAAGACAATAAGCTGTTTCAAATTGCCCTTAAGTGTGAGTGTGAATGGTTGGGGGTGTTGGCCCTGCGACGGTCTGGTGAACTGTTCAGGGTGTACCCTGCCTTTCTTCGCCCATTGTCAGCTGACATGGGGCCTCACCCTCCCCATGACCTTAGCAGGATTAAGGGGTTTAGCAAAGGAATGATTGATGAATTACTGATCAAAGGCTACAATCAAGTCCTGAGGTACCAACCGTAACTTTTGTGATACCTTAAGCCCAACTTTTACAATAATTGGTTGAATTCGGTCACCATTATATATTTTATTTATTTATTTACTTACTTATTTTCAAATAATTAATTTTTTTCCAGATTCTTCTCCTCGTAATTTAGTCGTAGTCAAGAACATGTCCCCTCCGTGACACATGATGCTGTCTGCGCATGCATATTCACGCTCAGCTTGACACAATCGGAAGTAAAGCAATGTTCGGCCCCTTGCATGCATGAGCTCACATGACATTCTGGTGATCGCTTTAAGCGTCAGAAAACTGACCGTAAGCCATCCCTCCCTCCCACAAGAGCTCGTCCAATTAACTCCCATGGACCCCTGGACGTAGATGGCCGCGTGCATCTACCGGAATTCCGACTCACGATGCTAGTAGGTGATAGGATGACAGTAGCGCACCTTGTCGATGTGTCACTTAGAGCACGGTCAGCATTATTAAACTTTCACTTCACATCTACGTACAGTATACTGAGCAAAGTGGTTCACGGTTAAAGTTAAAAGAGACTCAGTTCATTAATTGCACTGAGAATTTGAGGTAACAGTCGTAGAAGAGAGAGGAAGATTCTAAAAAAGAGAAGTGTGAAGTTCCTCACCGAGGTTTGGCTGTGACAGGGCCATGGAGCGTCCCTGAACGCCGCCATTATCGCTGCTGGCCTGAGCATGGAGACTCATCTGATTCATGCTGGCTGCCATGGTCTTGCGAGGATCTTGCCATGTAGTGATCTTCTCAACGTGACTAAAAAGTGAAACACACACACACACACACACACACACACACACACACACACACAAAATAATTACTCCACATGGTTGCAGACCGGCTCGACCTGAATCGCTGGAAAAGCATTTTGTGATCAACTGCAGAGGTAAATAATTAGTGATGAACTTAAAGATATAAGCCGACATGCCAATTTTCCTTCCATTGGAAACTGTGTGTGTGTTTGTCTGTCCGCAGTCCACGAGTGCACACTCGGTCCTAGTACGTTATTCATTCTGCTTAGCAAGCCAATGATAAGCTGAATCATTTGTTTAGAAAATTGTAAGTTCAATTTCTTCTTCAAGTTAGATGAAGCACACGTGTGTCCGAACACTCGAAAGACGCAGGTTTTTAAACGGGAATTTCTCCACTAATGACGTAGTAACTAATGTCATGACAGTAGTTACGTTATTACTAGTATCAGCATAAACACGTAATTCAGGTAACGTAACGTAACCTAACGCTTATTAAGTCTATTATACAAAAATATTTTATTTTTATTTATTTAAACTAAAATACTATTACCAATCTGCATAGCTTTCTCACCAAAAGTAAAATTTGAGTCGCTTGTGACATTATATAAGCCAGCTGGGGCCCACGCAAAAGGTCAAGCAGCCCAACACACTTCGACTTGAAGGGAAAGCGCTATCCGCACCTTTTGTACGAATGAGCTCACAGACGCCCATGATTGGCTGGTAATCTTAGTAAATGACAGAAAGGCGAGCGTATGCCATCCATTCCTCCAGTGAGAGCTCGACCAGTCAGCTCACTTTGACTCCCAGCTGCAGATGGCTGTGGCATCAACCCGGATTAGAACCTGCGATCTCCAGGTTGTTAGTCAATTTAGACGGTTTTTGATGAGGTCTTGACTTTTTTAGAATTTCAAAAATTTTACCGAATAATAATAATAATAATAATAAGCATGACACCATTTAGATATTTGATCATTTATCCGTTTAGTTTCCAGATAAAAACAAATTTTCAGGTTTACATTTGTCGTCTGTTTTTGTGGACCAAATTTAGCCACACTCGACACCGAGCATAATTCTAATCTGGGGCAGCGTGCTGGCATAGAGGTTAGCACATCAATAAAACAGGGAGGAGGTCCTGGGGTTCGATTCCCATTTCTGTGTGGAGTTTGCAGGTTCTCCCTGTGCTTGCATGGGTTTCGTTCGGGTACTCCAGTTTCCGCCTACAGTCAAAGACATGCACGTTAGGTTAACTGACTGTAGCAAACTGTACCTACTTGTGAGTATGAATGGTTCATACTTCCTCTACCTTCAGCCAGAGTCGACTGACATACAGGCTCCAGCCTTCCGGTGACAAACGAATGAATGAATAAGAGTATTCGAATCTAAATTTTAACTCGAATCCTACCAACACAGCTGAAACATGAAACCTTTCCATATCAGATCACTGAACTGTGAAAATTACATTGCATAGGAATGCTGGTAGTTCAGATATAGACCAAATATAGACAGATGTACTGAATGTCCAAGTTATTTAACCAGAAGCAACATAAAGGGTAACTTGCAGTCATGATTAGCTTTGTAGTCATGGTTACACAGTGGGGTATGTGCAGGAATGTGTTTTCTTGAATGTGATTGCTACACTCCACATATCCTACAGTGTGTCCAACAGGCTCATAGCTGTTTAGTCGTCTTTCAGCTGTGATATTTATGTAGTGCTCTTTAAAATGGTCCCTAGACCTTGCTGCATGAACTCCTAGATTCACAAAAAATAAATACATTTAAAATAAAAACTGCTCCCTAACTTCAACAGTTCTCCTAGAACCGTGTCCCACGCTACACCTGCAGGTGCCTAAACACTGTATGTACCTCCTGAACGTTAAACACAAAGAATAAAGGCACTAATCATGTGGCGTGAAAGGGCATTAAAGCAGATTAAGTTTCAGTAGAAAATTTGGATCCACAGGATCTAGATGCCTCAGCTGCACAGGCTTGTTTGTACACAAATCCTGGTGAGTGCATAAATCCGAGGCGAGGCAGCGTCGGCGGAGGCAGACTGAGTCACCGCACGCACAAAGGGCCTCAAGCCCAGTGTGACTCACTTGGGCCTATTTACACAGCACTGGTAAGATTAGCCCGTTTCCTGCCACTCTGATGCCTGACCTTGGCAGCGCAGGAAATCTGCTCTCTGGAGCATCGCAATAACAAACAGTTCGTACTGCTGACACAATATGCAATTTATAGGTATTAAGTACTAATAGATGTAAAACAATAGATGAAGACACACCATGAACTGACGGTAATTATGTAGCATGAAGAAAATAATGTGCTATGACACCTTTTTATTAATAAAACACACACACAAATTACTAAAGAAAGTGCCTAAGGGGAGCAATTACATAATTATTCCGTGGTGTAGTCAAGAGTTAGTTACAGGGATTATCAAGAAATACGGTAAAGAAAATAACTAATCGGCACTCATGTATTTGGGTTGACGCCATTTTATCTAATTACTATCACAGAATAACCTAGTGAATTATTCCGGCTTCAGCACTGCCCCTAAAAACTTTATTTCCTTCAAATCACAGATAAACTACACCCATCAGCCATAATATTAACACCACCTAACTGGTGTGCAGCTCGGCAGCCACCAAAGGCAGTAGTAGCTCGGCGGTTAAGGCCCTGGATTAGTGCTCCAATGGTCGGGGGTTCAAACCCCAGTTACCACCAAGCTTCTACTGTTCTTCCCTTGAGCAAGGGAACCTTAACCCTCAGTTGTACAAAAATGATAAATGGATAAGGGTGTCTGCCAAATGCAATGTACTATGAGTTCTGACACCTTTTTAATCATAGCCAGCATTAACAGTGTTAGCTGTCGGACCTACAGTAGCTCTTCTGTGGGATCAGTCCAGACGTACTAGCCTTCACTCCACATACGCATCAGTGAGCACCCATTGGGTGCCCGCAATACTCTTGCCAGTACACCGGTTGTCCTGCCTTGAACCACCTTTGGTAGATTCTTACCACTGCATAACAGGAACATCTCATAAGACCTGCAATATTGGATATAAATAGATCCAGCCATTTAGCCTTTACAATGTAAATCATGTAAAGTCACTCAGATCTTTACACTATCCCATTTTTCCTGCTTTCATCATCACACATCATCTTCAAGAACTGGCTGTTCACTTCCTGCTTCATACATCCCACTCCTTTTCAGGTGCAACGGTAATGAGATAACCACTGTTATCCACTTTGTCTCTCAGTGTTTTTAATGTTATGGCTGAATGTATATGTGTATAATGCTCACTTATCAACAGAACCACTCAATCCTACTATAACGGTTGCAGGGACACTGGGTGAAGGCGGGGTACACCCTGAACAGCTCCCCAAACCATCACAGGGCACACTCACATCATTCATACATACATCCAACCCTAGGGGCAATTTGGAACAACCAATGAACCTACTGTCTTTGGAAGTAAGCAATTTATACTTGACAGCGTAATCTTTATACAAGCATTAAAATGTATACAAATGTCGTATATCATGACAAATTAGCTCTGGATTCACTGCAGCGCTTATTAGTTCGCACAAAAATTGGATGAATGTATGCATGGACATGTTCTCTTTTCCATATCACTGACCCCAAACACAGCCGTCTGCTAAAGAGAACCTTGCATTTTTGGGATAAGTATGCATAATTTTATCTCCATGTGGTGCATTAACACTGAACTGGTTAAAATCTCAAACCAGGACTTCCAAGAAAGTTGTCAAGAGTGGCTGATTTGTTGCTTCTCTGGCAGGGTGCGAGGGGATCTCATCCACCAGGGGGAGATTTATGAGAAGCAGGGAACAGTGGGGGGTGGGGCAGCGAGAGTGGGCTGAGAGGCCTAAGGGCCTGGGTGGAGCAGCTGTCCATCCAGCAGCTGTGGGATTATGACCCCAGGCCTAGAGATCTGCACAGCGTAGGTCAACCCTGTCCTGGGTTAGGTCTATGGAATGGTCTTATAAAAGGCCAGGAAGGCTCATCACAACATGCAAAATTAGTTCTGAATCCATGTTTCTCTCTTAGTTTGAGAGGAGTGTAAATCGTTGGATCAATGGACAGACCTGGCAGAACCTTGAATAATGGTTTGCAAGAGCATATTTTAAGGTTTTTAGTTTCTTATAAAGAATTCGCTAGTACCCTGCTCCAAACATGAAGTGCTCCATTTGAATTTTTTTTCTTTTCTAAAAGTGTACAGTAAGAGTTAAAAAAACAAACAAAAAAAAATCAATTCAAGAATAGATTATATGGAAATCCATCCATCCAACCAACCAACCATTCATTATCTGTACCACCTATCAGTGAGGATCTCAGGGAAAGCTGAAGCCAAACCCAGCTGACTGCAGTAAAGAGGTAGTGTACACGAATCAAGTCTGGCAAACAGGTCACCGGTCAATTGCAGGGCCAACACTGACACAGGCAGCCATTTACACTCACATTCACATTAATGTGCAAATTAGAGTAGTCAGTTGACCTCTTGTGCATGTCTTTGGACTATGGAAGGAAACCAGAGACCCCTGAGGAAAATCATGCATGGACACGGAGAACATGCAAACTCCACATAAATTGACTAATGGCCAAGATTCACTAAGGAGGTGATCATAGTAGAGGTGCGATATAAAACTAATTAATGTCAATTTAATTTTTTTGTGATTTTTTCTTTTTCTTCTTTGCAAAATTTTAAATTCGTGATAAGATGTTTTGCGACTTCACATGCAAGTGCATATTTTGCGGCTTAAATATGTATATCGCGGTAAAGTCGCGAGTGGGTCATGCGGCAAGTAATTTGCGATTGGTTTGCGGATGTTTGGCGAATAAAGCGAATCTCCTGTCGTAAATCAATCGCGTTTTGATCGCACATCATTAGTGGGAACAAGATGCAATTAAAATGCAAATGATGACAAAATACACAGAATATAGCGGATGATAGCAGGACTCAAACTTTTCACCAACTTGCCGCTTTTCCTTGCAAATGAAAAGCGAATAATTTACAATCAAGACGACAACTTTGTGACCTTCTCACAACATGTACGGACAGGTTGAGAAGAGTTTGAGACTACTCCGCGTCAGAGCCTCATTTTGTGAAATCGCGGAACCACAGTCCACGAACAACAAAAACGCGATGTCGCTAATGTCGCGAGACGTATATAACGACATGTTCAGAATGAAAAGCGAAAGCTGTGAATTACCCTTTGAGTCAGTCACTCAATACACAGTTAGTTAATAGTAATACACAGTTGTTTTGGTCTAAATATCTCCAAGGTTTTTTTCTTGGGTCCAAAACTACCATGTTCACTCAGGTGAGGAAAGAATGAGCTGCATGGGTTTTGGCAGTTGCTGAAGAAGTAAAGCAGAAATGAACATGGTAGAATATTTCCAATAAAGAGCTAACACAGAGATTAGAGGACGAGGCCTGGCTGAGCTTCATGTGGTCGAGTTTGTGCTAGAGAGGTGTTCTGTTTACAGAAGAAATCCACGCACTCACACACACAGGAACAATGGCTGGGTGCTGGATCTGGGGCAACATCGAGGCTAAAAAAACAAAAAAACCAGATGGACACAACACCTCAGAGTTGGGCTTACTGTTAGTGTGGTAGCACCCCAGAGCCTGTGTGCGAGTCCAGTGACGAATGAGATTCCCCATCAGCAAAAGTAATCACTTGCACCACACACTTAGATGTAAACATTCAAGTCATGCCTCAGTGAGAGGTGTTTAAAGACACAAGAGTAGGCACAGTTCATGAGCCTGACTGCAGTGTTTCAGTCGCACCTTGTCACCCAACTCCAGAATAAGTTACTTTATCTCTCTCTCTCTCTCTCTCTCTCTCTCTCTCTCTCTCAGTTCTTCTTGCTGAAATAAACAGACTCCACAACACTTCGACAGGGAGCTACTGAGCAACCCGACATGTTCTGGATCTTTTGGTTTATCTTTTGGATTATTGCTGCCAGAACCAACAGAACCTATTTAATACAAAACTTCCTGATTAAGAGTTCAACAAACAAACAAATAAATAAATATGAGCTAAACAAAGAACGGACAGCACGGTGGTGAAGTGGTTAGCATGTCCGCCTCAGAGTCCTGGACCCGGCAAAGACCTTTCTGTGTGGATTTTGCATATTTTCCCCATGCTTGCATGGGTTCCCTTCTGATGGGCTGGTTTCCTCCCACTCCAAAGACGTCCATATTAGGCTAACATGCTGTTCCGAACTGCCGCTAGGTGTGAGTGTGCCGCTAGGTTTTGAGTGTGTGTGTGTGTGTGTGTGTGTATGTGTGTTGGCCCTGCGATGGTATGGTGAGCTGGTCAGGGTGTACCCCAACTTCACTCAGTGTCGGCTGAGATAGACTCCAGTCTCCCTGTGACCCTAGTAGGCTTAAGAGGTTTGCCAAATTAGTGATGTTGGGAGCACAGTGGAGGAAATGGATTCTGTTAATACTGATACACTTTGTTTGTTTGTTTGTTTATTTATTTATTTTTAAATCATTCATAGACATTCATAGTAAACATACTTACCCAAAATAATCTGGGAGGCTGGAGCCTATCTCAGCTGACTCTGTTCAAAAGCGGGGTACACCCTGCAGCATCCCAGACCGTTGACAGGCCAACACACAAACACACACAACCTTTCAAATTCACACTCACATTCACACCTAGGGGCAATTTTAAATTATTTTAAACAATTTTAGCCAATCAGCCTAATGTGCATGTCTTTGAATTGTGGGAGGAAACCTAAAAATACCCAGAGGAAACCTATGCAAGCACGAGGAGAACATGCAATCTCTACACAGATATGCCCTCGCCGAGCCCGGGACTTGAACCCAGGACCTTCTTGCTGTGAGGTGGATGTGCTAACCTACTATGATGTAATGTAGAGACATACCTGGATAAAGGTTAAAGGTTTTAGATTAAATCAGCTTAATGACTCATTATTTGGAGATCGTTACACGAATTACAAAAATCTAAATATCCCACTCACACCAAGTTTGCTTCATTCTTCGAAATTGATGCAAGACCAAAAATTTTAATCTAAATGGTAAAAAAAAAAATAAATGTGTTATTATCTGATTACGTACACTCCTTTATACAATAGGAATCATTGGAATTGAGTAGATGACCTTGGCTCGTTAGAAATGAGTTCAATGCTGTTGCAATGCTGATTAATAATAGAAAACTAATTCGGCAGAAGAGATCGCAGTGACATTTTGGCATTAGCTCCTTAAAAAAAAGAACAAGATCACCTTTTTGGATTTAATGACATTTATGAGTGATAATTGAGTTTTAGGGCTAATACACGTACTGCCGCGTTCAGCAATAATACTATCAGTATTGTGATATTGTCCTAATGACAGCACAAAGTCGTATCACAAACAGAATTCCAGTTATATAATAAAAGGGGTTAGTGGGCTGGAGGATGAAACAGTGCAGTCCTGCAGATAAATCGGTAATACATGATAGAATTGCAACACAACAGTACAAAAAAGCTCCTTATGCAAAACGTAATGCTCCATCTAATCTCTACCTGCACATTCCGCAGTGTGTCCGATTACTAGTATAAACTTATTTGTTCAAACTTGATTTACAGTGGTTGTGTATGGGTAACTTGAGTCAAAAGGTTTTTGCAAATGAAAGGAAACATACAAGAGCTTCTTTTCTAGGTCATCAGGTTCAAAGCCAAACAAATAAGAAATTCAGAGAACAAGACACGGAGAAAGCGAAATAAAAGACTCAAGGATCACAAACACAGTGGAAATATATGACCAACTTGTGCCGAGCTATGGAAAAAACACGGCTTGGCTCTCTAATGGTCTAAGAGATGATAAACACGATGGTGTGAATGACAGTATTAGCATTCAAATTGGAGCTATTGACCAATCTTCATTACCTGGACTATTAAGCATGCATCAAGACGTTGAACCATAGGTGTTTAAATGGAACGGACAGATGAGAAGGTGAGAGAGTTGGACGGAAGGTCTAAAGCGCTGCTGTGTTGCTCTCTTTAGGGAGAGATGGAGGTGAGGGTTTATTCCCGTACTGTCATATATATGTTTGTTTTTTTAACTTGAAAAGTTCTTTGAAAAGGGAGCACGATGGTATAGTGGTCAGCACATTCGCCTCACAGCAAGACGGTCCTGGGTTCAAGTCCCGGGCTCAGCGATGGTGTTTCTGTATGGCGTTTGCATATTCTACCCATGTTTGAGTGGGTTTCCTCTGTGTACTCGGGTTTTCTATCACAGTCACATTAGGCTGTTCCAAATTGCCCTAGGTGTAATAGTTGTGTGTTCAGGGTGCACACCTCCTTTGCCCAAAATCGGATGAGATAGGCTCCAGCCTCCCCAATACCCTAGTAGGACAAAGTTGTTCAGCAAATGAACAAACGAATGAATTAATGCATGAGTTCCTTGAAACTCGTATAGTATACAATGAACTTGAATTGCCTCGTTGTGCAAAATTACTATATGCGCTTCAAAGAACTCAACCAGGGTACTCATTTTAGTACATAGTCAGATGTATTGCTGCATATTTTACCCATTTATTGACAGAATTCAACCACCAAAATTATGCTTGCATTATTAATATATTTTGAACTTATGGAGTAATAGGAATTTAAACTGTATTAAACCCAGAACAGCTTGATATTCAATAGTGCATCATTAAAGCAACCGTGCTCGTGTTTGTCCTGTTGCTGTTGCTGTTTGTGTACTGGAAGTCAAGCACCGATGCATTCTGTTGAATGGTTCCAGGCTTGTACTTGCAGTTAGGGGTTAAAAATAAGCAGCAAACTGGAGATCCTAGGAATAATCCAGCAGCTGTTACCAGTTCAACAGGCTTTCTCCTGAACGTTGGACGTACATCTTTCATACTGGGCATCAGGCCATTCAGTACACCCCCTATATTTCAAAACCCAGTATTAAGATATATCTGGCTTGTTAGCACTCACCACTGCCATGTCGCCTGTGCTCAAAAGTCCAAACATGTCTACACATATCTGACACACCTACAAAATACTCCACACTTTGGATGTCTGGCTCAATGTACTACCCACATTAGACATATAGACACTCACTCATTTGCCAAACCACTTAATCCTAATGGGGAGGTCATGGGGAGGCTGGTTCCTATCTCAGACAACACTGGATGAAGGCGAGGTACACCCTGAACATCACAGGGCAACACATAACCATTCACAGTCACACCTAGGGTCAATTTTGAACAGCCAGTTAGCCCAATGTGCATGTCCTTGGACTGTGGAAGGAAACCAGAGTACCTGGAGGAAACCCACACAAGCCCAGGAGCACATGCAAGCTCCACACAGAAATGCCCGAGCCTGGGGCTTTGTGGTGGAAATATGGATGGATGCTGCAGTGAGTTTAACAAAAAAAAAATGTTTCTGTAAGTTTAGTAGAAATGTTGCCAGGTGTTAAGTAAAGCAAAAATACAATGAAATCCAGTCAAATATGTTGTTTGGTGTTTGTAGGAAATGCAAGAATGAAGCAGTGCTTGCATTCAGTGAAACTGTAAGGGCATGTCTGGGTTAACAATGCAGGTGACTAAAAGCACAAGGAAGTAGGTCATATAAATTCACTCACACGCACGCACACACACACACACACACACACACACACACACACACAGCTCAAGATGCTTAGAGACAAATGATCTAGAATCTCCTACAATAACAATATAAATGATATCCTAAATACATATTATTAACTTTATTTTTCCTATTTTATGTAATTTTACTTAATGCTATTTATTTTATTGTTAATGATAAATTTTTTTGGGAAAAAAAAGCAAAATTAATAATATTTAATTTTTTTTTTCAAAATATCTTAAAAAGTATAAAGTGTTTGTGAAATAGCCCTAATAATCTTATACTAGGAAATAGTAAAAGCATTTGACAAGATTCAAGATATTTTAACTCGCTGTCATTTTTGGGATTATATTTCGAAATAAAATGTAATAATTAAACATTAACTTCATCTAATCTATGTTGTGGGTAAGAATTAAATTTGAGTACATTTTCATACTGCAAACATCAAGTTAATGATTAAATGAGTATTGACCCCAAATATCAGTACATTTACATTTACAGCATTTAGCAGACACTCTTATCCAGAGCGACTTACAATTATCATTTTTATACAACTGAGCAATTGAGGGTTAAGGGCCTTGCTCAAGGGCCCAACAGTGGTGATAGTGGGATTGAACCGCTGACTTTTGGATCAGTAACCCATCGCTTTAACCACTAAGCCACCACTGCCTAGCCCTATGACTAGTTATCAGTACTATTGACTACTAATGATCTGTAACTCCAGACCCAATAAAAAACACAAGTTTATTAATTTTATCAGATGCAAAACAAGAACAAGATATCAGCTGACCCTGTTCTCTAAAGATCAGCGTCACTACTAGTAGAGACAGAAACCAGGCCTAATCAGTCATGCTGCCATTTTTCTGAATGGAAAGTTTTTTTTAAAAAAGTCTTCAGGCAAAATAAAGTGATGATTTTTTTAAGGGTGATGTGTTTTTCATTAAATATTAAAATACTGAAAGTTTACTATTACCATGGCCCAAAAAGGATACCTACAGACACATACAGAACCCTCGTCATACTGTACCACAGCATATATAACTCATAACCAAATGCAAGACAGGCGTCAAACCTGTATTCATATTGTGTTTAGTGATACGTTAACATATAAAGAATTAAACAGGTCATTATTGTAAAATAATTAACAACAGGGTGGGGGACCACTACCACTGTTTTATTCCTACTATACAACACTGTTTGCCAACATACAAACTCACAGACACACACACACATACATATACACACACATATACAT
>JAQMYF010000002.1:29033412-29043422 GCA_030014195.1 Neosilurus mollespiculum | reverse complement strand
TGGCCGGCATTTGATAACCCAGTTAGCTGCACTGGGGGGACAGCAGTGAGAACCCGTCGATAGTGGGGCTTGAACCTTGGGATCAGTAATCCAGCACCTTACCACCAGGCCACCACTGCCCCTGAGTTCAGATGAATGAAGTTATGAGACCATGGTGCTGTTTGCCATTAATTTTTCATCCAGACAGAACACTGTGCATTTACTGAAGTCACAGATAACAGAACCCAACTTACGAACACACTGTTATACTACTGTGTAAAATAAATGCAGTGTTTCATTATATTACAATTATTTTCTTAGCATTTAACATCATGGTTCTCTAAGTGAGATGAAATGGGGGTGTGTTTATTTTTGGTTTTGGAAACACACAGTGGTGGAGTTGCCTGAAGGCTGAAGTCAGGGTACACCCTAAACACCTCGCCAGTTCAGGACCAGCACACACAAACAACCATTCACACTCGCACTCACAGGGCCAGCACACACACACACAACCATTCCTACTCACACACATACCCAGGGGCAATTTGGAACAGCCAATTAGCCTAACGTGCATGTCTTGGACGGTGAGATGGTGGGAAACCCACGCAAGCACAAGAAGAACATGCAAACTCCACACAGAAGCACTTTGATTGCTGTGAATCTTGCTAAACCTTGGAATTGTGTGTAGAGATCTTGGACTTTTGTGCAGCTGCATGTAATGGTCATTTGTTTCTTAAAGATCCTAAACTATAGTGCTTGTACTGATGCTGCCCTCAGATGCACTTTGAAGAAAAAGATTGGGCACATGTACATTACAGCATAGTGAAATTCTTTTCTTCACACATCCCAGCTTGTTAGCAAGTTGGTGTCCAGGCACAGGGTCAGTCCCATGACGGGGCACCCCAGGAGCAGATAGAATTAAGGGGCCTTACCCAAGGGTCCAACAGCCTGTTGGTGAGGCCGGTGGTGTAGTGGTTAGGGTGCTGGGCTCGTGATCGAGAGGTTGTGCACTCAAATCCCTGTTATACCCCAACCGTGCTTGGACCCCTGGGCATGGTCTTAACCACAAGTGTGCCTCTGTCCACCCAGCAGTATTAATGGGTACCAGTAAAAAAAAATACTGGGAAGGTAACCTGCAATGGACTAGCGTTCCATCCAGGGGGAGTTGAACTCCTAGTCGCTTCACGCTACAGAATCCAGAGATAAGCTCCGGCTTGATGAGCCAGTAGGCTCGGTTGTAAAAAGCCCAACAGACTTACCTTATCTTACCAAGGGTCCAACAGTGGCCTCTTGGTGGTACTGGGGCTTGAACTCCCAAATTATGGCTGTGTGCTTGATTTTATGCACCTGATAAAATGAGGTGGCAGGGTACACCCTGAACGACTCGCCAGACCAACGCAGGACCACAATCATTCATATAGATGGAAACTTAGTTTTATGAAGGAAGCTAGACATGAACTGGGTGCATACATTAAATTTTTTAGGAGTTTGCTTTCATGTCTCACTCATTCGGCGAAGCGCTTAATCCTACTCAGGTCACATGGAAGCTGGAACCTATCTCAGCCGATACTGGGCGAAGGCAAGGCACACCCTGAACAGCTTGCCAGACCATCGCATGGCCAACACACACGCACACACCACCATTCACACTCACATTCACACCAAGGGGCAATTTGGAGCAGCCAGTTAGCCTAATGTGCATGTCTTTGGAATGTGGGAGGAAACCGGAGTACCCAGAGGAAACCCACCCAAGTACGGTGAGAAGGTGTAAACTCCACACAGAAACAACCCTGCCAAGTCCAGGACTTGAGCCCAGGACCTTCTTGCTGTTAGGTGGACATGCTAACCACAGCGCCACCGTGCCGCCCAACATGTCAACAATATTTATTTATGATAACATTAAACGAGGGGCGGCACAGTGATGTAGCTGTTAGCATGTCTGCCTCACAGTAAGGAGGTCCTGGGTTTAATTCCCAGGTTTGAACGTTTCGGTGTGGAGTTTGCATGTGCTTGTGTGGGTTTCCTTCGGGTACTCCAGTTTCCTCCCATAGTCCAAAAACATGCATAGTAGGCTAATCAGCTGTTCCAAATTGCACCTAGGTGTGAGTGTGAATGGTTGTATGTGCGTGTGTGTTGGCCCTGCAATGGCCTGGCGAGCTGTTCAGGGTGTACCCCGACCTCGCCCATAGTAGACTGGGATGGGCGCCAATCTCCCCACAACCCTAATAGGTTGAAGCAGTTCGGAAAATGAATGAATAATGTTAAACATTTTACTCTAAGGTAAATTATTCAGTCTGTCCACATGTGCTTTGTGGATTTAGAGATGGCTTTCGACCGTGTCCCTCGGACTATCATGTGGGGTGTGCTCCAGGAATACGGTGTACCGGACCCATTGCTACAGGCAATTAGGTCTCTGTACCACCAGAGCTCGGAGTAGAACCGCTGCTCCTCCGCATTGAGAGGAGCCAGCTGAGGTGGCTCGGGCATCTGATTAGAATGTCTCCCTAACTTCTACCTGGTGTTGTGTTTTGGGCACGTCCATCCAGGAAGACATCCCGGGGTCGACCCAGAACATGCTGAAGGAACTATGTCTCTCTACTGGTCTGGGAACGCCTCGGTGTCCCCCTGGAAGAGCTGGAAAAAGTGGCTGGGGAGAGGGACATCTGGACCTCACTGCTTAGGCTGCTGCCCCCGCGACCCGACCCCGGCTCAAGGGGAAGATGATGATAAATTATTCAGGGGTTCAAAAAAATTTCCTAGCATGGACAACCTAATAGTGGGTCTGAAACCTATCCTGGGAACGCTGGTAGTGAGGTGGGAATACACCCTGGAAGTCCATCACAGCTCACCAGGTCTTTAGACTGCCAGCACACACACAAAACCATTCATGTTTTTGGACTGTGGGAAGAAACTAGAGTACCCAGAGGAATCCCACACAAGCAAGTTGAGAGAACATTGAAACTTCACATATGTACGCCCTTGCCGAGCCCATGACTCGAACCCAGGACCATCTTGCTGTGAGGCGGATGTGCTTACCACTACGCCACCGTGCTGCCTTTTTAATGAATTTATCTATGATCATCTGTTTGTGTAATATCGGTGAAATGTTCGACTGATCCCACAGAATTTGGGCAAACGTGAATGAAGAAAAAAGCTCTATAAAAGCTCAACAAGCCTCACAAACCCAAACATGTCTCCTAAATGGCTCTCTCTCACTAAGGGGGTGATCACACTAGAGGTGCGATAGAAAAGCGACTGACGCGAATGCCAATTCACGGCAATCGCTTTTCATTCTCAAATTTGTCGTGCGGCATCGCATTTTGACCGCCTGGTTCGTGAACTCACATTTGACATTTCTGCGAATGTTGCAAGACAAGGCTCTGATGCGGCGTAGTCTCAAACCCTTCTCAAACAGTCCGTACCTGCTGCAAAAAGGTCGCAAAGCTGTCGTTTTGCTCGGAAGTTATCATAATTTTTCGTTCGCAAGGAAAAGCAATAAGTCGGAGACTTCCACGGGGAAAGTTTGACACTTGCTGGCATCCGTCATATTGTACATTTTGTGATCTTCCGTATTTTATTCGCATTTTGTTTGTGCTAATAACGTGTGAATAAAAAGCGAATGGTTTGAGAAAACCAAACAAAAACACCACAACAGAGGATTCGTTTTTTTTTCCTTTCACCAAACATCCGCAAAGTACTTGCAAATTGTCACGCGACAATTACTTGACAGTAACATACACCATATATGTATTTAAGCCGCACAAAAACATTCGACTGCATGCGGAGTCGCAAAACATCTTGACGCGAATTACAAAATTCCCCCCTAAAAAAAATCAATTCACGTCAGTCGCTTTTCTAGCGCACCGCTAGTGTCATCACCCCCTTAGACACCCTCTGACACGCTTTCAAAGAGCGAACAAAACACAACTGAGTTGTAACAGGAGAGGCGATTTTGTTTTGTATGCCAAACGGCAAACCTATTGCAAATTATTCACAAAGCAGCCGCAAATTGTTGTGCAATCTTCGCACAGGTTTCGTGTGATATACATATTTAAGCTGCAAAATATTCGCTTGCATGTGGGGTCGATTTAAAAAATTGCAAAAAGAAGAAAAAAAAATCCCCCCTTAACCGTCCATGGAATGAACACCAGTGTAATTTCAATCCTTTTTTCAATTCATGGAATCCCACCCCACTCGAGCGCAGTGGTCTAAAGGCCAGAACAGGTGCACGCACTAACTAACTAACTAACTAACTAAATAAACAAACAAACAAACAAACAAACAAACAAACAAACAAACAAACAAATAAACAAATTCACTGATTCATTCATTCACTGAACCTTGGTGAGTCTGGCACAGGGAGCAGCGTTGTGTTCTCTTACATACCTTTGTCGTTATCGTGGAAGTCACGGCAGCAAAACTGCCGAGAAATGAGAGCGTTTGGGCTGATAACCTTTCTACCACTTTTCTATCCGATGGAACATCAGCGAATGATTAAGTAAATTAATCATTATCCCAAACCTGGGGAACTTTTCCTAATGTTAACCACAAGATAAAGTCTGACCTTATCACCCATCCCCACCCAACCCTCCCTCCACATACACAGGTTTTAACACAAGAACAAAACGTACAGACTGTTTCCATGATCGATTTATACACTGGAGTTCAATTGTTATTATTTGAATTACAGCTTCACTGTTATGAAATGGCCCCAATAATACACATTTCCCCCAAATATTCAACAAATACACAGAGAAAAGGTTAACAGATGACACATTAATTATTTAATCTTTCCTTAAGTGAGTGTTTCACATTCAGGTGACGACGCTGAAGGATTTCAAGTGCACGAAAGACTCTATCTACCGCTTCAATCGGAGTTCCCGGGCCCGGTCCTAAACTGCACACGGTCCCGTTTTTCCTGTTTCGACACCTGCTTCACCAGTTCATTAACTCACAACTCGTACTGCTGTAAAACGTGCAGGGTAGACGGGCTCCTGAACACTGCTTGAGGTGACCTTTCACACCATCTAGTGTCCACTTTATATACAATCTTATTTGATGTTGCGGAGGATTCGGCGGCAGTGGTTGCTCTTGACCTCAGCGAGCGCTCGCTCAAGCTCCCGGATGAGATGCAGCAGTGTGGCAGGATCGGTCTGCAGAACACCGGCGCTCTGCGTGTCTCCGCTCTCCGTGTGCAGCTTCAGGGTGATTGTAGGTTTCACCTGGTGTCTTAGAGCCCTGCTGGCCAGCTATGAAGACAAGGACAGGAAACAGCCAAAAAAAATTGATTTCTGAACCTTCACCTCGTGTGTATGACATAAATAATACTCTTAGTGCACCTGGATATTAACTGTTATACACCTGATGGATGTCAACACCTCTGTAAGAACAATAAGAAATTGGAGGTACAAGGTCTTTTTTGGAGGTACAAGACCATGTTCACAGCAAGAACGTCCTGGGCTCGGCCCGGGCGTTTCTGTGAGGAGTTCTCCTTGTGCGGGTTTTCTCCGGGTACTCCGGTTTCCTCCCACAGCTCAAAGACATGCACATTAGGCTAGCTGTTCTAAATTGACCCTCGGTGTGACTGTGTATGGTTGTGTTGCCCTGTGATGGCCGTGCGAGTTATTCAGGTTGTACCCCACCATCACCCAGTGCTGGTTGAGATAGGCTCCAGCCTACCGGCGACCCTGTATAAAATACACCACGGACAAGCAACATAATATTTAAAGTGTACCAGTATTGGTGGTCCTGTGCGTATGTAATACGTTACAAACAATACAGAGCTTATTTTAACATAAATGATCATAAAAAGCAAAAAAATGGTCATTTTATGGCATGGATTACTAGCGAAGGCTGAACCAATGGTTAGCAGTCGTTTTTTCACTGAAGCGACATGAATTTGTTGGGCGGGGTTGTCCGGTGCAAGTAAACAAGCAGATTTATTTAGCGAGCGACAATTTGGGTGATAAAAAAAAAACAAAAAAACAACCGTGTTCAAGAAACATCGATGGCAGCAGCTTGGAAGAAATGGATGTTAATGTTTACCATTTTTACCTAGAGAGGGAGGAGTCTTGTAGAGATAGTGAGACGTCACATTCTTGTGACTCCCAGGATGAGAATCCTGCCAGAGATGAGCGTGACGGTAAACCCAAAATGGCTTACGCGGCTAACGTTTTGCCAACTCGGCTTTCTGCGCTTGTTGTTTGTGCAGCTCAGAACTGGCTGATAATGTGTTATGATGTAAGGGGTGCAGTGATGCAGCCGCGCCAATCCAGTGAGTTCACGTCACTACCAAGGCAACAGTGTCGCAGCACTCGTGTGTACTTGACAACGGGCAAGGCGAGGACTGATGTTGCTGGAAAGAACCGCTGATGTTCTACATGATCTTCTTAAATAGCTAGTAACGCTAATTCGCCACATGGAACCCTTTTGAATCATGACATCATTCAGGTTTTAGTCAAGCTTGTGTCATTACAACTTGAACAGAGACAGCCAAAACGCCTACCTGTACATCAAGCCTCCACTCGAGGTTGTGATAGTGGGGCAAAGAAGGGGAAAGTTCACTCAGAATCTGACGGATCTCCTTCTTGTTTTCCACATAAAGTTGCAGCAGGAGTTTATTGAGCTCCTCTGAAAAACCCAGCACCAACACCGAGTCCTGGAAGTCGACCTCAGAGATCTACAGGAAGATGAAACGACAGCATGCTGTATATACCGTATCTCTGTTCGAAAACATTACAAATTAATCAAAGTTCTCACCATAAGCTTCGAACTTTCCGTAAGAATGAACATCAGTCCCTCAACGCCATGCTGCACAGTCTCTGCTGGGACACTCAGCTTTCCTGGAATACAAATCACACCACATGAAATAGTGTTTGAAACAATACTGCCAAGTTTCTCAGTCCTCAAAACAGAACAACTTACTTGCTGCGCCCTCATAGATTTTCGGATTCGAGCCTTTCTTTAGGAACTCCACAGCAATTCTACCAAACTCACCAACAACTGGAAAAGCAAGATGACATTCAGCACGGGGATCAAGTTCATCATAAGGAAGGGAAGGTGCAGCTCACTCCCCTACCGCCACATTCGGGAATCGAACCAGCGACTCGAATTGAACCAGCGACCTTTTGGTTTTAAAGCCGCTTCTCTAACCGCCAGGCTAAGTAAAGATTAATTTAGTACTGTATAATGGCTTCATTTCGTTTTGTTCCGGTTGCTTGTGTCAAAGGTCACTGGTTAAAGACTTCTGGGATACTGCAGCATAGCAGTGAATGTGAAAAAAAAGGGCTTGGGCTGGCAGGGAGGGTTTTCAGGTTAAAGCCCACCATGCTGATTTTACCACTTTTCCAAAATCGGTGCCATAAAATCAAGCCCTGTAAACATAATCAACGTTCATCGATTTATATAAGCAAGTGTCCCCAACAACAGTCTCACTCACTCATTTAATGAACTGCTTATTCCTACTATTAGGGTCACAGGGAGGTTGGAGCCTATCTCAGCCGACACTGGGTGAAGGCGGGGTACAACCTGAACAGCTCGCCAGACCATCGCTGGACTGAGAGAGGAAACCAAGGTACCTGAATGAAGCAAGCACAGAACCGCCCGAACCCAGGAACCTCTTGCTGTGAGGCGGATGTGCTAACCACTACACCACCGTGCTTCACGACAACAGTCTGAGAATTATACACTTTTATTATGACTGATATTTTTCTTAAAAAAAAAAAAAAAAAGAAAAAATGGAAAAGTGGGCAGCACGGTGGCGTAGTGGTTAGCACGTCCGCCTCGCAGCAAGAAGGTCCTGGGTTCGAGTCCCAGCTCGGGCGTTTCTGTGTGGAGTTTCCATGTTCTCCTCGTGCTTGCGTGGGTTTCCTCTGGGTACTCCAGTTTCCTCCCACAGTCCAAAAACATGCACAGTAGGCTAATTGGCTGTTCCAAATCACCCCTAGGTGTGAGTGTGAATGGTTGTGTGGTGCCCTGCGATGGCCTGGTGAGCTGTCCAGGGTGCAACCCGCCCTCACCCTATGATGGGCACCAGCCTCCCCGCGACCCTAATTAGGATTAAGCGGCTTAGAAAATGAATGAATGAATGAATGTATGGAAAAGCATTTACCAAAAATTAACATATGGCAAGTTTTCCTTTAATGAACCAAAGCTATCTTCTCGTTTTTATTATTATTATTATTTATTCTTGGTGCAGGTACATTTTTTTTTCCTCATTATCTTTAAACACTTTTATCTTTGCACTAAATGGTGACTTTTAATTTGTAACTGCTGATTAAACCGGTAAATGTAGGCAAATGTGTAACGTTATGCATCATATAAGAGTTAAATATTTACATTCTATTTATTTTAATCATATATACATTTGCAAAAAGCCACTAAATCGCTCTATAATTTTCAAACTGAAATTGAAATCATTGGAAATTATGATTTTAAACATCACAAGATTAAATTACTTAAACCCAAACGCAATTTAATAAAACTACTAACTTAATTACTTTTTTAAATTATTATTCCATTATAACAATATAAAATCTAGCTATACTATTTGCATCATATTTTTATTATACCATTTTAATCATGTTTATTAAATAAATCTGTACTACAAGCCCCTGGTGTTACTACATCAACACTGAGTACCACAAGAGCTAAAAGCTAACGTTCCTTACCCGCGGGGTCCACATCAGATAAAAACCCCAAGTGCTCCTTATGCTCTTCAGATAACACTAACAACATAATGACGGTCTCTAAGATCACTAAAACGTAATAAAATTTATTTCTAATCAACGCAGAACGATAATCTGCCTGCCACTGTTTGCGCTCGGCAGGTCACATGATCCGGTGCAGTGCAGCAGAATCCGACTGGAAACAGATAGCGATAACAAAGGTTCCGGGGTCAATTCACGAAAGGATCAGTGAAATCACAAATTTATTAATAATAATAATAATAATAATAATAATAATAATAATAATAATAACAATAATAATAATGATAATTATTATTATTATTATTAATAACAATAATAATAATAATTATCATTATTATTATTAATAACAAGAATAATAATAATATTAACAATAATAATAATAATAATTAATAACAACAACAACAACAACAATAATATTAACAACAACAATAATATTAACAACAACAACAACAACAACAACAACAACAATAACAATAATAATAATATTAACAATAATAATAATAATACATAATAATAACAATAATAACAATAACAGCAACAACAACAATAATAATATTAATAATTATAATAACAATAATAATAATAACAACAACAACAACAATAATAATAACAATATTAACGATAATAACAACAATAATAACTATAACAGCAACAACAATAATAATATTAATAATTATAATAACAATAATTATAATAACAACAACAACAATAATAATAATATTAACAACAACAACCACAAAAATAATAATAATAATAACAATAATTACAACAACAATAACAACAACAATAATAAAAATATTAACAATAATAATAATAACAACAACAACAATAATAATAACAGCAACAACAATAATATTAACAATAATAATAACAATAATAATAACAACAACAACAACAATACTACTACTACTACAACTACTACTACTACTAATAATAATAATAATAATAATAATAATTATAATAATAAGTGGTTCTTAGTGGGTTTACACTTAAACATTCAGAAAAAATGAAGAACATAGAATAAAAATAAATTAAACGTAAACATGGTGGTTAGTAAGTCCGCCTCACAACAAGAAGGTCCTTGGTTCGAGTCCTGGCCTTGGGTGTTTCTGTGTGGAGTTTGCATGTTCTTCCTGTTGTTGTGTGGGTTTCCTCCGGGTACTCCGGTTTCCTCCCACAGTCCAGATATGCACATTCAGCTAATTGGCTGTTCCAAACTGCCCCTAGGTGTGAGTGTGAATGGATGTCTTTATACACCCACGACTGTGTGGCCACTTCCAGCTCCACCAATATCATCAAGTTTGCGGACGACACTGTGGTGGT
>JAQMYF010000002.1:29010150-29033312 GCA_030014195.1 Neosilurus mollespiculum | reverse complement strand
TCCTTGTTACCTGACAGTTTATTCTTTACATTCTGGACAGTCGTACTAAGCATTTCACTGCATATTGTACTGTGTATGATTTGTATGTGACAAATAAATTTGAATTTGAATTTGAATTTGAAATGTCTGTATGTTGGCCCTGAACTGGTCTGGCAGGCTGGTTAGGGTGTACCCCACCTTCACCCAATGACTTTAAAAGAATTAAGCGATTTGGCAAATGAGCGAATGAGTTGTTATTCACCATTCCAGCTACCAGCTCGCAACACACAGGCTACTTAATCTTGTAGGTCTTTTTCTCCATCTGCTAAGTGTTAGTGAGGAGACAGTTTCAGAATCGCTAAATACTAGTAGTACATTGTGGATAAATTTTTCACAAAATATTGTGACAATGAAGCAGAAAATTTCATATATTTACTGATCTGTTAATAAGGAAGCTATACTACTACTACTACTACCACCACCACTTTTTTTGTATACACACATATAATTTTAGAGTTTTCAGTGATATAATTTTAATGTTTAAAAAGTCACCTGAGATTGTCATCTTCAGCCCTTCAGATCAGTCACCCAGAGCCCTAACCACTGAGGCACCACTGCCTTTCCCAGTGATATTACTGTCTTCAGTGTGTCTTCTTGCTGTTTCCCAGACAAATGTGCACTCTTAGTTAACCTTCTAGAATTTTCTTTAGGCCAGGGAATGCACAACAGCTAGTGGCTCTAACCAGGACTTCGCAGCAAAGGCACTAAGAGACGTAGAAACAAAGTGAACACATAAACTCAGTAGATTTGGGGATTTTTCATATTTACACAAACCTATTTAGTGAAACAGATTTGTGTCATGTGGATATATGATAATTTGGTGATATATAGCTTTATAAGTTACTTCATAAATTACAAATTACATTCATTTGCTGAACCGCTTTATCCTACTAGTGTCACGGGGAGGCTGGAGCCTATCTCAGCCAACTCTGGGTGAAGGCAGGGTACACCATGAACAGCTCACCAGTACATCGCAGGGCCAACACACACATACACAAACATTTAGTCACACTCAATTTGGAACAGCCAATTAGCCTAATGTGCATGTCGGTGGATTGTGGGAACAAACCAAAGTACCCAGAGGAAACCCACAGAAGCACAGGGAGAACATGCAAATGCCACATAGAAACACTCTGGCGTAGCCCGGGACTTGATCCCAGGACCTTCTTGCTCTAAAGCAGACGTGCCAACCACTACACCACTGTGCTGTCGACTTTGCCAAGCAGTATACCGCATTCTCTTTTGCAGTACGTTCACAAAGGCGTGTGTAGGACTTTAATTAGAAGCAAAGTATTTATTCTCATTTCAAATTACTTTAAATAAAGATTGGTCTGGGACCAGTATCACGAAATGTGTGTGCTGCTCAATTTCCCTAGTTTGTGATCAGTATTTTCAGCCACCAGGATTTCCTTTGGCTTCTTCCTGCCACATCCATTATTCCCCGTAGTCTTTTTCCCTGTCCTTTTGTTTTGAGTAAGAGGAAGCATCTGCGCTAGTTGCTCTAATGCATTCTAGGATGATAGGACAGAAGGGTGATGACATGGACCGGATTAGCCTGTGAACTGTGATGTCAGAGCCTGAAACCCACAGGATGACTTGTTGACCCACTTGCGTCCTTTGAACACAGAACCCCTGGGCACCGAGGACGTCCTGGACAAGGAAAAGTTATCAATTAGTGTAGCGTCTCCCACTCTGCTTTGCTAGGACAGATGTCTTAAGGAGTCCTCCCGTAGCCTTGATAATCCAGATCTTGATCTGAACGTGGAGCCATGTTGATAGAGTGAAACCACAGATGGTGTCCATAGTGTAGCTTTGGACACAAGATGAAATATGCATTATGTGTGTTGATGACATGTCGCAGTCTAAAGCAGGTTTCGGATGCTGGGATTTCGACAGGTTAGGTTTAATATGGTCTTATCTTTTGGAACATCTAAATGAGAATTTGGCCAGCCTCTACAGCAGCTTGTACAGGACATTTCAAGGACTCAGGGTGGTCCATTTAATAGCACCACACACAAGAAGGGGGGACACACACAGGCTTGTGTGCTTGTATACCATTATCTAGTAGCCAGCTGGCCATGTCAAGATGTCCATGAGCAGCGGTAACATAAACAGCCAAATGTTTCTGATACCTGTCGCATAGAGATGCATGCAAGCTGATTTTTGCTTCTAAATAATAAATAAATGATTAATGAAAACACCTAGTGATTAGAAAATTAGTAGTAACTTTGTTGGATTTGTATCTTACTCAGACCTTGAGTTGTTTGATCCACAAAGAAATGGCGATGGACTTTGTCTCCAGTTAGGGTCGCGTGGAGACTGGAGCCCATCTCAGCCACACTGGGTGAAGGCGGGGTACACCCTGACTATCTCATCAAGCCATCGCAGGGCCAACACACAAGTATTTATCCCCTTTCTTACACCTAGGGGCAATTTAGAACAGCCAAATAGCCTTATCTGCATGTTTTTGGACTGTTGGAGGAAACCAGAGTACCTGGAGGAAACCCACGCAAGCACAGTGAGGACATGCAAACTATAACACAGAAACACCCAGGCAGAGGCCAGAGCTCGAACCCAGGACCTTCTTGCTGCGAAGCGGATGTGCTAAGCACTACGCCACGGTGTCACCCGTCCCAAGTGTATCCTATGGCAGAAAGACAAATGAAATGAATTTTGAATGAATCAATCTTTAAAAAGCCTACTAACTTTATTTTAACATAATAAACCAAATCGCTACAGGTGTATTACACTGCTTTCCAACATCAACACCATACTGTTGGATTACAGTCATAAAACTCGGTCCCACTCTGGGTTGACAGTGTGAAAGGACTGACTGGCAGGCCAAGTCGCAAGGACACAAGGGACCAAAGTTTGGAGACAGAGGAAGCCAGCAGACATGCCGTTCCCACGATAGGCAGGCTCTCCTTCGTCACTGCGCTGAACACATGGAGCGCAGCCTCGCTGACCTCCTGCAGTGCATGATACTTTGTATCAAAGTTCTCAACTTCTGTTTCTCAGAAACAGAGAAGTGCTCGTGCCTAAACGAGCTCGGATCACTTTATGCCTTCCACATTTTAATGGATAAGATGATATGGAGAGGAGCTTGGATCAGCACTCTTTTTCTGAGACATGTGATACATAATATGGGACCAGATGTAGTGCTGTTTAAGCACTTTTGTTGAAATGGTTTATTTCAGGGACATCTTGCCATCATGTGGCAGGAGCTAGGAACAACAACAAAGGGTTTGGAAATATGGGCAATATTATGGACCAGGAATTTAGTAGGAATAGAATAAAACTTGTCTTGGCCTCAAAATGTAGCCCTTGGTCTTTAAACCCTAGATAGATTGATTGATTGATTGATTGATTGATTGATTGATTGACATGCTATTCAATGTATTGGGCTTCTGTGTCCTTCTGAAATCACCAGCTTGCTTGACAATGACATGCAAAGTGCAGTGTGAAAATTAACCAAAATTGTGCAACCTAAAAACATGCATATTAGCTTACCCCTAGGTATATGTGTGTGTGTGTGTGTGTGTGTGTGTGTGTGTGTGTGTGTGTGTGTGTGTAACATAGTGCTAATCCAAGTACTGCTGAAAAAGGTAGGTTTTCAGCCATTGTATAAAGACACCTATTGACTTAAAATGACGGCTGAAAATTTACCCTTTTTAGCAGTACTTGGATTAGCGCTATGTTACACACACACACACACACACACACACACACACACACACACATACTAAGTCCATGTCCTAGTGAACCAGTATAAGAATATATTCATTGATGGTGACTTATGTAAGTTGCTCTGGATAAGAGCATCTGCGAAATGCTGTAAATGTAAATGTAAACAAGTGTGACTGGTTGTGTGTGTTGGTCCTGCGACGGACTGGTGAGCTGTTTAGGGTGTACCCCACCTTTGCAGAGGGCCGGCTTAGATAGACTTCAGGTTCAAGTTGCTCAGAAAATGGATGAATGAGCAATGACTTTGTACGGAGAAAACAAATTATAAAAATGTAAAATGTAAATTGATATAATTAAACATTTCATGAAAAATATGAGCACTTCATAAAATTTTTTAGAGTGTGCTAAGAAAAACTAATAAAATTATTTTTATAAAGAAACACATAAAAAAATAATAATAAAAAATAATTTAAAAATAATAATAAAAAAATAAAGTAAATAAAAAAGAATAAATAAAATAATTTTAAAAATTTCAAAATTAGTTCATAATAATAATAAAAATAATACCCCTCATTGAATCGCCACCTTATCATGGTGGAGGGGTTTGCGTATCCTTATGATCCTGGGAGCTATTTTGTTGGGGGCATTATGCCCCTGGTAGGGTCACCCAAGGCAAACAGTTGTGGTTCATAAGACCCCTATGAGAGAAACAAATACAAGGACTCAGTTTCCCTTGCCCAGACAGGGGTTACCGGGGTCCCCCCTCGAGCCAGGCCTGGGGGAGAGGCTCGAAGGCGAGCACCTGGTGGTCGGGCTTTTGCCCATGGAGCCCAGTCAGCCCAGCCCAAAGAGGAGACATGGGTCCGCCCTCCCATGGGCCCACCACCTGTGGGAGGGGCTATAGGAGTAGGGTGCAGTGTGAGCCAAGTGGTAGCCGAAGGTGTGGGTTCTGCCGGGCCGATCCTCAGCTACTGACTCTGGCTTTTGGGACATGCAATGTCACCTCTCTGGCGGGGAAATAGGATGACCTGGTGCGCGAGGTTGAGAGATACCGACTAAATATAGTCGGCCTCACCTTGACACATAGCTTGGGCTCTGGAACCACCCACCTCGAGAGAGCTGGTGTGGGCATCCTTGTTGCCCCCCCGTCTCGGTGCCCACATGTTGGGGTTCTCCCTGGTTGATGAAAGAGTAGCCTCCCTCCACCTCCAGGTGGGGGGACGGGTCCTGACTGTTGTTTGTGCTCATGAACCAAAGGACTGTTCAGATTACCCACCCTTTTTGGAGTTCCTAGGGGGTGTGCTAGAGGGCGTTCCCCCTGGGGACTCACTCGGTGTTCTAGGTGACTTCGACGCCCATGTGGGCAATGACATTTTGACCTGGAAGGGTGTGATTGGTAGGTACCGATCTGAACCCAAATGGTGTTTCGTTGTTGGACTTTTGTGCTCGTCACGATCTGTCCATCATGAACACCATGTTTGAACATTAGGGTGTCCATATGTGCAGTTGGACACTCTAGGCTGCAGTTCCATGATCAAGTTTGTAGTCATGTCATGCTGCATGTTCGGGACACTTGGGTGAAGAGAGGAGCTAAGCTGTCAAACGATCACCACCTAGTGGTGAGCTGGCTCCAATGGTGGGAGAGGCTGCCCTCCAGACCTGGACCTTCCTGTCAGAAGGGCCATCAACTCCCACCTCTGGCAGAGGTACAACCACATCTCATTGGAGGCTGGGGACACAGAGACTGAATGGGCCATGTTGTGTGTCTCCATTATTAAGGGGGGAGCCTGGAGCTGTGGCCAGAAGGTCATCTGTGCCTGTCGTGGGGGTGACCCCCTGAACCAGGTGGTGGACACCTGAGGTGAGGGGGCTGGCAAGCTGAAGAAGGAGGCCTATCAGGTCCTTTTGGCCTGTGGGACTCCCAAGGCAGCAAAGGGTACCGACAGACCAAACGTGCTGCAGCCCAGGCTGTCACCAATGTAAAATCTCAGGTGTGGGAGGAATTCGGTGAGGGCCTGGAAAAAGACTATTGGTTGGCCTTGAAAAGGTTCTGGGAAGCAGTACTCCACAAACACTGTTTACAGTGAAAGTGGGGCGCTGCTCACTTCGACTGAAGATGTTGTCGGGAGGTGGAAGGAATACTTTGAGAACCTCCTCAATCTCACCAACACACCCTCTGTGGAAGAGGAAGAGCCTGGGAGTTCGGAAGGGGGTCTGACCATCAATGGGGTGGAGGTCTCTGAGGTTGTTAAAACCCCATCTCTGGCCGATTCTGGGCCAATTCATAATATTTATGGATACAATTTCTAGGTGCAGCCAAGGCGTTGAGGGGTTCTGGTTTGGTGGCCATAGGAGCTTGTCTCTGCTTTTTGCAGATGATGTTGTCCTTTTGGCTTCATCAACTTTTGTTGGAGCGATTCGTAGCTAAGTGTGAAGCAGCCGGGATGAGAATCAGTACCACCAAGTCCAAGATCATGGTTCTCAGCAGGAAAAGGGTGGAGTGCACCCTTCAGTTCTGCAACGAGGTCCTGCCCCAAGTGGAGGAGTTTAAGTATCTCGGGGTCTTCTTCACAAGTGAGGGAAGGATGGAGCGGGAGATCGACAGGCGGATAGGTGCAGCCTCTGCTCTAAAGCGGAGTTTGTACTGGTCCGTCATGGCAAAGAGAGAGCTGAGCCGGAGGGCAAAGCTCTCAATTTACCAGTCAATCTATGTTCCTACCCTCCCCTATGGTGATGGGCTTGGGTGGTGACCAAAAGAACAAGATCGCGAATACAAGCAGGGTGGCAGGGCTCTCCCATAGAGATAGTGGGAGAAGTTCGGTCATCCGGGAGGAACTCAGAGTAGAACCGCTGCTCTTTTGCATTGAGGGGATCCAGCTGAGGTGGTTCGGGCATCTGATTAGAATGCCTCCCGAACGCCTCCCTGGTGTGGTGTTTCGGGCATGTCCGGAAAGAGACCCAGGGGTCGACCCAGAACACGCTGGAGGGACTATGTCTCTCGGCTGGTCTGGGAACGCCTCGGTGTCCCCCCAGAAGAGCTGGAGGAAGTGGCTGGAGAGAGAGCCGTCTCGATCTCACTGCTTAGGCTGCTGCCCCCGTAACCTGACCCCAGGCCAAGCGGAAGAAGATGAAGATAATAATAATTAGATGTTACTGTACAACTTTACAAATTGCTTTAAATACATTGTAATGAATGTTTTTTTTTTTTTTTTTTGCTAGTTTCTTTTGGAATCTTGTGTTCTTTTAGAATCTATATTCTTGGTGTTTGCATGAAAGTGTAATAATAATAATAATAATAATAATAATAATAATAATAATAATAATAATGATGATGATGATGCATTATATGATTATTATTATTATTATTATTATTATTATTATTATATGCTGAAGAAATACAGTATAGTATGAATATTAACAGGTGAACTGTTGAATAAGGTTCTGTAAATACAGTAAATGCATATAAGGTAAAATCAGTCTATTGCACAAAAATAAGCAATTTTATATGTGACAATTAGTAAGTTCTACTGTTTTTATAATAATAATAATAATAATAATAATAATAATAATAATAACAATAATAATAATAATAATAAAATGATAATAATAATGATAATGATAATAAAAATAATAATAATATGATATTAATAATAAGAATAATTTTAATAATAATAATAACAATAATAATTATGATAATAATAATAATAATAGCAAAAGCATATCATATTTTATCCATTTGTAATAAAAAAAAAGTAAAATAACTGTTTAGAGAAAGAAATCTGCCTGTTGAATGGTCTTGATTTACAAAATTACAGTCCATCTGCCAGTTCGACTGCTTTTATCAAGCCAGCGCGCATGCGCGTACATTCAAGATGGCGGCGCCCATGAAGTTGGTTTGCCTCGATCGCTTTCCACCTGATTTGCACCCCTTGCAGGCGGTTGTCCGTAAGTTCCAGTTAACGCAGATGTTTTCTGACATCACTGACACTTCGTGTACCTTGTTATTATCCTGTCAGGAGACTCAGCTGTCCACCAAGTCAGCGGTTTTAGTTTGCGCACACATAACAGCCGAGGAGCTCCCTGACTGCACGCCTCCCAACAACAACAACAACAACGTTCTGGCTATTCATGTGTCTAAAACGTTTCTAAGTCACTACGGTTTTCAGGAGGACGAACCAGGAACCGCTCGTATCATCCAGCTCTTGCCTTTGGAGAAGATAGTACTTGGTGCTCGGACGAAGCAGAGTTTCAAATGGGCGTCTTCAGAAGAATTCTCCAGTTTCCTGCTAGCTTGGGCATCATGTCCTGGACACACTGTGTTAGTGAGGAGATCTGACACTCTGGTTCTCCCACACCATCCCCTGCTTGGTGAAAACGCCAGTCTGGTGCGTCAGTATCTCTCTGACCTGGTGGTGCTGGACAGCACGCCTCTTTCCCAGGGTATGATCACTGTAAACACCACTGTTGTAGTGTCTGATTGCAGGGACCTTTCGCATGGCCATGGTTTTACGGACTCTGCAGACAGCGGCGCATCTCATAGACCGCCCAGCGTGTCCCTGTTCGTCTCTGATTTCGCCCACTATGCGAACAACCTCGGTTCAGGAAGCTCCTTACTGAGCAACCGACTTTTGTTCAGCTCGGGGTTCACCGAGGTTCTTCAAGCCCTCGGGTGCAGACTGGAGGTGCAGGTCGCCCGGGATAGTGCCAAGCTTTACAGGCTGATAATATCTGGAAGTACGATAGGAAGGAATGCACGGGTGGACACGGGCAGTTCTATTTTTGTCAGCAAAACCCTGTTGTTAAAGCTCGGCTTGTTTAACGGCGAGTGGGTCCTGGCTGGGTTAGGAAAGATTAAAAGATGTTCGGGGGCAGAAGGGGCACAAAGTCCGCCGGAGAATGAAAGTGGTACGAAGCCTGTGGCTAGAGCTGAAGGAGACAGTCAGCTGGCTAAAATCGTGGCTTTTGTTAGGTCTTCAGACATGGACGTGAATGATCACGTGGGTTTCATCTCGCCGGTCCTGTGGTTCAACTTGTCCAGTGGGCACGAAGCACCTATTGGAAATAAAACTCTCAAAATAAAGGTGAGTAATTCGCATCCCCATTGATCACTCGTCTGCTGAAGTGCTTAATCGTGTTCAGGCCGAGCCTATCTCAGCCGACATTGGGTGAAGGCGGGATACAGCTCGCCAGATCAACACACACACAACCATTCACACTCACACCGAGGGGCAATTTGGAACAGCCAATTAGTCTAATGTGCATGTCTGGACTGTGGGAGGAGACCCGGAGTACCTGGAGGAAACCCACACAAGCACGTGGAGAGCATGCAAACTCCTCACAGGAACGCTCCGAGGATGGGTCTCGAGCCCCAGACCTTCTTGCCGTGAGGCGGACATGCTAGCCCCTACACCATCTGACTGGCCATGAACAATTCTATACAGTGTTCAAAAATATTTATTGACATGGATAATTAAGCATAACTATTTTTCCCACCAGAGGTGGAACAAGACACCCGTACAGCAAGGACACAAATTGTCTGCAAGTATTTGTTGTTCTGCTGCACCTCCATACGCCAGAGAGCTCCACATTGAAGCAGTTGTGTCTCCAGATTACGCCTCCCATGGGCCCTTTGACACTGTTCTCTTTAAGCACTTTAGCACACCTCGGTAGGTCTGAGGGCTTTTTTTATCTGTAAAGTCAATATTTTTTTGGGGGGTGGGTGGGTGGTGGTGGTGGTGTTGGGGATGCTAAAATGCTCTGACTGGCCAAAAAATAAAAAAGTCACGCGCTCTATTTTATTGTTCCACCTTTTGCATTGCTTACAGGCCATAATCACCATGGCATTGTTTCCAAAAATTGTTTCCGCAACATTTATTTCCATTCAGACTTCGGTTGGTTTTTCACCGGCACCTGACGAGTGAATTGATGACGAGAAAACTGAACCACACCATAAAGTCATCTCTAGCACATTCCAGAGACTTTCAACAGGGTTAAGGTCAGGCTTTTGTGATGTCACTGCATGTGTAAAAATGATTCCTCCACCAATTTTAAATCCGTGCCATCAGAGAAGAAAAAGTCCACTGATGGGGTTACCTGGTCATTCAGTACATTCAGGTTGTCGTTGTATTGCTACATAATGTTGCTGAGCCTTGACGTGACCAACTGAACTACAGTGCCATGGTGATTACGTGCTGTAATCAAGGCTTAAGGTGCTCCAATGAAATATTACAGTGTGTGATTTAATTTTTTTAATGGGCCATTGTACTTATTACTTTTTATTGCTTTTCTTTTATTTCCCCAAGACTTGTCTATCAGGGAAGCATACTGGGCATTCCCACCAAAGGTCATCCTGATTTTTTGGAAAGCAGCTCTGACGGAATCACGAGGTACGCAATTCTGAACCTGTTGCAGGTTATAGTACGCTCATGTATATGACTTCCTTTCCCTTGGTGTGCGTTTCAGCTTCACTAATCCGACTTTTTCTTTGCTGCATGTCTGTACTTATTTATTTATTTATTTATTTATTTTTATCTTTATCTTTAACCATGTGGGATTTTGTGCAGGTGGCCGGTCTTGTATTTTAAAGTGAAGCAGGTGTCTGGCACTTCTGAGGACGAAGCAGAAGTCGGATCGTATCTCGCTGATACTGACCACACCTCTCTGTATATGGTGAGGTCGAGCTTCACTTCATCAGATCTGGGACAACACAAAGCAGTGTATAGAAATGTACTACGTATGCAGGACAAGGCCCGAGTTACTCCTGATTGACTATATTTCTGGGTTACATGTTGCCTTAAAAGTCGTGTTCGGACAGGGTTAGTTTTTTGGTGTGGTATCTGTGAGCCAGTATTGGCACATCTGTATGATGTGTATGATTGGTAAAGAATTAATATGGAAAATTCTAGCAGAAGACATTTGCGTCTGCCATGGTGTTAGGATCACGTTATTAGATTGTGGATTTATTTGATTTACTACGCACACACTTCTTATTAATTGCCTCAGCCAAAGAGGCTATAAAATATAGCAATATATAATTTTATAGCAAAGAGGCTATAAAATTCTGCATTTTTCATGAGATTTCTTCCAGAATTGGGGTTTTGAACAAGGAAAGCGATGTTGGCGTGATTTTGGAGATGATCCGGATCAAATTCTGGACACAGGATTTTTTTTGTAATGATTCTTTAACATTGTGAGATAGGTGGGTTTTTGGAAGGGTGGTATTAAAATTTCAAATGTGTTTAATTTTCACATAAAAGTCATACACAGTACAATATGTAGTGAAATGCTTAGTACGACTGTCCTAAATTTTGAAGAATAAGCTATTAATAGCTATCAAGCTATCAATGTCAAGAAGAAAAGACCCAACAGGGGGTGCTGTGTAATTTATTAATTTTCCCCCCGGCTTGGTGGAGGTTTGCACTCTCCACGTGCATTTGTTTTAAAAAGCTTTTAAAAAAAAAAAGACGTTACCTTAAACAATACAGTGTCTATTAATACTATTAGTAATTTGAAGTAATATATATTATTTCCAGGGCGGCGTAGTGGTTAGCACGTCTGCCTCACACCAAAAAGGCCTGGGTTCAATGAGGTGTGGAGTTTGCATGTTTTCCCCGTGCTTGCATGGGTTTCCTCTGGGTACTCCGGTTTCCTCCGACAGTCCGAAAACATGCACGGTAGGCTTATTGGCTGTTCCAAATTGTGCCTAGTTGTAAGTGTGATTGTGAATGGTTATGTGAGTGAGATGGCCCGGCAAGATGTCCAGAGTGTACCCTGCTCTCGCCCAGAGTCGGCTGAGATGGGTGCCAGCCTCCGCGCGACCCTGATTGTGATTAAGTGGCTTATGAAATGAATAAATGAATGAATGAGTATATTATTTGCCCTCGTTGTTGTTCAAAATCTTAAGTATGGTGCTAACAAAAATGTGTCTGTGGAAATTAATTTACAAATGACTTTCTTGGTCATATACAAATTTGTTGCTGCTTGCTATGGTTTTGAATTAATTTAATTCTAATTTTAGGAGGTTATTTTTTGATCAGTGTGGATTTGTTTGTTTGTCTGTCTCATTCTGTTAGCGTCTTCATGTCCACAGTTTTTAACGGCCTCACAGCAAGAAGGTCCTGGGTTCGAGTCCCAGATTCGGGCGCTTCTGTGTGTTCTCTCTGTGCATGCTTAGGTTTCCTCCGGGTACGCCGGTTTCCTCCCACAGTCCACAGACATGCACATTATGCTAGCTTGCTGTTCCACATTGCCCCTGACTGTGAGTGTAAATGGTTGTGTGTGTATGTTGGTCCTGAGATGATCTGACTCCCTGCAACTCTAGGAGGATTACGTGGTTTGGCTAATGAGTGAGTAAGTGGGTGAGTTTTTAGCAGATCAATTTGAAAATTGTATGATGGGTAGGTGATCATTCAAGCATGTTTCAGTTAAGTGTTGGTAAAAATCCGTGCACTGATGTCATCACAAAAAAGAATTCAAATCTTAAATGAATGAATCGGCGAAATTCAAAGCACGTTTGATTTAAAGGAAATTTGCGAAGCCTTTAGTAGCTTTAAAGTCAGACCAGGCTTCATCCGGAGCTGATCCAGACTGCATTCGGTAGCTCTTCAAATATAACAAGTGTGCTAGTACACCAGTCCCAGCAGAGGTTGCTGTGTACTTGCTTTGTACGACTTGGCGGAGGTTTGCATTCTCGGGGTACTGTTATTTGAAATGTACAAATTGCACCCTCAAGTAGCATGATTTTCCCAATGTCTGATTGGTTTTCCTCAGAGAGGTTCCACCAATAGTCTGGCGCCGTGCTCAGTCTCTGAGCCGGGCTCATCATTCTGGACGAGTCTCTTACCCCCTGGACTCTCTGATGTTGTCGAGAAATTGGTTTCCATTATCCAGCCGTATGTGACTGAAAGGTCAGCATTCCTGGATAGTATTCCATGAAAGAGAAAATTTGGGTTCCTTTTAATGTTATTTCATGTCGATTAACTCTTTAAATCTTTCCTCGCATGTGGAAGGTGTGCAAGTTTGAGACGAGCCTGCTCTGTTCTCCTCATGGGTCCTGATGGATGTGGGAAGGTCACAGCGATCAAGGCGGTGTGTCGGAGGCTTCATTTGCACCTACTAAAGGTCTCTGTTTACTCATTATCCTGTGAATTGTAGTCTATAGGACATTGAAATGGTGAGGAAATGGTGTGAAATCACTGCCTAGTGTAGTTTCCTCAGTTCATTGATGAGACCCACCCTTTATTTAAACATTATTCAAAATTACTGATTTTATATAATATATTTCTATCATATCATATATATTTATTTCGATTATACAAGTGATATATGAATAAATTACTGTGATGGTCAATCATCATACAGCATCGCCGTAAAGTAAGGTGTCTTCCAAAATACATGTCGGTTTCAGTGGAAGGCTGTTCAACTATATAAAATAACAGCAGCTGCATATTATTTTCACACACATTGTTACTATGGGATATGAGATGATACCTACAGCTGTCTAGACAGCACCAGCGATAACCCTAATACAGAAAAATAGACCACGGGGTCCAGACGCTCCCGCCGAAAGGACCATTTCATAATATGCCAATAGAAGAAAAGCATAGCATGTTTAAAAGCCCCAGCTTCAGCTCGTGGCAAGTAACTGTCCGGAAACTAAATATACAGTTTTGCCTCTGTGAACTTGAAAAGTAGGTCAAGGTCACTCACACACAAACTCATCCTAGCACTCATAGTAGTGCGCCAGCATACCAAGTTGATAGAAAGTAGATTCTTTCAACCAAGTTGAAACAAGATAGAAATGTCTGGAATCTAAAGTGTGACTGACAGACGGACCGAACCCATTCCAATAACTCTCGAGCCACTTTGTGGCTTTTTAACATTGTCTGGGTCCTGCTGTAAAACCGAAACTAAACTCTAACTTTGCTTCTTCAGTGCAGCACGAAAACCTCTCATCTCTACGTAATATCCTTCTTTAGGAATCATGCTCTTGTTCTTCCAGTGCCTTATCGACTGAAGCTCTTTTCTCTCAGAATGGATTTAGAACCAAACTCTTTTTTTCCCTTCCGATTCCATGACTCATAAAATCGGCTTAAAAACCACCTACCGGTTGATTGGTGGAAACTATGAGGGTCTTCTACTCTTAGGATGAGAAGAATGTTTGTACCTTGGTTAAAAGGTAGCTAATGTTATTGACTATTAGCTAATGAATCCATCGATCCATCCATCATTATCTTGACCACCTAGCTGTCAGGGTCACGTGGGAAGCTGGAGCCAATTTTAGCCGACATTGAGCGAGAGGCGGGATACATTCTGCGAAGGTCGCTAATCTATCACAAGGCTAACTAACACTGACCATCAATTATTCACACCCATATTCACTAGCTACTAAATAATAATAATTATGTGGCAGTGATAGTACGTGCAATCTGATTGGGTGTTGAGCATTCTGGAATTTCCCTGTACTGACCAGTTAACAACTTTTTTTTTTCGGCCCACCAGTAGTCAACGTAAACCCAAACTTCAAATGTTTTTTTTTCTTGCTCCATATTCCAAAAATAAATTACATTTAACCTTACTCTAGTTAAAGTAAGAAAATAAATAGTCGTTGATGCAAGCTTCATTTAATTTCAATGAAAGTGTTACATGCAGCTAGACGTAGGCATCAACTTCTCAAAATCTTTTTTTTTTTGCAAGGAAGTGTGCGGTCATTACAAGGAAATTCCAGGCCTCAGTCTTGATGCATTATACTATGCATTACTTGCTTCTTTCGAATTACACATTAAAGCATTGGTCTAGAATTTCCCTGTAATGACCTCACACTCACTTAATAAGTAGAATTTATTTGTATTAATATTAAGAAAAGCTGCTTTTCTTATGCAGGCGTACAAATCTCAGGTCAAGGAGTGTTTCCTGGACCGTATTTGAATATAGTAATTTAACCAATGAGGAATAAATAACAAAATGTTCTCATGTTCCAATAAAATGCATTCAGTACATCATTGTTTTAGAAGATGGCAGGCAGGTCGCATGTGTAAAGTTGCGTCAGCTTCATGATATGGCTCATATTTAATAATGCAGAGACACTTATTGACGTGTTAACCAGTAATCCACTCCGCTGACAGTCATCATTCGGCTCACTCATGAATTCCCCTGAATGTCTCTGTTCCCATAAAGTGTGTTCAAATGTAAACGTGAGTTTAACTCCTGTGTGTTTATCTCAGGTGGACTGTGTGACTCTGTGTGGAGACACTGCAGCTGCCTGCGAGTCCAAGATGAAGACCACCTTCCACAGAGCGGAGCTCCATCACCCCTGCGTGCTTCTGCTTAGGAACCTGCAGTTACTTGGCCAGCGGCGAGACAGCACTGAAACGGACTCTAGGGTAGCTTCTGCACTCTGCCAGCTCCTGGCTGATGCCCACTCAAGGCAAGTAACTTTTTTTCAAAATTTCAACTTTGACCTTAAGTTGATAACAGTGCCACTGATATTGTAAATGAAACCTGGTGAGAGATGTACGTTCCTCACTTACTGCAGCGTTATCGTGGTCGGGTGTGTGCGTGGCCAACGGGATTTGTCCTCGGACATGATGCCAGCCTTCGTGCACCAAGTGGTGATAGAGAGCCCCACAGAGGAGCAAAGGAAAGCCATGCTAGCCAGCCTCAGTCAACACCTCCCTCTAGGGAAAGATGTCAGTCTGGCCAGGATCGCCAAACAGACAGCGGTGAGGTCATGTTTAGTTGAGCTGTCCGTTAATTAAGGCTGTATGTAAACTTGGTGTAGAATTCTTCTTGGTGAAGAATTTGGTTTGGTTTCGCTTTCTTTTCACCCTCTTTGAAGATCTGGTTTATTCCATAGGGTTTCATTTTAGGGGATTTCTGTGCACTGCTCACTGGTGCTGGACAAGCAGCTCATCGGCGCCTGCTGAAGACTTAGTGAGTTGTTTGTTGTGTTATTTGTATGTCTTTATCATTTCACTGTTGTATATGTGTTCACATGTACACCAATCAGCCATAATATTAACACCACCTGACTGGTCTGCAGCTGGCAGCCTCATATACATGTGTGTTCTGACTCCTTTTGATCATATCCAGAATTAACAGTTTCAGCAGCTACAGTAGCTCTTCTGTAGGATCCGACCAGACGTACGAGCCTTCACTCCCCACCTGCATCAGTGGGTCTTGGGCACCCGTGAAACTTTTATGAGTTCACTGGTTGTCCTTCCTCAGATGGTAGGTACTTACCACTGTATACCAGGAACCCGCCACAAGACCTGCGTTTTGGAGATGAATAGACCCAGTCATTTAGCCATTATGGCTCTACTTGTCAGAGTCACCCAGATCTTTACACTTGCTCATTGTTCCTGCTTCTAAATCATCAACTTATGCCTAATATATAGATTTAGGCACTTTCAAACCCCATCCACGTCTCCTACATATATCAAGATTCATTCATTTTAATAAATTGTTTATAAAAGGGAATAAATATGAGGTACCCAAATACGCAATCTTAGTTTTGACATGTAAACACCATTTATAAACCGTAGCTTTAGAGAACATTTCAATAACACACAAGAATATCATTAGTTGTTTATTTATTTCACGTCGTTAATGTTTACGTCACATAATACATGCCTCTCGTTCTCTATATTGCTCTCTGCCAGGAAAAACATTTTTCTTACGTTTTTCCTTTTTCGAGGAACGGAATAACACACGTGTACACGTACGCCGAAGGGACGAATAGACGTACGCTGTAGGTTTTTCTCAATGTTCCAAAAGCAACTCAATGGTTAGAAACTTTTCCTTATTGATGTTGCTCAGCTCGTACTGGTACATCCCACTCCTCGGTAGGTGCCGCTATAACGAGGCAATCAATATTATTCACTTCGCCTGTCATTTGTCATAATGTTTTTAATGTTATGGCTGATCAGTGTATGTGTATTTAAGAAATCGATACCTAAGTTTAAATTGTTTTAAAGTTTGAACCTGTCTATTATAGCAAAAAAGTAGAAACATCATCTGGTCTATGGTCTGTGAATGCTGGCGCTGTCAGAAACATTAATCAGGCTAATTAGTTTTAACTAAAGATTTGCATGAGCTTTGTTTCTTCTTATTTCTTCTTTTCCTCTTTTATTATTATTATTTTTTTTGTCCTGCCCTGTAATTTAGAAAGTTAATAGAAAGTTGTTAATTTCCAGAACCCTGACCTCACGCTGTTCTCCTTCATCGTCGTCTCCTTTCAGCTGCTTCCTTTAGTGGTTGCCACAGCTGATCATCCTTCATCTCGTGTCCCCCTCTGTCACGCCAATCACCTGCATGTCCTCCCTCACCACATCCATAAATCTCCTCTTTGGCCTTCCTGTTCTCCTCCTACCAGGCAGTTCCATCCTCAACACTCTTCCATTACCACTATACCCTTCATCCATTCTCTGCACAAGTCCAAACCATCTCACTTTATCCCCAAACACTCCTACCTGTGCTGTCAGTCTAACATCAGAATTTCTGATTCTGTCCATTCTTGTCTCTCCCTGAGAAAATCGCTGCGTCCTCATCTCCGCCACACCCAGCTCCGCCTCCTGTCTTTTTGCCGCACCACTGTCTTACAAACCTTTCCCTTTACTCTTGCAGATATCATTCTATCGCATATCCTCCCATTCCATCCCGCCTGCACTCTCTTCACTTCTCTACCACACACTCCATCGCTGTGGATAGTTGACGCCAAATCTACCTTCATCACCTGAACCTCGTGCAGCTGCACTCTTCTCTATCTATTACCCTCCCTCTCATTCACGCACATGTTCTCTGGCTGACTTTTGTGTGTGTGTGTGTGTGTGTGTGTGTGTGTGTGTGTGTGTAGTTATCCACATGGGGCCAGTGCTCAGGAAGAGGAAGACCTGTGTGTGTTTGGTGTCACCATTATAAGTGCTGACTTCACGACAGCACTGGAGACCCTGCAGGAAGCCCACTCGCAGGCAATCGGTGCACCAAAGGTTGGCATTATGTAGGACCATATCAGCAAAAGCATGGGGGATATGTTCTCCTCAGGTCTGCTTTAGGTTATTTTGACCTTTTAGTGGTTTTAGCTTCCCTTAGCTTTGTATACTGTTATATATCTGGGATAGTTTGGCTGATTCTTGGATTATTAATACAGTCACTGTGTCTGAAATCGCTCACGCATTCCTCCCTATCATATTCGCCCACTCGCATCTTTTCCGCCTAACACACTCAGAACGAAAGCGCTATCCAGTAACTTTTATATGAGTTAGCTCACATGGCACCCATGATTGGCTGGTGATTGCTGGGTGCATGCCTTATGCCATTCCTCCCTCCCGTGAAAGCTCGGCCAGTTAGCACCCACGGACTCCCGGCCACGAATGGCTGCGGCATCGACTCGGAGTCGAACCGGTGATCTCCAGGTTGATTGTCACGCACCTTGTCAATGTGTCATTTGGGAGCTATTAAGATTTATTATATATTTTACTATATTTTGGCTTTTTTTGTTTCCTTAATAACTATTTATTATTGCACTTGACTGTCCGTTTATAAAGCAGCAAGGAGGCGTAGTAATAAACATGTCCGCGTCACAGCATGAAGGTCCTGGGCTTGATTCCAAGGCTGTGTGGAGTTGGCATGTTCTTGTGTGGGTTTCCTCGCGGTTATTTTCCTCTGGTTTCCTCCTGTAGTCCAAAGACATGCACATTAAACTAATTGGCTGTTCCAAGTTGCCCCTGGCTGTGTGAATGGTTGTTTTGCGGGTGTACCCTGCCTTTGCCCTGTGTCGGCTGAGATAGGCACCAGCCTCTCTGTGACCCTAGTAGGATTAAACGGTTCAGGTGGGTGAGAGAGTGTCCGTTTATAATGTGTTCTACACTTTGGCTCGATGCTTTTTATGTTTTTTTAAGTTAAAAGAAAAATGAGATGCATTTATTGGACACGTTAACGTTTCCTAGCCTGTCAGGCATCCTTTTGTTTTGTTTTTTTTTTTTTTTGTTTTTTTTTTTTCCCGTCCCCAACGGCCCAAACGCAGTGCATGATGGTATGTATTGCTTGGTTAGTGACCTTTACTAGTACAGTACTTTTCATGGTGCATTATGGGATACTTTGTATGCACTCTATGCTCCCGCTATACATTCAGACACCACAACAAAATGGTGAACTCACTATATAGTGCACTATGTAGTGAGCACTGAGCGATTTCAGACACGGAGAGTCTTAGTATTAACGACAGCAAAGTTTATCTGTTTATTATTGCTACATAGGCAACAGTGGTGTTACTTTTCTTGAGCAAACTTTTAGGACATAATTATGATGTAACTATTGTTAAAACGCTGCGTTTCTGCTGTTATGCTGTTTAAATAAGAATCTTACACCACAACACTAACAGATTTATTAAAGAACGGCACATCGTACTTCCATTTTTAGCAATGTTTAATATTGTGGAATTCTCACTATCAGGAACTTTGTTCCTGTTATATCTTACAACTCTTACACCAAGCAGCTACTGTATAAATACTCATCCCATCAGGAGCATCTTAGTTTTCTTTCTCTTGAAGTTATTAAGACAAAAGAAGTAATTTGGGATTTTACAAATGGAATAAAATTGCAGATAGTGAGTCCTGCAGTCCTGATGACTTTCCCACTTCAGAAAATATACTTACAGCTTTATGTTGATTTTTGTTTATTTTATTTATTTTATTTTTGCGCCGAGTGTCTTTTATCTAATATGAATTTTTAGGCACTGCCTTAAAGTGGAGCTCCAAAAATGTTTGCATGTGTAAGTGTGCAGAAACATGCATACGTAAAGTAAGCGAAATAAGCCGTGAGGTGTAAGCGCACTCAGCGCCAACGACGGCGAGCAATATGTTTTTCCTTGGCGGATGATTGTCCTCATTTGCGAGGGGGGACGTGAGCGTGGACGCGACAACAAAATCAGGCTCATGGCTTCACGATGTTTGCACAAGTATGGAGCTCTGCTATTGATCTAACACCATGTGAACAGTGCATGGTTTTAATCTGTGTATCTGGTGCATTCGTGGAAGGCACTCAGTAAGCTTTCATTGTTACGATAATAAAATCTTAAAACTGTCAAGAATAACAAAGCTATAGTGGTATAAATAAATAATAACATGCCGTTTCAGAAGTGGCAGCATGGTGGCGTAGTGGTTAGCACGTGCGCCTCACAGCAAGAAGGTCCTAGGTCGGAGGTCCTTGCTCAGAGATGGCATTTCTGTGTAGAGTTTGCATGCTCTCCCTGCGCTCGCATGGGTTTCCTCCTGGTATTCGAGTTTCCTCCCATATTATTTTGCCCCTAGGTGTGAGTGTGACTGGTTTGTGTGTGTATGCTGGCCCTGTGATGGACTGGCAAGCTGTTCTGGCTCCCCCTTATCCGAGAGCTGGCTGAGATAGGCTTCAGTCTCCCCTTGTAGGGTTTAATGGTTCAGCAAGTGAATTATTGAGGGATGACTTTGCATGTTAGACCAAGTAGCTGTTCCAAAAAGTCCCTAGATGTGAGCGTGAGTGTGAATGGTTGTGTGTGTGTGTTACCCTGCGATGGTCTGGCGAGCTGTTCAGGGTGTACCCTGCTTTCGCCCAGTGTCAGCTGAGGTGGGCTCGTGAGTTTTGGAAATTGAGTGACAAAAATGAATCATGTTTCTCTTTTTTGTAATTGGTAGATTCCAACAGTGAAGTGGCAGGATGTGGGCGGTCTGCAGCAGGTCAAGAAAGAGATCCTGGACACCATCCAGCTCCCTCTGGAGCATCCAGAGCTGCTCTCACTGGGCCTGAGACGCTCTGGACTGCTGCTCTATGGGCCTCCAGGAACCGGCAAGACGCTGCTGGCTAAAGCTGTGGCCACTGAGTGCTCGATGACTTTCCTCAGGTGGGGATTTTCCTTCTGAGGGTGCATCCATTAGACATCTTTGCATATTATTGGTCGTTTTAACAATGTTCTCTGTTTCAACGTCTTCCCAGTGTCAAAGGTCCAGAGCTTATAAATATGTACATCGGTCAGAGTGAGGAAAACATCAGAGAGGGTGAGAATCATCGATTAAAAATGTCTAAAGAAAGAGTAAAGGTTCAGTTTGGAATATTTAAATATTTATTCAGTCATTCATTTTCTAAGCCGCTTAATCCTAATTAGGGTCGCGGGGAGCCCATCCCAGCCGACTCTGGGTGAAGGCCGGGTACACCCTGGACATCTTGCCAGGCCATTGCAAGGACAACATACATACAACTTCTCACACCTAGGGGTGATTTGGAACCGCCAATCAGCCGACTGTGGGAGGAAACTGGAGTACCCGGAGGAAACCCGCGCAAGCCCAGGGAGAGCATGCAAACTCCACACAGAAATGCCCAGAGCCCGGGACCTTCTTGTTGTGAGGCAGACATGCTAACCACTGCCTCCCATATCTAAAAATAGAATTTAATAATTCTTAACAAAAGAATGTTGTTAGGGTGGCACGGTGATGTAGTGTTTAGCACGTCCACCTCACAGCAAGAAGGTCCTGGGTTTGAGTCCTGGGCTCAGTGAGGGTGTTTATGTGTGGAGTTTGCATGTTCTTCCCGTGCTTGCGTGAGTTTCCTCCAAGCATGCCGGTTTCCTCCCACAGTCCAAAGACATGCACAGTAGGCTAACTGGCTGTTCCATTTTGCCCATAGGGGTGTGAGTGTGAAAGGTTTTGCGTGGGGGGGGGGCAACCCTAATAGTCGGATTAAGTGGTTTGGCAAATGAGTGATGAGAATGATGCCAACTTTTGCATTCATTAGTAATTAATTATGGATTAAAATGAAAGTTAAATATTATGGGAAGAAAAGGAAGAAATCTAAAATCAAGCATTTCTTTTCTTCTAAGTCTTTTCCAAAGCTAGGACTGCAGCTCCCTGTATTATCTTCTTCGATGAGTTGGACTCTCTGGCTCCGAACCGGGGTCGCAGTGGAGATTCAGGAGGGGTGATGGACAGGTCAGTTTTATGCAGAGCTTCACAATAATGCACCAAACAAAACTAACTTTCTGGAATGTTTTCACTATAAACAGGTTGTTATGTTACTTAACAGTTAGAGCTCAAGTTGTATATGACCAGATTGCTATTGTGAGAAATATGGATTTTATTCAAATTCTTAAAATTTTACCATCAAATACTTAACAGAAGAGCCGGTATGCTTTTAGCCTAGCATGGCGTCCCACGCAGGTCTGCTTGCAATGCACCGCTTACGATGGCCTGTCCCCCATCAGGCAGTGCTGATTTGGTGGGGGAAAATGTCTCAGTTTTGGGGGGAGACACATATTTGCAAATCAAATACTTTAACTACAAATTTTGTTGCTTTTATTTTGAAAATTTTGTTGAATAAGTCTAGACTGATAGTGGATAGTGAGTTAGGGTTAATGGTTAGCTTAGCACAAGTCATGACATTTTTTTTCTTCCCTGTAGTGACATAGCTTCTAGAAGTAGATCAGCCAATCAGAAAGCGCAGTTGCTCATATCCGGAGCCTAGGGATAGAGTAATTATATTTATGTGGCTTATTACAGCATGTATTGTCACAAAGCAACTTTACTGAAATCTGGTTCAGGATTTAATGCTTAATGAAACTTTACTCGAAAGGTCATGGACATGATTTACACGATGGCTCCAACGCTGTAGAAAATAATCAGATTTCTATGAAAAGTATCCGAGTTGACACGTATCCCCCGAGGACTGGAACGACGTTACGGTTGTTGACTGTCTGTTCTGCTGGTAGGGTCGTGTCACAGCTCTTAGCTGAGCTCGATGGCCTGCATTCATCTAGTGATGTCTTTGTGATTGGAGCAACCAACCGGCCAGACTTACTCGACCAGTCTCTGCTCAGGCCGGGCAGGTAAACACTGACCAAGCATCCGTACATGCTTTTATCTTTTTGATTTGTGATCACATCCTGGGCCTGTGCTTTATACTTTATGCTTTCTCTTACAGATTTGATAAATTAGTGTATGTTGGCATTAATGAAGACAAGGAATCACAGCTACAAGTGCTGAAGGCAATATTACGAAAGTGAGTCACTTTTTTTTTTGTTCATGTTAAAAATGGGCAGGAGCTTGATTTTGGATCTATATAAATAAGGGTAAGGTTATACAGTATGTTATGTAACAGAAATAGGGTTTAATTAGATTATAATGGCTGGCATGAGGACCAGATGGCATGATGTGGCCTGATGCATAGCGGCCGCAACACCTGAAGAAAACAAAACGTGCAACTGCCGGCAAAAGAACACCGCTCAACGGGAACTGCCTACAATCATTGAACATTTACCAAGCCATGGTCACGCGCAAAGACAGCAACACAACAGAAACATACATCGGACTCACAGAAAATTATTTCAAAACAAGAAATAGTAATCACACCGCCTCATTCCGCCACGCTAAGCACAGAAACAGCACCGAACTTAGCAAACACATCTGGAACCTCAAAGA
>JAQMYF010000002.1:28995635-29008634 GCA_030014195.1 Neosilurus mollespiculum | reverse complement strand
ATATATATATATGTATGTATGTATGTATGTGTGTGTGTGTGTGTGTGTGTGTGTGGAAGTAATAGGTAATAAAAACACCCCTTGACATGGTACAACCCCCTCACTCACTCTTTTGCTGAGCCGCTTACTCCAGCTAGAGTTGTAGGGAGGCTGAAGCCTATCTCAGCCGGCACTGGGTGAAGGCATGGTACCCCTAAACAGCTTGCCAGACCATCGCAGTGCCAACACACTCAACCTTTCACACTCACATCCACACCTAGGGGCAATTTGGAATGCATATGTCTTTAGACTGTGGGAGGAAACCGGAGTACCTGGAGGAAACCCACGCACTCACGGAGAGAACATGCAAACTCCACATAGAAAGCCCAGGTCTCAAACCCACAACCTTCTTGCTGTGAGGCGGGCGTGGTAACGACTATGCCATCATGCCGCTCGAGACTCATATTTGTATTATTTATTGTTATCTCATTAGCTATTTTTAAAGCATTCAGAATCCTCCCTAACAAAGCTATCCTTAGCTTCCCTGCCAGGAAGTTGTTTTCGCCTCTGCATTGTTTGTCTGTTTGTTTGTTGGTGAATTAAATCGACTTTAAAAAAACATTACATTTTGGAGGTGATCTGTGAAAGAGATCACGTTGGGAAAAAATCCAGAAAAATGCTTATTCTTAATTATGGGCCAAAATGTTCATCAGACGCCAACTGAGGGAAGACATTTCATTATAACAATTCCATGTTGTTAATAATCCATTTGTGCCTGTCGGAGGTACCTTGCATTCTATGACTGCCCCTCTAGTTGAAATTAAGCCACTGCTGGGCTCCCGAGTCGTCCTCGAGATCAAATCCGGGTTGATGCACGCAACCCTACACATCCGGAAGCTCATGGGAGATGGTTGGCTGGGCTCTTGAGGGAGGGGATGACCTTGTGCTTACTTCCTTGTCACGTAAGAGATCACCAGCCAATCATGAGCAGAGGTGGAACACGGGTTAAGGCTCTGGGTTATTGATAAAAAGGTTGGGTTGGTTCTAAGCTGCCTCTGTTGGGCCCTTGAGCCCAACTGCTCAGTTGTATGAATAGAATAAAAAAGTAAACCGGTCTGGATAAGGAGCAATTAAATTTTTTTTAATACTTTTTTACAGAATTGTAAATTTAATGGCTGTATGTGAGTCTACCTTTTGAAAGGATGCAGGTAGCAGGCATCATGCGGAGGAGACAAGTGCTTGCTATCGCTCTCCCTGATTGGTGGTGTCGTATGATAGGGAATTGGCTATGATGAAATTAGGGGAGGGGGAAATAATTAAGCTACTTCTTTCCCTTTAACGTTGCTGATCTACGGCCTATTTATAAAATTTTATTTATTTATTTTTTGAATATATAATAACGCCTGATTCCCCCTGAAATTTTTGGCAGATTTAGGAATATATGCTCATAATATGTAATCCGTATATATCCTTGGACATGTTTGTGAGACCGGTCTGTGTGTCTGTTCTCAGGTTTAAGGTGGATCCTGATGTCAGCTTGTCAGAAATAGTGGAGCGATGTCCACCTCAGCTGACGGGAGCCGATCTGTATGCACTCTGCTCTGACGCCATGATGTCTGCTATTAAGAGGAAGATTTCGCACATCACCGAAGGTTCCGTGTTGATAATTGATTTTTAACAGTTAAGATTCATTTCAGGCAGCGAAGACGGTTCAGTGTGTGCAGGTTAAATTCCTTTAAAGCAATTCTATAAGCATAGTTATACATATGGGTTGATAGTCGCACACCTTGTCGATGCACCACTCAGGAGCCCTTTAATAGTTTTTAAAGGCTCTGGGTTACTGATCTGAACTGATCATCTACTTTAAACTCGGCCGTGGACTGATGTTGGCAGAAGGAAGTGCTGATGCTATACGTGATCGTTTTAAAGCGCTAGTAACACTAATTCTCCACAGATACCCGTTAACCTGTTTATATTGTATTGAGAGATCAGAACCATTCAAAACCAGTCAGGTGCTCAGGTTTATGGAAAATATATATATATTATAATAATAGTAGTAGGCTGTTGAAGGCAGTAAGTCTTTCTGTTCTTTCTCAGCTCCTTGTCCCTTTACTCCTCACTTTTCTGCTCATTCTTTCTTCTCGTCTCTTCTTATTCCTTCCCTCTCCTCGTCTCACAGGTCTGGAGTCAGAGGACACAACGCTCACGCTGTGTGCCGAGGACTTCAGCCAGGCGCTGGCCGTCCTCCAGCCATCTGTGTCCGAGGACGAGCTCCATAAGTACAAACTCATCCAGCAGAAACTCATTGCAACATAATTCAACCACAAATACCACTGCAGGAAGGAGTGGAAAATCACATCACTCTTTCTGCTCTAAACCACCTCCTTCTCTGGGCTGTTTGGATTTCCTATAGCCTGCTGGTTCTGTGCTGAGGATCAGGTCCACTGTATCCAGTAAATCGATCTCTTTCATTAAACTGGCCCATTCACTTACCGGGCATTATTAAAAAACAAAACAAAAAAAACATGAAATACGGTGTAATGTCTTGGACATAAAATGAAATCAGCCAAAATAGCTTTTTGAAAATATTAGTTTATTTCATGACACAAATGTCAATGACCCCCTGCAGTGGCTGTGATGATATTAGTAAATGTCTCCTTTTTATTTCTCTTAAATTAGTATGCCCTCTTCTGTTTCTTAAAGTGAAATGAAAGGAACGCCTTCCAAACTCACACGAACAAAGTATGTGAATTTTCATTATCAGGTGGTTTTTACTTACATTTTGGAAACTGCAACCTGCAAAAATCCATCTAACAGTTTGCATTAGCCTGTTTGAAAACCCTGCAACGCAGAGTCCGTTTCACTCTCGAGAGTGTGCAAAAGTGTGTTTCTTAGCTGAGGCGGGGTTAAACCCTGAGCGGCTCCCCAATCCATCGCAGGGCCAATACAAACACGCGCACACACACACACAAAACCATTCACACTTAGGAGCAATTTGGAACAGCCAATTAGCCTAATGTTAATGTCTTTAGACTGTGTGGGGAGACCAGAGAACCCGGAGGAAACCCACGCAAGCACGCAGAGCACATGCAAACTCTACACAGAGTCACCCTTGCTGAGCCCAGGACTTTCTTGCTCTAACCAGTTCCCCACCATGCCGTCTGACATGAAAATTTGGGAAACCCACGCAAGCCCGGGGAGAACATGCAAACTCCACATCGAAACAGCCAAGCCCAGGAATCGAACCCAGGCCTTCTTGCTGTGAGGTGGATGTGCTAACCTCTGCGCCACCATAATTTGTGGCGTTAAAAAAAAAGAGAGCTGCAAAAAATCTTTAATGGCCACATAACAACTCTTAAAGCATGTCATCAATACTGACATGAGACCTGCATAAAGCATTCAGCATTGTTTTATTTAAAAAGAGAAAGAAAGATTCATGCATTGCTTATGAATGTGTCATTAAAGCCCAAAGCACAGTAAGGTACCAAGGGTTACCACATTTTCTGGCAACTTCTGTCTGGCATGAAATGAACACACAGTTACATCTCAGCACAGTTTAACTTTAAAATATGTTCTGATGAATTAGCAAGCTTTGAAGTGGTGAATCATGTGAGCTATTATGTTGTGTATACACAGTATAATATCAGAATCGGAATCAGAATACTTTGTTGATTCCGGAGGATATTGTGTGTAATGTGATGCTTGCACTGTAATTTGTGATGCTTTTGGTCAAAAACCAGCTCACTCTTTTGCGTCATGTACCGTGCTTTGCAGGGTAATTATATACTCACAGTTGATGGGGTGCGAACAGAATGACCTGTATACAGATTCTGAGAAATAACAGTCCATTAACATGCCCCATCGTTACATCAGTAGTCAAATAAAGTAACAGAGCATCTGACTCAGACATGCTTTTTTTCTGTTTACCTGCAGGCTTAATCAGATTTCCGGTTACACTTTATATTAAGTGGTGCTGTAATTTATTAGATAATTTGTTTAATTTTGCTATGCAAATGATTATTGGTCAGAATATGTTCTGAAATTATTATCTTTGATTTCAACACTTTTATAAATATAAACTTATTTTGTATGGAGTTTTCTGATTTTGTGAAGTTTTACTTTTTGGTCTATTATCTTTGTTATAATCTTACAAAGGACAGATAGGACAGCTTAATATAAAGTGTTACCTTGTTTATTTGATGGAAATTGTATGTACATGTATGTAAAGTCTGTCGAGAGAAAAGGGAATAAACAGTTGGTTCTGTTGTCATTGTTGCTAAAAGTAATGATAAAAGACAGTATAAACATAAACACAATTCAAATAAGAAAGTGATTTCATAAGTAAGTTCATTTCATGTCTTTCAAACTGTGCAAGCTCCGTTTTGCAAATCAAGGCTTTCTGGTTAAGTCCAGGCTTTAGAACCGGAGCCATTAAATACTGCTGCATGTTGTGCCATGCATTAAAATGTCACTCAGTGATGCATGTAAAGCAATTTTGTTGAATGGAGAACATGTTTCGTGTTTTTTTATTTTATCTTTTTAAATTTATTTTTATTTTTTTTGTTTTTTTGTTTTTTTAATGGTCATTTTTAGTACTATAAGGTATCTTGCATAAGTATTCATCTCTATTGAATTTTTCCACATTTTAATGATAGTATTTAAAATTATATAATACATAGATTTGGGCACTGTCTAAAAGCGGAGCTCCCCATTCCCCGAGCATTTCCCCACTCTGCTCTGGAGCAAAAGATGGAAAGGTTAACACTGGGTTTACTTTTCACTGCATTTCACTCGCTGATTTGTGCATTTATTTGTATCGCCTGTCTTATTAGTTTAATTTCCCGTTAAACAAGTTCATGTTCCGTGTTACCATTCATGCTTTGTGCGTTGCTCAAAGAAGGTCTGTTTGCCTGTCTGGGTTCAGTCTCTATTTGTTTTTTTGTTGCTGCCCGTCGTCATTATGCCCATCGTCATCAACTCAGGTAGGGACAACAATCCCAATCATGTTTCATGTTTATGTTATAGATTACACACAGTTATAGATCTACATGAGGGGGGAGGGGGGGGGGGTCATAATATATAGATTTAGGCACTGCCTTAAATCAGAGCTCCCACTGATAGGTGTTGCCTCTGTTTGCGTTACACTGCCTTTTTGATTTCCGCATTCATTTGTATCGCCTGTCTGGTTGTTTTATTTATTCGTTTAACAAGTTCCTGTTCTGTCAAGCTTCAGCAATTGATTTCGGGAAAGGCTCAGCGAACATCCATGTACCTGCAAGTGTGTCTGCTTACATGCGTTAAGCTGTTTGTGTTTTATTCTGTGCAAGTTTGAGCAATGGTGTATGAGCTTCTATTTTTTTTATTTTAAATGGGGGGGGAGTACCACTATAATACAATATTCAGCAGTCCATTTTATAAGAAATGTGGAAAAGTTGAAAAGGGGGCTGAATACAAGGCACCGCATCTGTTTTGGGTCACAGGGCATTGCCTGGAACCTGTGCACTTTTTAAAAAAACGTTTCTCATCTCTAAATTCACTCACACAATCAGAACTAATGAATATCTCTGACAGGATTTGAAGCATTATCTGTTTAACCAAGTATCTGTCACTACAGTGTAAAAGAATATACAGTCACACACAGCATAGCATGATTAACCATAACAGATGTGTATTTTTGAAGAGGAGGGATCTACAGATGGCTGGATATAGGGGTCCAAACTGGGTCCAGGTTTTAGCCAGGTGATCTGGACCTTTGGGAAACCCTTGCTGTCCATCCTCGCTTTGGTTTGCTGTGAATTTTAGTTCTTCAAGATGACACAGCTTGGTAAATTAGTTCCTGCGTGTCTTGAGCTTCCTCCATTTCTACAGAAGGCAGCGCTGATCAACGGCTTAAGGATTCAGTTGAAATGTGGCAAGCGATTGGTGCTTCTGCGACAGAAACAGGTATGGGTATGTTGTTATGGAAAGCTCTTGAAATATTACCCTCTTGTCACAGTGTTAGTCCTGAAGTAACATTCACACTGACCTTATGTAGTTCTAAGATGTCACTCAGAGTAACCCAGTGAGTGAACTGACCAAATTTGATGCGGTTGTTGATCTGACTTGTTTGAAAAGCAGCATGTGTAGCCAAACCAACACATTTTATTACATGCGCATAATTAATGAGGTGACTTTTTAATGCTTTAAACTCTCATAATCCTTCACTGAGTCTAAACATATATACCTTATCCTCATAGCTACACCTTTTCTTTTCTTAGACCTACTGTAGTTGTGAAAATTGTGAAATTTCTTCATCTATCTGCTGATTTGGATTTCTTCACGTAGGACTTGTTCCTGCATCAAAACCACTTTTATATTTTATAATTAGAACCTGTCTGATTTCATTCCCACGTTATTTGATCTCAAACATTTTGTTGTGTTTTCCAGGAGTCTTTTTACAGTCATGTGAAAATAAAAAGTATATTCTTTGAAATCTTCAACATATTTAAACAATCAAACATTTCACCTGTTTAAATGCAGGGCCTAGAGATAAAGGTGATGTACCTGAACAAAACTACAAGAAAAAAAATACCTTTTTCAATCATTTATTTTAAAATTATTCAGTAGATGTTAGTCGAAAGTCAGTGTGGCCCCTTTTGCAGAAATGACTACTTAATTTTTTTTTTTTCCCTACCTTTGGACTTATTCCTTTGGTTGCAAGATACTTGCGTTTTCTTGCATGTACTGCCCCACAATATTCACATCAATGGTGTTCAAATTTATTACTCAATGCAAAACTCAAAGCATTTTAATGCAAACATGTCCCTATTTACAGCTTCTTTCACATGAGTCACATGCAACTTTTCGCAATACAATAGCACACCCCACCCCCATGTGAAGATTTATTATTAATTTCAAATTGTTTCATTCAAAAACATTTTATGAAGCATAGAATGTTTTGATAGGAAAGGACATAAAGTCTACAAACAAACTTTTAATAAGTTTGGGTTTAATTCCATTTTTACAGATTTTCCTCGGTAGCAGCATGAACATTAAACTGACAGAATACTCTCACGTGGACAGCCTTAAATGAGCCTTAAATTTTACTACTTGCTAACTCACATGCTGTCCGGTGGCTATCTAGCGTATCCATAACAAAACTTGGAGAACTTTACCAATGATTCTTACATGCTTTAAGGTGAGTGCATTCTTATTATGTGTACTTTCTGATGCTTAAGTAATAGAGAGCCGGTAACAGCAGTCTGCATGCACGAATAACTTTTTTAAACAATAAACTCAATTTGGTTTACCTTGCCTCGCATGTGCAGTGAACGCTTATGACGATCCTAGGTTTTTGTATCATGAGGTTTGTTTAGCATTCATCAGACCTTCTGATCGTTCTCGTTTTTAATCTGGAGGGAAATTTATATCTGGTTAAAGATTTGTAGGCTTTCAAGTGAGTCATATTCAGCCAGTAAACTATCCCAGTTTTGACCAGTGATGCTGAATGGGTCAGGAAGCTTCTCTCCACCAGCAACCAGTTAATCATGATATCTGTTTAACGCAAATTTATCCGCGTTTGTTAATTTATCTTGAGTTCGTTGGCGTTTTTTTTTTTTCTCGAGACCCCGCTATTGTATTCTGTTGTCTTTTCCTTTCTTTTGCTAACCTGTGAACTGCGTGTGCACAGAAAAAAAATCAATACAACACAGTGTAAAGTGGTCTATAGCAAAGCGAACACCACTTTAAACTAGAAATGTGTTCTTGTCATAGAACGCTAGGTATATCCCCTGCGTGGTGAACAGCACACTTGGTATCACCATGTGCATATTTCATATGGCCACTGTGACCTTGAAATTAGGTCAAGGTGACCCAGGTTCAATAGGCTTGAAGACCATGACACTAAGCATAACAGGTATGAATTGCAAACCTATCTGGCAAACACTGCACCCTCTAGAGTGTTAATGGGCATTTTTGATGAATTGACCCCTGTGACCTTGAAAAACAGGACAAGGTGACCCAGTTTTGATGGTTGGCTGGTAGGGCGGAACACCTGAGTTAAATTTTATGGACTTGAAGATGTGGTAAATGGGATGCTTACTGTTTACTGGTCTGTTTTTTGTTTATTTAAATGAAGTGTGTGTGTGTGTGTGTGTTTGCGTGTGTGTATATATATATATATATATATATATATATATAATAAAAATCACAATCTTAGTCCTGTAGCTAGAGAAGGGGATTTGAAGGTGGAACCCAAAGTTTCAAATGCATTTTGATTTAACACAACACGCACACAGCACAAGAGGATTGGTTACATGGTAAAATGACTTTCATTTGTGTGAGATACTGTATTTTAATGTTTTTATAAGTTCAAAAAAGCCCTTCGCTTATTTCATTTAATTACTTTCTCCTGGCTAACAGCTGCTATGGTATGAAACAAGATTAACCAATCACATGTCAAATCTAGTTTCAGGGATGCAAGAAGACATTTTATATTGTTGGAATTTTAAGCGGCATGTATGTGATATTCACTACGTTGTTGTTATCATCACCCTCAGCACCCCATGTCCCGTGTCTTTGTCTGCTTTAATAAGGGAAAATATGATTTTTGTTGTATTACCAGGTTGTTTTTTAGTGGAAGTATTACGATGGTATTTTACTTACATGTATGAATGTTATTAATGTAGTAAAATTGGTTTATAGTAAATCATACTTCTGCTACTTTCTGGTTAAAAATGGATGAATGCATCACATGTATTCCACCAAACCATGAATTCCCCCTCATCCACATGTGGGGTCAACAGTCAACTTTAGATTATGATCAATGTCCCAATATTCCTAACATAAAAACTGTTATGTCACTTTATGCACTGGGGTGTCGAACTCAATTTTTCCTGAGGGCCATATCACTAAATTTAAAAGTGATCGAGGGGCGAATAATCACTCAACATCTATACTTAAAGGGCAATTATGAAATCTGCATGGCAGAATGATTCGTTTAAGCATTTGTCCTCTTTTCCTTTATTCACGCGTGACAGCAACAAGCTAGCATGCAATCTTTTTTGAGTCAGGAATGACTAGCTATTTATGATGAATTAGGTTTCATGGTAATGGTCGGTGCAAAAAATGTACGATAATGAATGGAAGATATTCTTCGAAAGCTCTTGTGGCCCATGTAAAATGGGTTGGTGGGTCAGATTTGGCCCGCGGGCCTTGAGTTTGACACCTTTGTGATTTACGCTGTAGCTGTTTGACATTGAAATTCTGAAACGGCATAAAAGTGGAGGAAGTACATGGTATATATTACTACCATCACCTAGCAGTAAGTTAAAAGGAGCATTGTTGTAGGAAGAGTAAAGGAAGCCAGACGCTGAAACAAGTCTCACTGAAAAAAATCATCTTCACCTGTTTGACTTAAAGAACATATTCAGGATAGCAGGACAGCAGAGGCTCTGGGGTAAAGACAGAGGTTACCCCGACATGGACAAATAACAATATTTACCGCTTACGTGGCCTTTGCTATTTTTGTGCGCTTCATCCTTTTCCTTCTCATGAGGGTGACTTGAGGCCTCTTCAAGCCAGCAATGAGCAGCAACAGTCTTGGTCGCGACTTGGTCAGCCAGCTCCTCAGTAGCGCCCCCTTGGGAAACCTTAAACAGAGAACCATTGGCAAGTCTGTCATGTTGCCACAAACAAAAAAATGAATATTATTGATGTAGATATTTATGTATTAAGCTATATAAAGTATAGTAGCCTGATTATATTTTTTCAAGGGTAGCTTTAGAGGTTGCTAAGGATGTTATTTCTGAATATTAAAAGGAGCACCATCACTGTACTTTACACACCAAAATTCAAGAACATTTTTGGGGGATTTGCTTTACGGCCATTGAACATGATTTCAATCAGGCACAGCTTTAACACTTTTTACACTATTTGTCTGTTTGTAGAGGTTATATAAGTAAATAGCTAGTTTTATATGCCGCTCAAATGAAATCAGGCCTTTTTAAAATTACATTTCTTTTTTTTTTGTACATTTACTTTCATTTTTAAATTACACAATTAAAACATTCAAAGTCTTTAATATCCCAGCAAAATCCAGCTGCTCATATGTGTGCAGCTCATCAGCCTTGCATGTGCCAGCCATAGGCAAAAAGCTATTTTGTTGGATATACTGTATTAATCCACAAGGGAAATGTAGCTTCTGCATTTTTCACACCCACAGTGAGCACACACCCACTCGGAGCAGTGGGCTGCCACACACTGAAGCACCCGGAGAGCAGTTGGGAGTTAGGTGCCTTGCTCAAGGGCATTTCAACCATGAAGGTGGAGGAAGGGAAGGTGCTGCTCACTTCCCCACTGCTACACATTTTTCCTGCTGGTTCAGGAATCAAACCAGCGACCTTCAGGTCCCAAACCCACCACTCTATTGATCAGGTCACGGCTGACCACCATACGGTGAAGAAATGGGCAGGACATTGGCGTAGTGGTTAGCACGTCTGCCTCACAGCAAGAATGTCCTGAGTTCGAGTCATGGGCTCGGCAAGGGTTTGCTTGTTCTCCATGTGCTTATGTGGGTTTCCTTTAGGTACTCTGGTTTCCTCCCACAGACAAAAGACCAAATTGACTGGTTTCCTAAACACTGAGCGATTCCAATTTACGAATCTTTTTTGCTGTTTTTTTCTCACTAGAACCTTGTAATCACTGAAAAATGACAAAGTACCCATCACCTCCTCGCCCGACTTTTTGTTTGTGATCACGGATCACTGACTTGTGTATGCGTGCTTGCTTGTTGTTTCTCTAGCTTCTGGTCTGCCACCAGTTTGAGTCTGACCGTGTGAGAGTGTGCACGTTGTTAAGTGGGCGCAACTTCCTCCAGGCACAAGTTGTTCTGGGGGTAACTTGTTTCCATTGCCCTTGTAAAAGCAGCTTTAGAATTGTGATTACATAATGTCTGCCAGAAGTTCCAGGAATTCCAGCTGCAAGTTTCAGGTTGTCCGTCATGATTGGAGAGTGCTGTGTTTTTTTTTTTTTGTTTGTTTTTTTTCTTTCTTGTTAAAACCATCCTAAAATCCACCTTATTATTTATTATCTACATTTTTATTTACCCGTGTCCTATAATCCAGCAGTTCTGAGTTGCTTGTATTATTTTTGTGGCGCTTCCTAATCTGGCTATTGTGTTGACACTATAAAATTCATTCAAGTATCACATGAATTGAAGAAAAAAAGAAAAAGATTTGTATTAGAACGGTACCTCGATCAGTCCCACTCTCCACCGAATCACCTTACCAACAATTTCAGATTCCTGAGTAGCTGCAGCTTCAGACCCCCACGGTCTTTCTCATGGCAGCCTTGTTGCAAATAGTAGTTCCGCCCATTAAATAATATCCCTACATTTATATATGTGCTTCCTGTTCCAGCTCCACCAAGTTCTGACTGCTGAACAGGAAGGAAAACATAAAACCTGCAATTGTTCAGCTTTTGCTGGGCATGCATGGTTCGACTAGCCAGAGAGATCTAGCAATGTTTAGATTTGCTACGGCCTTGCTGGAGCCATTGTTGTGACCCTCACAGGCTCGATAGTAAATACTGTGTAGCCGCCATGGATTTTATTTTATTATTTTCTTTCCCCCCTTGCCTGATTTTACTCAGGAGATGGTCTGTCACAAGAAAAGGGGTCATGATGAGGTCAGGGAAGTTTGTGTAGAGTATTTCAATAAATGACATAAATCCTAACCGAAGTGCCTGATGGCATCTGAGAATGCTTTTAAAAACAGTCTAAATTACTTTGCATTTCCAGAGCTCCAAGACAACACTTTTTTTTTTTAATCATGTCAACACACATCCCCCTACATATATTTTTTTATTCTTTAGATCCCAGTAATATTGTTGTCTATATAGCACATCTCTTGTTGAACATCTGGACATGAACTAGATCCCAACATTTTGTGAACAAGCAGGTTACCATGATCACGGAATTGTGAAATTTCTTCCATCTGGTACACAAGACACCTTTCAACTTTGATTCCATTTGTAGTTATTAGCTATTTGTGTATTTACTGGGCAAGTTTTGCTCAACGAAGCCATAAGCCCATCTATACTTAAAATAATACCATTATTATATATATGAAAATAATAATAAACCTGCATAACTGTGTCTCCATTTGCAGGTTATTTAAAAGGAAGGGTAATTTCAAATACAACAAATACATGCATCATTTCTTTAGTATATGAAGCCTAGAAATACTTCAATGTTTTTTGTGTTTTTAAATATCAGCAACTTAAACAGGATCATTGCATTCACACCTAATCTGAATCCGTGGTCGTTTCAGTACCAGGGCCGTGTCTTCCTTATTTATGATATACATATTCAATTTAGACATACAGTATATTTGCAAATACATCATATATGAATGAAAAAGAGGAAAGTAGTACTTACCAATTGACCCCACACATTTGTTAGGTTATACCCCCTGCGTCCCTGCGAAGGCACATGTATGCTCCTAATGGAGGGTTTTTTTTGTTTGTTTTTTTTTTTTAAACTCTCCTGCTAGAAAGTTCAACCAGGATGGGAAAAACAAATCTGCTGGATAATAGAAGGCCATGAAGTCCATGGGGTACAGTGGGGTGGGTGTGTGTGTGGGGGGGGGTGTCTTTTAAAAGAGGAGGGTCCACTCAGCACTTCTCCCTGCAGGCGACAACGGATGATACTGAGCTGTCTACCAATCAGATTGCTCACCCTGCCTCTTTCTATCACATCCAGCATGGCACCGCTATAAAAAAGCACAGCTGCTCTGACAGTGCACAGAGGGGTTAGCCAAAGTCCCAAACGGCTACATTGGTAAAATGAACTGCCATAAATAAATAAACAAACCTGTGTGTGTGTGTGTGTGTGTGTGTATATATATATATATATATATGTGTGTGTGTGTGTATATATATATATATATATATGTGTGTGTGTGTGTATATATATATATATATATGTGTGTGTGTGTGTGTGTATATATATATATATATGTGTGTGTGTGTGTGTGTGTGTGT
>JAQMYF010000002.1:28957288-28990987 GCA_030014195.1 Neosilurus mollespiculum | reverse complement strand
ACAGTCATGCGTCATCAGAGTGAAGAGCAGGGGGCTCAGGACACAGCCCTGGGGTGAGCCTGTGCTGAGGGTGATGAAGCTGGAGGTGTTCTCGCCGACCCGCACTGACTGAGGTCTTTCAGTGAGGAACTCTTAACAGCTAGTTTCGCAGGGGGGGACTAAAGCCCAGGAGTCCCAGTTTGTCAACCAGATGCTGTGGGATGATAGTATTAAATGCTGAACTAAAGTCCAGGAACAGCATTCGCACGTGCGTGTTCTCCTCCAGGTGTGTCAAGCTCAGGTGGAGAGCGAAGCAGATGGCATCTATCAATTCTACTGGGGTCGTTTTTCTGAATCCCTCACAAATCTCCTTTGTTTATGCCATGATATACTTCCACAAACCTGTTGTTAAGGCCAGACTTTGATAGAGCCCTGATCTTTAAATAAAACAGGGGTCTCACTCACACCTGATTGTAATTCAGTCAATTGAAAACACCTGACTCTAACTTCCCCTTCATATTTAACTGCTAACGCTGGAGGGTCTCATACCTTTGCCAACAAGAGATATGTTATATTGGATGCTTTTCCTCAATAAACAAATAACCAAGTCAAACAATTTTTACTTGTTTGTTTCACTGAGTTCTTTTTATTTACCTTCAGGACTTGTGTGAAGATCAGATTTTGTGTGTGTGTGTGTGTGTGTGTGTTTGGGGGGGGGGTTTGGGTCAATTTAGAAATATAGAAATAGAAATATAAAAAAAAATACCTAAAAGTTTAACAAACTTTCAAGAACCACAGTGTGCAGTCTTCACTGCCATGTACACTTTTGGTTTTACTCCCTCTGGTAGCTATTTAACCCTTCTGTGACACTCGGGTCTATGAGAGACGTTTCTGTGAATTTGAATGTTCTAGAACTACTAGACTAGAAAATGTTTTGGGTCTCTCTCTCTCTCTCTCTCTCTCTCTCTCTCCCTCTCTCCTAAGTACACCTGCTTATTGATGCATTTACTTATCCATTCATTTATTTGCTTAATCCTGCTAGGGTCAGCCAACTGTGGGTAACAGCTGGGTACACCCTGAACAGCTTGCCAGTCTGTCATAGGGCCAACACACACAACCATTCATACTCACACCTAGTGCATGTTCTATATCCCTGGGGGAAACCATAGTACCCAGAGTAAACCCACACCAGCACGAGAAGAACACACAAACTCCCTGCAAAAATGATCTTGCTGAGCCTGCGACTTGAACCCAGGACCTTGCTAAGAGGTGGATGTGTAACCACTACATCAGCTACTTCCAGGATCTCCTGAAGTCTGAGAGTGCATGCACACACACGCGCGCGCGCACAGACATATCCATGACTTTATAGATGGTACAATGACATTTTTTCATGCTTCTCATATTTTGTTTTAAAAGCAACGGTTTATTTTTTATTACAAAATAAACTACCTTAAATAAATCACTGTTTAAATGTTTAATAACAATCTGTACAGAATAAACATGTACACACACTTTTAAAGACACTTTTTCATTTGTGTATGTTCGTGTGCGCGCGTGCATGTGTACTGTAATGAGTGCTGCTGAGGTGAGATTAATACACACTGATTAATCAATATGTGAGGTAGAAATAACTCATCAGTCAGTCACCAGGTTCAGGATACTAACCACTACTAACCTTAATGCATTTATCTAACCAGTAAATCATATGACAGCAGTGTAATGCAAAAATCCTCCAGATACAGGCCAAGAGCTCCACTTAATGTTCACATAAATCACAATGTGTCAAATCTTCATTCACTCATTTTCTAAGCGGCTTAATCCTAATTAGGGTCACAGGGAGGCTGGCGCCCATCTCAGCCGACTCCAGGTGAAGGCGGGGTACACCCTGAACAGCTCACCAGACCATTGCATGGCCAACACACATACAACCATTCACACTCACACCCAGGGACGCTTTGGAACAGCCAATTAGCCTACTGTGCATGTTTTTGGACTGTGGGAGGAAACCCACACAAGCACAAGGAGAACATTCAAACTTCACACAAACACCCAAGCCCGGGAATCGAACCGGGACCCTCTTGTGTCAAATCTTATTTTTTCAAATCATAAATCTCTCTATCCATGGCATGGTTGTTGAACTATGGCCTTGCTGCGAATTACACACACACAACAGTTTCACGAGTTCAAGTGATACAAAGAAAACATCCAGCCAGAAACAGATTTGTGTTCAACTTTTATTGAAAAGAGAGGTCAGAGGAAAACGGTCAGATATGCAGGTTTACGCTGCCGGGAGGGTTAAAGTAACTCACGTATGCACTCTGCAACTGGGGTGATCAGGAAAGCATCTCGCCATGCACAAAACATCCTGTATTGCAGTTGATTGGCAACAACAGTTCAAGCCTACATCAGGTTCCACTCCTGTCCGCCAAGAACTGGAATCTAGCACCATCACGGGTACAGACTTTCTTAAACTAAAAAGTTGAAGATTAGAATACAGACCAGGTGATTCTGTCTAGTGTGGGCAGAAACCGTATGCAGACTGGCTGTAGCGTTCAAGTGATGACTGCTTGGAATTATCAGGCTCAAAGTGTGCCAAGGAAACATTCCCCACAGCATTACACCCTCCTAAATTGTAGGTCAATCCATGGACTTATACTTTTGCTGCCAAATCCTGACCTTGTCCAAGCACTCAGGTTCAAGTACGTCAGGTGGTTCTGGAGCTTATCCCAGGTGTGAGGGTTAATAGCCATGGAGTACCTCGTACCTGGGATACACCCCGGATCCACTTTTACCCTGGCCTAGGTAAAGCGTTTACTGGAAATTTAAAGAATGATCCTGAACTGACATTCAATTATATTAATCATAATATTAATCATTAATATTTTTGAATCAACCAACAATTCTGATCCCACATGTGACTGGTTGCAGGGGATAACACACACCAACACAGCAAAGAAATGCATCTCAATCATGAAAAAATGAAATGTTTGAACAGCAAACTCGTAACTCCTAACTCGTATTTAAAAAAACCTGAATGAAACACACATTTGGGTATCTTTTTTTTTTCTCAGTAATGCTTGGCTCCTGTCTCATGTGGTAGTGCGTGCGCGTGGGTGTGTGCCTGCGTGCGCGTTCGTGTGTGGGCAGTCAGTCACCTACGTACTGAGGTGCAGATAAATCAGCAGTTTCTCAATCTAATACTTTCTGTCTGTCTCTCTCTCTCTCACACACACACACACACCCAAATATACACCCGAGATGTCTGACACGGAGCCCAAATCTGCTCAGGATTTAACTGTGGTGGTAAGTCATTATTATTAATAGTATATTCTATATAAGAGCTGTAATATTAGCGTTACCGATGCTAACTAAGATAGCTCATTTCCAGGCTACCTTAACGCCTCTCAATCTGCAATATTGAGTCGAGTCATGAGAGTTCGAGTTCAGATGTAGGTTTAAACGTGTCATTTCCTAACAAACCATTTCATTAAGGTATAATTTATCTTTAAATATCAAGCGTTGCAATGTTAGCAGGTAGCGTTCCCTTGGACACAAGAAAGCAGGGTTGCCAGATTGGATCAGTCTGGACTTCACGCAGTGAATAAACGGAACTATTTGTACTGTTCTTAAACATGTATGCGTTTTCCATACCATACTCAATGTTTTGATTTCCTAATTCCATGGGAAGTAAACTTGTTTCACTTGTTAATCCGAGCAAAAGTGAAGGTTTGTGTTTTTAAATGGTTAATATTCGGGTTTTTGGTCATTTTTCTGTATCATACTTTTTAATTTATCCGTTTCTCAGATTAGCTTCTTGGCCAATCACTGTTTTAGACCGACATGGCAACCCGTGGCAATAGTTTGTTTATTTATTTATTTATTTTAGCTTTGCATTAAAATTCAATTAGAAATGCCCTCGTGTCTCTTCCGGTGTTCCTTGTTGCCATGGCTACAGTTCCGGTACGTGGGTGTGGAGATTAGTTTGGTGGGGGGGGTTGGCTTTCCTTGCATGAGAGGTGGTGACCCCAGACTCCCACACACTCTTGCTCACACACATTCTCTTACTCACTATCACACATCATTGAGAGATTTTTTTTCTTTGTCTCTGTGAGTGAGTTCATTTTTGTCGGTTTATATATATATATTTTTTTTTTATCCTTTCTGTTGTTTAGGTGCAGAGTTTGCTGCAGCAGATGCAGGACAAGTTCCAGACCATGTCCGACCAGATCATCGGAAGAAATATCCTACATTCATGTTCGGGGTTGATGAGGGATTTAGAGGTGGAGGTTAGATGGTCCTCAATCTTCCACAATGTTAAAAGTAGATATAAACGAATAAGAAGTTTATTGGATGGATTCCAGCGTCATTGAGACGCAGGGCTGCTTTCAACCATCACACTTTAAAGTGTTTAATTTCTTTTACTACAGAGCAGCATTGTTTACTTATTAAACAGCAACACGTCACAGTTTTTTATCCAGTTTATTTATATTTATGTTGAGTGTTCGTGAAACAAGCTACGTTATAATTTGATTTCCGTTACAGCTTGTTGAACCGAGTCCAGGGGTAGAGTGTGTTTCCGGATGGATGACTATGTTTAAAGTGTGTGGGTTAGGGTTATTGGAGGAGTTGGATCAGATCCAGGATTTTAGGTGCTGCAGCAGGGTCTGCTTCTCATCCTGATTCATTTTTTCGCCCTCTTTCCAAAGATGAAAGACAAACACTCACTCGTTCACTCTCACTCTTAATCTCAATTTATTCTACTGGGGTTGTGAGGAGGGTGAAGATTATTTCAGCTGAAACTAGGAGAATGCAGGGTGCACCCTGAACAGCTTGCCAGGCCCCCGCAGGATCAACATGCACACAACCATTCACACTTACACCTAGGGGCAATTAGCCTGGTGTGTATATCTTTGGACTATGGTGGGGAAACTCAGAGTACCCAGAGGAAACCCACACAAGCACGGCGAGCACATACAAACTCCACACGGAAATGGCCAAGTGGGACTCGAGCCTTGTACCTTCTTGCTGTGAGGCTGATGTGCTAACAAGCTTTTTATCGACACATTTCCTGACAGAGCAGCGATCAGGCATATTTAAAATCTGCAGGAAATTCCTGGTTACTATAGAAACAATAACATATCAGAAGAAGTGTGTTATAATGAATCAAGCTTTGAGCTGTGATTTGAAGCTGCACTATGGTCAGAGTTGCTGTTATAGAAAGTTAATCAACACCTTCTGATTGATCAGTGATGAGCAAACGCACTTTAAGATTCTCCTTAATAAGCACACTTGATGAGATGAGCACTCGCATCGACGACTTGGAGAAGAACATCTCGGACCTCATGACTCAGGCGGGTGTGGAGGAGTTTGACGGAGAGAACAAAATCGGTGATGCTTCAGGAACAGCTTGATGAAGAGGAAGAGCCACCGATTGAATAATTGCATGAGGTATCAGTCATACAAGCTATGTTTTTTAATGTGTGTGTGTGTGTGTGTTCTGAAGTGTAAGTACTATGTAAAATAATTTCAATCTCATTTAAAAGGGAAAGTATGGTGAGTTTATTTTTTTTTGTAGATTTTTACATGCTGTCTGACTGGAATATTCCTCTCACCTCCATTCTTCCTACTGTAGAGCAATAAAGTGATAACATAATTTAAAACCATCCTCTTACTGCTCAGATTGTACTGAGCTCTCATTGAACTAATGATGGAAACAAATTCATTCCATCTTAACCATTAGCTTTTATTCATTCCAAGTGTTGAAACAGAAGATCAAACTACAGGAGATCAAGCAGGATCTGATCTGTTTTTGCGCATGGCATTAGAAAAAAAGTACATTTATTTTAAATTAGTCCAGGCTCCAAATCTGACTCTGCGCTCTTTTCAGTTTTTGCCACAGACTACAAAAAATTCACACAGCGGTGACTGGGCCTGCCTTTTTTCACCACATCAACACTTTAAAAAAAAGAAAAGTGCTTCACAGCCAATCAAGTCGCAGAGTAAAGCCATAAACACATTAAGAGACCAGCAACCATGTAAAGTCAGCAAACAGACTTTTTTTTTTTCGGGGGGGTTTGAGGTTCATCAAAACGATGTGATGCGACATCCCACTCAAATTTTCTGCCTCCATGGCTCCACCTACCCTAATTATCTCTGCAGTTTTAGCTGATTATGATGTCTAATGTGAAAAATAAAAGTAATTTTAAAGAAACACTCTTCGACATCTGGAACTTGGAGTTATGAGGATGAACATTTTAAAATAAATAATTTTTAAAAAGATTCGACGAGTGCAGGAGTTAAAGCAGGTCTGTCTCCGGGTCTGGACTTCTGACTCCACCCCTTGTTGAAGTTTAATAGACAAAATACAACCTTTAAAATCATATTGTTGTTTTTATTTATTTTTTTTTAATGAATGAAAATATAAATATTGTACTACAGCAAGCTCTTGCAGAATGTTATTATATAAATGTATAATTATTATTATTTTATTAATTAATTGAAGGCTGCTATTTATCCAAATTTTTTTTTTTTGTTAATGACCGTCTCTCTCTATTACAGTGTATGCCGTTTGGTACTGGAAGAATTCCGTTTCGGGAATTGTCCTGCGATCTGTAGCCTGTGGTCAAATGAGACTGTGATGCGTGGCGTCATGGATGTTACTGTCTGGTCCCCACCCAAACACCCCCCCCCCCCCCCCAACTTTGACTATTTGTAATGGTGATTATTTCTTTATTCATGTTTCTTGTCCAAATCCACGCTGCATAAATAAATCCTACCTGCTGAACTTTACTGCAACAGCAAAACAGAAGAACATCAATTAACATTATTAAACACCTGATGTACTGTGAACTAACACTCCAATTTCCAGCTAATTTATTGGTGCTGTTTATGAGAATTTCTGCAAAGACCACCAGAGAAGAGCTGATGAGACGAATGCCCAGTGTGATTACTGTATCTCAAATGAAAGCATGCTTTTATACAACAAACAAGCTAAGTGTTTCACAAAGAAGCCTGAGGTAAGGTGTTTTGGATATAATGATTTGATTCGGTGTCAGTGTTGACTCGTGTCCTATAAAATGTGTGACTCGATGTTTAGCTGTTGCTTAGAAGCTATAGCCTAAGTAATTATACAGATATGACATATCTTACATGAATTAGCATGAGCTTTACTGTGTATTCATTTTTTTAATCAATATATTTATTTAACGTTTTTGTTTGAAAGCTACTGAAATCTCAGGCAGTCTTTAAATATAACATCGCCATGACCTTTATTTTCCTTTCCTAAATATTGTTTTCATCCCGTAAATGCTTTAAATTTACTTGAATCATTATCCAGGAGGCCATGATGACATTATTAGGATTATATCTTATTGACTGCATAGATTTGTAGTAGCCAGTATCCAATATATAACCCTTATTCTATGTTAAAACACTACTGAAAAAAGTTGGGGTGAGTTTTGTAACATTTTGAGTGCAGAAAAAATAAAGTTAAACATTTTCTAAAAAAGTTAAACAGAATTTATTAGTATTAGAAAAGGGTTCTCTGGTTGGTCATGTGCAGATCCTGTAAAAGGTTTTCTCACTGATTCTTAATTATTTAAAAAAAACTTTTCTCTTATTATTCCCAAATAAGAGTATACGTTTTACTCTCAACAGTCTGAAGTTCGAGTTGTGAAGAATTAATAAAAATAAAAACAGAAGATGTTGGTGCTCTGTAGTATTAGTAGTAGTAGGTTTTTTGTAGGAAAATATAAAATTCTCGGCTAGTGTTAAGTGTAATGTGTGCTGATTTATTTATTTTTTAACCCAGGGGACAGTCAGAATGCACTGAGAAATTTTTATCCTTTAGTAAATTGCCTCTATATATAATAAATAATTAAAAATTTTGAAATAAATGTGTCATTTAAAAAATAACTTCTAAGAAATAAATAAATAAAAATCATTCAAATATAAATTTTACTCCAAGACAGTCTCTAAATTATACATTTAATTTGTTATAGTATAATATATAATATGGTGTATTATTTATTTTAATTAATATGCTGTAATACTGCTTAAATGTTTATAAATAAATGCTTTATTATTTGTTACTATAGAGTGTACGTTAAGTCTTATTAATAAAATAAAAAAACAAAAACAGCAAAACATGTAAGATTATTTGTGCGCCATTTTATCAATACATGCAGGTGATGATATCAGGACTATAATGTTCTCATAAGCCTCAACAACTCTCTGATGCAAATTTACAACATTCCTATCTTTTTCTGTGCATGTGTGAGAATCTATTGTAAAACTGTTCAATAACCCTATGCATGATGCTGAATCTTATACGATCTCAAATTCATTTGCATATCTATTTGAATACTTATGAATATTTATTAGTTAGCACCAAATATGGTGCTCTGATCATACACTAGTGCATGCCTAATCATCAAACGGTGTGTAATTAAGTTGCTATATAGCTTTGTTAGCTAACTAAAGGAAACATACTTCTTTCATTTTACTAATTAGTGAGAATGAAAATGTAATTATGATTTTTGTTAACATGAGTACATGAAGTAGCATACGGTTAAAGTATTCGATTTTTTTTCCTGAAAAACCTATAGGTGTTTTTTAGGAAAATTTGAATCATAGATATAATCAAACAGATCAAAAGTAATTATTTTAAATACATTACAAGATACCTCTGAGTCTGCTCTATACTTTCTGATATTGCTTATCTGGATTTTTTTTTCCTCAGGACATTGATACGTACATCCTAACAGACATAAACGTATTCACTCCTCATGCTCCAGTATTGTATATTTGTTTCTTTTTGTTGTTTAATAACAGTGCTTTAATGAACAAATTAAGTAATTTTGCCGCCCATGATCCCCATGTCGGCTCAGGGAGATTTTCAGTGCTATGTTTTGCCCTACTTTTTTTTTTTTTTTTTTTTTTTTTTTTTTATAATTATTATTAAATTCTAAATATAAATAAAACATACCTGGATGTTTACAACCCGGATTAAAAAGTAAGGATGTAATACAATATGGATTAAACATACGTGACTGTTTGTACACCAGTCATGTTCATTAATCCTTTAATCCATTTATGTAAATTTAAATTTAAAAAGTTAATTTTACTGTGAGACTTCTAATCAAACTGGGCACATTTGAACAGTAATTGAGTGCATAGTAAAATGCTGAAGTTATAATAGTACTGTTCTTTTTGTATCACAGGTGCTACTTATTTATTAATTTATGTAACCTTTGTGTTAGTAATTAGGGATGATTTCCTGAGGAAATATTTTGTTATAACCGTGCATCTATTACAGATCTAGTGATTGTTCGACGGGTTCGATATACTCAGTTTACGTTTTATTTTCTTAGTAAGAAAATAAATCAAGTTATTTCTTTGCACCTTGCATCTGGAATAGATTTTTTCCAGTTAAAAGTGGTGCCATCAAGTAAAAATAATACTTGATTAGTTTTGATTAGATCTGTATTGTATAATGTTTGTTTGCATGACAGTATTCAGCCTGCTGTGATATTAGAAAGGGATATTCTCTGTGAATGTACCTTGTGGTCTGTTCCCCCGATATAAACTACTTGATGATTAATAAAGGAAGGAGTTCTCTGTAATTGTAAATCGTGTCTGTGGAGTGATTTTTTTTTTTTCTTTTTGTAAATGCCTTTACTTTGAAAGGAAAGTGCTGGGACACACAAATAAACAAATTGTGTGTGTGTGTGTGTGTGTGTGTGTGTGTGTGTGTGTGTATATATATATATATATGTGTGTGTGTGTATATATATATATATGTGTGTGTGTGTGTGTGTAAGTACATCAGCCACTGCATTGTTGTTGTTATCTCTGACTTTACACGTATAATAATAAACCTAATAATAAAATGGACGTTAAACAGCACTTCTGATGTTCTAAGAACCCATAATGGCTCTAGGGCTAACCTTTTTTTTTTTTTTCCGAACATTGTTCAGTAATACACATTTCAACACGCTCATTATCATGTAAACTATGTACATTCTGTAATGAGTTCTGAGTTCCAGCAGTGTTATCACTCTCTTGCTGACTTCCTCCTTCATTTCCTCTTGGAGAAATTGCCCCATCAGTTGAATCTGATCCTCCATGTTATAATATCATAACATCAATTAGGATATGCAGCTTATTTGCAGCTAATTCTGCTTACAAAAACTGGGACATAAACATGGTGCATATAGGTAATTGTCTCAGGAGTGCACTGTACAGTGCTGCTAGAAAGTATGTGCACCCCTCTTTCAAATTTTCTGTGTTTCTACATGAATACCCACTTAAAAAAATGAGACACAACGATTATGCTAGATTTGTTGGCACATCCGCCTCACAGCAAGAAGGTCCAGGGTTCAAGTCCCGAGCTTTGGTGTTTCTGTGTGGAGCTTGCGTGGGTTTCTTCTGGGTACTCCGGTTTTCTCCCGCATTTCAAAACCATGCATATTAGGCTGATTGGCTGTTCCAAATTGCCCCAGGTGTGATTGTGAATGGTTTCGTGTGTTGACTGTTCAGGGTGTTAATCTGTCTATCCACCAACTGTGAGTGGCAAAACATATGTAAACCTTTGTTTTCAGACCCATTTATGCAGCAATAACTGCCTCACAAAAGAGAATTGAGTTGATTTTGTGTGTGTGAGTGTGTGTGTGTGTGTGTGTGTGTGTGTTGAATGGCTAGTACAAATTTCTTTTGACAGTGGGATTGAGTATCGGTCAATGTGTGTAGTGCAGCAGGAAATGGGATTCAGAACAAGAGGCTTTTGCTACAGTTACAGAAATATCACACTCACACCTAGGGGCAATTTGGAACAGCCAATGAGCCTAATGTGCATGTCTTTGGATGGTGAGAGGAAACTGGAGTACCCAGAGGAAACCCACAAAAGTGGAGGGAGAACATGGAAACTCCACACAGAAAAGCCCAAGTGTGAGAGGGAATGGGTGTGTGTGTGGCCCATGTTGGTCTGGTGAGCTGTTCAGGGAGTAGCCCGCCTTCGCCCAGTGTTGGCTGAGATAGGCTCCTTCCTCCTCACAACCCTAATAGGATTAAGCAGTTCGGCAAATGAGTGAGATGAGTGAGTACTGAAATAACACACGACATGTAAAATTATTGCGTTCAGTTATACCAGATGAAAACATTTTTTTTTGCAGAAGTCAGTAATAGGTAGTGGGCGGCACATTTGCCTCACAGCGAGGAGGACCTGGGTTCGATTTGCAGGCTCGGGTGTTTCTGTGTGGAGTTTGCATGTTTTCTCCATGCTTGCGTGGGTTTCCTCTGGGTTCGCCTGTTTCCTCATACAGTCATGCACATTAGGCTAACTGGTCTTTTCCAAATTGATTCTAGTTGTGAATATGGGTGTGAATGGTTGTGTGTGTGTTGCCCTGTGATGGTCTGGTGAACTATTCAGGATGTACCCTGCCTTCGCCCAGTGTTGGCTGAGATAGGCTCCAGCCTCCCCCATGACCCTAGTAGAATTAAGCAGTTTGGCAAATGAGTGAGTGAGTAATTTAATAGGTAGGGTTGTGTTCTGTTTTTGGTAGATGAGCCTAGAAAAACGAGGCAAATATAATAGCCGGAAAAAAAAAAAAAACTAATGGCGAGGGCATCTGATTAGAATGCCTCCCTGGTGTGGTGTTTCCGGCTTGCCCAACCGGGAAGAGACCTCGGGGTCGATCCAGAACACGTTGGAGGGACTATGTCTCTCGGCTGGTCTGGGAACGCCTTGGCATCCCCCGGAAGAGCTGGAGGAAGTGGCTGGGGAGAGGGACATCTGGACCTCACTGCTTAGGCTGCTGCCCCCGCGACCGACCCCATAACAAGCGGAAGAAGATGAATGAAGGAATGAATAAACTAATGGCCCAGGCAGCCATACTGCTGATTTGTCCACCCGTGCATCTTTAAAGAGAAGTTTAAGGGTTTTATATTAATAGTGAAAGTCTAAGTTCATTAGAAATAGAAAAGTTATTAAGACGATGTTCCTTTGTGAAGGTTAGGATAGGAAATGAATCTTTGTGTAACGTGATTTTTCTTTACCTTTCCATAAATGTAATTAAGGGAGCTTAAGACTGTGATAATCAGAGACAGAGGTAATTAGTATGAGACATCAACTCTCAGTTTAATCAGACGCCTGCCCCAGAACACTCTGCAGATGAGATAGGTTCAAATAGGCTCTGTGGCCTTAATCAGATTACTGTAGCCATCAGGAAAAATAGAGCTACTTAAACCACACTGCAATCACACAAGAAAAGGGCAAGGGCAGAAACAGACATAGCGCACCTGTTATTGCACAGAAATCCAGGTTTAACTCTGAAGAAGTGTCCACACAGGAAGCGACGAGCGATACTCTAATTCGCCACTGACACGCCAATCGCCTCGCGAGGGAAACGAATTCCTTCACCACTACCCTCTCACATGTTTCCCACTTAAAGCTCTTTCTGAATGAAACTGTGAGCAGCACTGGGCGAATTCCCTACACAGTAGATCCGGGAGAGCTTTTATTATCATCACGTTATATTATTTTCATTTATTTTATAGCTCATATTATCATAATGAATAGCTTATTATTATCATTATTATTATTATTGCGCTGCAAGTATCAAACAGAGGCTCTCGAGCATCATGAACCAGGAAGATTCAAACATATATAAATATATTCTCACAGAAAATGCCCAACCGTTTCGGACCCAAGCAGCGCATTTGCGTTTATTTTCCTCGTACAATTTCAGTTGCAATAATGAGCTGCTCTGCTGTGTTGATGTGGGTGGATTCATTAAACTCGTGTTCATTGTTTCCCTCCAGAAAATGTTTTGGGGAACTGTGTTTGGTGGCATCTGTCAATCAGCAGAATCTTTAAGCTTTGATTGGTTATCACTGGAAGCACCTCACCTGAAACTTAGTTGAGGCCTGTGCCTGCACACATCTCATCAGTGATTCTGTGGGGTTCATTGCTTTTGCATGGGTGCGTCGCTTCCTGTGTGTATTGCTGTTGAAATCTCAAATCTAAAAATGTGGGGTATAATAGCACGGCTCTGACGGCAGCTCTGACTAAAGTTTGTAATAGGCTTATTGTTATGCTCTTTCTAATACATTCTACTGTAGTTTCTATAGTAACAACAAATTCACAAGACTCTTTATCGTGAATGCTATAATTAGTTGTTATTTAACAACAATAAAAAAAAATGTCTGCCTATAAAACTGAGAAGTTTCACATTTTTGGATCGTTTTAAGATATATACAGTAGTGTGCAGTGAAGATTATACAACACCACTTTGGTCTAAAAGGGCTCCTAATGAAAAGAATGAAAAAATGTAAAACTTCTCTATAATTTTTTGGTGAAAATGTATTGAACAATGCTATTGTAGGCAACGAGAACCAAAAAAAAAAATTATTCCGACAAGTATATTGAGGTAAATGGTTGGCTAATGAACAAACACACTGAAAATACCAATTTTTCAGAAAAATTGAAAGGTGTCACAAATTTCATTTTTGTGACTTTTGCATAACATGAATGAACTTCAAACCGTATGGAGCGGTTTAGCGAGTGGCGAAATAAACACTTATATAACCTAACAAAATGAAGATAAATCAAAAACCAAGTACTATTCAAGTATTTATTTCATATAATATTGGATCATACTGATGAGAATAAGTAAACAAACAACATTCATTCATTCATCTTCTTCCACTTCTTCCGGGGTCGGGTCGCAGGGGCAGCAGCCCAAGCAGTGAGGTCCAGACGTCCCTCTCCCCAGCCACTTCCTCCAGCTCTTCCAATATATAGTAATAACAAAAATAACAGTCTCTTTTTTGAGAAAAAGAAAAGACAATATTTAGTGTGGCCGCCCTTTACTTTGATTACAGCATTTAACCTGTCAGGCATAGTGTTCACATATTTTTTTAATTTCTTTTCTAAATAAACCGTTCCATATGGTCTGAAGTTCATTCATGCTATACAAAAGTCAAAAAAATTTAATTTGTTGCTTCAGTTGGTTGAAATAATGGCATGACGATTACGTTCTGTAGGCAAGGCTAAAGGCTGAACAACAACATATTCCTGATATTTATTTATTTTTGTAGTTGTGAAGCATTTTTTGAACGTGTATGCTGTGCATTAGGATACCAGCTTTATATAAATAAAAGCATTATTATTATTATTATCATATTTAATCATCTTTTTAAGTTTCTGTTAGATGTATTTGTTAGTGTCCTTTGTCATATTGTGGGTAGTACTCTCGTCTCACAACCCTGCGGTCAGCTGCCTGGAGCTTGCATGTTCTCCCTGTGCTTGCATGGGTTTCCTCAGGGTACTCTGGTTTCCTCACACTGTCCGAACACATGCACAGTAGGCTAAGTGACTATTCCAAATTGCCCCTAGGTGTGAGTGTGATATTTCTGTAACTGTAGCAAAAGCCTCTTGTTCTGGTTCCCATTTCCTGCTGCACTACACACATTGACCGATACTCAATCCCACTGTCAAAAGAGATTTCCTCAATGTGAATATTGAATATTGAATATCATAGAGAAAAGGAATGTTTGTCCTCTTGAACAGGTTCTGAAGGGGGCTTGCAGAACCTCTCAGGTAAAAATAGATATCGCAAGAAATCAGGGAAGTGGCCATCATGGATGTGAAATGGGAATAAGAGGGTTCTGTAACAGTCAATAACAAAAAAAAAAAAAAAAAGACAAGCTGCTATTTTTAATCTTAAATTCAAGAGAAAAGCTAGTAAGGGAACGAGTGTTTGTAGGTTCTATAACACAAGTGATAACAGCAAGTAACTTTGTTTGATAATAAATGATAAAAATTGTAATGGTTTGTTCATTTGTTTACCAAGAATTTTTTATTTCTTGAAAAATCACGCCAGGAGGGAATACAGGATTGGTATGTTACTCCTTTAATGAACAAATGTCAAGACAATTCCAAAATATAAAATAATTCATTTGAACATTTGTATGGACAATCCACATCCTTGTGCTTCTGGTTTATGCATGTATAGACAGGTGAATATGAGCAGAAAAAGAAAGAAAGAAAGAAAAAAAAATCATAGAAAATGATTAAGAATGATATGCAAGAGCTCATGATAAGTCAATTCTTTATTCACAACACTGGGATGTCTCAGTGAATAGGGTGGGAAGTGAAGCAGTGTTTAAGCAGCAAGAGGAGAACGCCAACGCTCCTGAAATCTAAGAATTAATGTTTGTTATTAGTGTATACAGAAGGTCACGACATATTGATCTTGTGCAACAATTTTTCAACTTATACTATTGAATCTGAAAACACGGCAAAGTGCATTTCAAGTGTCTTTGGGTTCAATAACTGGTGTGGCATAAAATAACTAACAAAATAAATAAATAAAACCCAAATTTTTAGTCTTTTCGAGCTGTACTCGCTCACTTTATCCCACTAGGTTTGTGGAGAGGCCGGAGCCTATCCCAGCCGACACTGGGAGAAGGCGAGGTACATCCTGAACAGCTCGCCAGACCATTGCAGGGAAACACACTAACAACCATTCACATACTTGCATCCACAACTAGGGGCGATTTGGAACAACCAATTATCCTAATTTGCATGCCTTTGGATTGTGAAAGGAAACTGAAGTACCCAGAGGAAACCCACGAAAGCACTGGGAGAACATGCAAACTCCACACAGAAACAGCCGTGCCTGGGATTCAAACCCAGGACCTTCTTGCCGTGAGGCGGATTCTAAAAAGTGAGTTCGACTAGGGGCGGCACAGTGGCTTAGTGGTTAGCACGTCCGCCTCAGAGCAAAGGAGGTCCTGGGTTTGAGACCTGGGCTCAGGCGTACCTCTGTGGAGTTTGCATGTTCTCCCCATGCTCGTATGGGTTTCCTCCAGGTCCTCTGGTTTCCTCCTACAGTCCAAAGACATGCACGGTAAGCTCACTGGCTGTTCCGGATTGCCCCTAGGAGTGAATGTGAGCGTGAATGGTTGTGTGTGTGTGTGTGTGTGTGTAATGGCCCTGCGATGGTCTTGCAAGCTGTTCAGGATGTACCCCGCCTTCACACAGTGTCGGATGAGAAGGATTGTGCAAATGAGTAAAAGAGAGTGAGTGAGTTGAACTTGAAATTCTCACTGATAAGGAAAAGGCTTCCCACCTGGACAAGCCTAGAAAAAAAAAAGTGTACCATACTGCACCGTTCCACGAATTCCCCACTCATGATCATGTAAACAGTCATGTGATGAGCCCTGCGTTCCAATACTGTTTAACATCCCTCCACTGACGTCCACCTCCATTTGCTCTTGAAGGAATCTCCACATCCATTAAAGGCTGTTTGAATACTTTATGACGTCTTAGCAGTCTGAATGATCAGGTTTAGACAGCAGTACACAGGAGTAGACTGCATGATGCAATCCCCTTTTTGTTTTTTTTTGTTTTTTTAATGCCAAAGACATGAAGGACAGACTTGTTAACGATTGTAACAGTTTACCACTGAACATTTTGTGCTGTTGCAAGCCGTGTTCGAATTTGACCGTCACACTTGCAGTATAAGCACCAATAATAAGATCAAGGTGGCAGTACGTACTGTTTTGTGCTTTGCCTCGTTGCTTTTTTAGCATTTATGGGTGTCACTTGATACAGATCAATATTATAATTAATATTACCATTAATATCAGTATTACCGCCATATAACCATCAAAAGCTGGTGTTATTTCCCCAACGTGAGTACAGTATATAAAACATGGTAATGAACGATAAAAGCCAGTAGTGACACTACACAGTTCTGCCAGGTCACATTATTATACATTTATTGGACGAAGCTCAATCCAATTTGGAGCCCGAAACCAAAAGGAGCTCCTGGGCACTGGTTCCTTTCTGGCTTACATTTACATTAACGGCATTTGGCAGACACCCTTATCCAGAGCGACTGACATTTTATCTCATTTGTACGACTAAGCAGATGAAGGTTAAGGGCCCAACAATGGCAGATTGGTGGAACTGGTGCTTGAACCCCCGAAGCTTCTGATCAGTAAGCCAGAGCATTAACCAGGGCAGTGGTGGCTTAGTGGTTAAGGCGATGGGTTACTGATCCAAAGGTCAGCGGTTCAATCCCCACTATCACCACTGTTGGGCCCTTGAGCAAGGCCCTTAACCCTCAATTGCTCAGTTGTATAAAAATGATAATTGTAAGTCACACTGGATAAGAGTGTCTGCAAAATGCTGTAAATGTAAACCACTGAGTAACAACTGCCCTTCAAGTTCTTTAGGTTCGGTCCAATGTACTGTAGCTGAGATTCATATAATAAAATCCACTATTGCGCTGCTTCCAAATATTTTCAGTCCAACAGAAAACCCAACAAGCACTGAGACAGAATATATCAGCAGATTCATACATTTAATTTCTGATCGGAAAAAAGGTGATTTTGTTTTTTTTCTCTAGGGTGGTATGTGGATAATCTGAGCCAAAGGTGCTTCTGTGTGGAGTTTGCATGTTTTCCTTCCACACGTTCTTGTGTGGGTTTCCTCCGGGTATTCTGGTTTCCTCTCAAAGTCTAAAGACATGCACATTAGGTCTACTCTAACTCAACTTAAATGGTTGGTTGTTTGGGACTGTGTTATCTCTGTGATAGACTGATGACCCGTTCAGGGTGTTCCCCACATCTCAGATAAAGTCAGATAGCTTCAGCTTCTCCCGCCACCCATGGAGTTTGCTCTGTGCATTGAAAATATAGGACTATCTGCCTATCTTAGCCTCCCACGTCACTTGCTACACTATTGACCCAAAAATACAATATTATAAAGAATTTTGTAGCATTTAATTCTTTAACATTCGATTAGAATTTTACATTGTTTCCGCCTGACAGTCATTATGTCGCACGACGTCCTGCTGTCCATATCAGAACTATATGCATTTCTGATTTTACTATGACCTGTAGAGCAAATATCAGTTCCGTGTCAACCTCAGGAATTTGGCATACTTATGGCAATGAAGTACTGAGCCAATAAGGTGTTGTGATTGGCATTTCATGGCTAAGGGAAGCAGAACATTATCCTCTAGTCACATGTTGCCCCTCACGAAGAACAAATGCCACTCAAAGCACATCACCCAGCTCACTTCGCTCCCCTCTTCTGGATTCTCCCTAAAAGCGGAAATACTGATATTTATTTTGATCACTTTAAAGCTGCGGTTGGTAACATTTTAGCTTTATATGCCAACTCCTTTATTGGTTGAAATGGTTTTTGCACCCCGACAAGAAAAAAGTCATCTGTGGCCACTGTAATCCTGTAAAAATGCTGACCAATCAGCATCACAGTCCACTGGGAAATATCCAATCAAACAGTGCAGTGTCTGCCTGCTTAAGCGTGACCCTACTGTGAACGAGCCAGCAGGCAAAGCAGAGCTCATGTGTGTGGATGGGGGTGTCTGGCCTCGCAGGGGAAGGTTTAGCCGGAGCCCTGAAGAGATGCTACGTTCATATTTTGCTAACATTAAAGATTACCAACCCCAGCTTTAAGCTTTGCTTCTTGTTTGTGATCAGATTTATACTGGAAGCTGCTACATCATTCTTGTACTGTAAAGGGATATTAAATATTGTATAGGAACACAGGGCTGGTACGTTATAACAGATACTTGCAAATGGGAAGTTTACATAATTCAAAATGTACCTTTGAATATACAGTACCTCCATCAAAAGCAATTTTAAAAAAATATCAATAAACTAATAAATATACTGGATCTTCATGTATGCAAACATTAAACATTTATTTAAATTATATAAAATTGCTCTAGATAGACTTTAAGTGCAAAATTAGCAATTTTTCAAAAGCACTTAATTTTTTTAAACCTAGCAATCAATATACAAATATAGCTTTAAATTGAATAACAGAGAAAAATGCATTTGAAACGTTATGTAAAACCAATAAAATGATGAACTGTATGAAAGCAATGAAGTGTGTTGAGAGTTTGCAGCAGGGGGTCAAAAAGCATGTTGATTGTATTAGCATGTTAAAAAAAAATAAATAAAATAAAAAAAAAGACTGAGTGCATAATTACAAATCACATGCTGAGTTACTGTGACTAAGCTAACCCTGATCCATGCATAGTTTCATTTCTGTTACCACCAGAGCATGCTCATCAAAAAAAATATCATCACCATATTGCTTATACGCTTTATTATTTACTTTAATTAATGAATTAAATCTAATTAATTTCATTAATAGTGCATCTGTGATATTTGATATTTTCACGATGATGAAAACGCATTCAAGTATATTTTAGATGGGCCTATTAAATGTGTAGGGGGAAATAAACCATCTAATTTTTAACATTTTTGAATATTTGATGAAATGATGTTGCTCTTTTTGTCTATATGTTTTCATAGTAACAAACAGGTAAAGTAACCACATCATTCACACTACACAGGCATTTGTACTGTCTTGAACTTGGAGTTTTCACAGACCCCAAGACAATCCCACCTCGTAGATTCCACTACATACCCTGAAATCTTATTTTGTTGTTTTCTATTACAGACTATTGGGGGATCTGCCATGCATTAAGCATTTGACAATGAATAACATTCAGTTTTGTAACAGTGAATTTATTTTCACCGCTACACTGTTTACCTGCTGATTGTAATATATAATGTAAAAAATATATTTCTTAATTATTATTTTTGCCTTTTTTAATTGACCAAGTCCAACTCACATATATATGAAGCAGATGCTGGCATTAAATGATATCTTGAATTGTTCCTAAAACAAGAAAAGAAAAAAAAAAAAAAAATCAGGTCCATATATATTTAGACGCATGTTTTTGTAATTTTATCTCTGTTAACATAATTATAAATATTTTTAAGTATGTTAATAATAAGTTATAAGTATATTATTATTATTTATGCTTAAATGTATAATTAGCATATACTGAATGAGAATGGTGCAATCTGATTGGTTTGCTATCAGGGGATAAAAAAAACATTATCCCGAATGGTTTAAATGATTAAATCAAAACAATGGACACTCAAGATTTGTCACATGGAGCAGGCCTTCATCACTGTCCGACATTTAAATGGAAAAATAAATCATAAAATCTAATTTTCGTTTTACTTGTGTTTCTATGTAGTATATACTAAAACTTTGAATGACTGTAAAAACACGCCTTTGCGGAAAGTGGTTCACTTACGTTTTTGTGTAGTATATATTGAACTGTAAATGGGTAGAATCAAAAGACATCATTGCTACACAACACTAGATCGGCTCGGAGCATGCAGAGCTCACCCAAGCTGCCTCTGTCATATTTAGAATATTTCAATATAAACTATACAAAACTCGTTTTAATTTGCTTCTCTTTATGTTTCTGCCTAGTACATACTTAAACTCTGAAAGGGGTTCAAAGAGATCTTTAACACAGCTTTTAAGCCAGATTCACACAGGAAGTGAAGTACGACAAGCGACCATGCATAGTCAGTGATCGCCGGTGAAATTTTCTCAACTAAGCTGATCTTTTAGGCGACGTGATTCGAGCAATTACCAATCAGAGTTATACTAATATACTTGATTACAGATAATCAAAGCTCTCATGGATCCACTGTAGGGAACCAGTTTGATGGTTGTCGCTTCCCGTGTGTATGCAACTTTATGCACCTGCTCGCGAATGGAGTTTGCCTGCATCATGATTTAAAAAGTGTAAAAAATAAACCATAAATATAATTTGTTTTAAATGTGATTTTTGCTACTGTTCCCATGTAGTATATACTTGAATAACTATTTAGCGTTTCGTCTCGGGGACTCTTAAGCAACATCCACCTCGCCTTCGGCAATATATGTTAATGTTAGTCTGTTCAATTACTTTTGAGCCTGTACAAAATGGAGAGGCTATATTTAAAAAAAAAAAATGGCTTCAACCCTTGAATTAAAGCTGAAATTCTACGTTCCAGTCACTTCTTCATGGCTTCATTTCAAATCCACTGTGTACGTACAGAGGCAAAATTACAAAAATTGTGATACTGTCCAACTAATTATGGACCTGATTATGTGTCTAAAGCTGAACAAAAACATGATTTGACATTTTAACCAAAGGTTAACAGTTTTTTTTACAATGTATGGATAAATAATCCTGTAGATCCTTCGTCAAACTTAATGCCAATAAACAATGGCAAAAAAAATTGAAGGCCACATCTCATTAAATTACTAGCATGACCTTTCACATGTCCCTTTGAAGAACACTTGTACAGATCTGAATGCTCATATTAAACCATTTCAGCACTCACCCTCTTTGACCATATCTCCAAACACACAGCTACAGTGTCAAAGCTACACCTTATTTACTGAATGCTCGTTCACGAGAACATGTCGTTATCCTTGTCCGACTCTGGAGTCCCGGGTCGTGATATTTCGTACAGGTGTGAGCATCCTGAAGTCTTTCTTTCTTTGAGCAGCTGCAACATCTCAGCTAGTTGTGCCTCCAGGACTGCCATGCGGTTGTTCAAGTATTGGATATCACCTCTTAGTTCCTGCTTTAACTCCAGCAAAGAAGCCTGCAGATTATGCTCAGGAATGGGATAGAAAGCTCGCTTTCCCTCAGCCTGCATAGGGCTCCGTTCTTGAGGGGTCCGGACGTTCCCTTCCCCGACGTTGTCTAGTCGCAGGTCGCTCTTTGTGATGCCACTGTCACAGGAGTCTGTCTTCTTTAGGGACAGCTCTTCTTGCAATTTAGTCCTGTCTGGAAGGGTCTCCATAGACTCGGCTTTGGAAACGGCATTCCAGGATAAATCTGCTTTTGCTGTGGCTTCCTTAAACCTACCCCAAGCTTTGCCTTTGGTAGGTTCAGTGGATTTACTTGCCGGTTGGTTGCCACTGTGACCAGCAGTAGAATGAAGTTTGGCTTGGTTTAAGGTCCTTGAAGTGGGGTCTGATGAAGTTGACGAGGAAGCGACGGCGGGTGTGGCCGGGCTCTCTGTCACTGTGACGATACTGGTAGTAGCATTGGTTTCATGTACCATAGTTTTCTCTATGAGTACAGAACCTTTCTCTACATCCACTTCTCCCTGATCAGCTCGCTCTGCTGCCAGCCGAGCCTCCTTCTGCTGACGGAAACGCTGGAAAAGACGTCGCACAGGGTGATCCGGAGGAAGGTTGAGAGGGGCTTCATCCTTTCTTTTTCGCATCTCCTCTTCCTCACGCTTCACATCACTGATTTTGCGGAAGACTATCTGTAGGACGGGATTAAAACCGGAAAAGGTCAGCATGTACAGGTTAAATGCAGGATGGGTTTGGAATTGGTGCAGCAAGTAGCATTACTACCACACAGAGCACAGAGTAGCCCCTGAGCTCAGGCTACTCTCTGTGTGGAATTTATGTGCCTGTTCAAGCTATGTGTGAATTGGTGTGCACCGGATTCTCCAGTTTTTCTGCCCTATCATAAACAGAACTGAGCAAAATTGGCCCTAGGTATGAATATATGTGTCCTGAAAAAAAGTGGATCACTTCCAGGGTGCCATCCAGCTCATTCCCAATGTCCCCAGGGTAGGATAATATGGATGCTAAGCAAGTAAGCCAGTGTGGGAGGGAAGGAGGGAGTAAGGGCTGAAAAATTCATAGGGTGGCCATGATGCAATGCTTGAATCCGACCAAATGTGGTTTATGTTTCAACATAGTCTTCTATGCGGTTTTATAGAAAGATACAATGCAGGTAGTATTCTGAATGGTTGGATTTTTTGCATGGCAAAAATTTCGTTGCATGCCAGTAGTGGCCTGGTGGTAGGGTGCTGGATTATCCGAAGGTCAAGGTGGGTTATTAAAGGCCAGCCATGTCTCTCACTGTCTGTGGTGAGAGGCATGTAAAAGAACCATTGCTGACATTCGTAAAGAGTAGGCCACTGGGTTGCCGTCAGCGTGTTTCTGCCCTCTGATGGCCTGGCGAGCTGTCCAGGGTGTACTCTGCCCTCGCCCAGAGTCGGTTGAGATGGGCGCCAGCATCCCCCGTGACCCTAATTAGGATTAAGCGGTTCAGAAAATGAATGAATGAATGAATGAATGAATTTTGCTATACTGTATTAATCCAGCAAGGAAAATTATTGCCTCTGCATTTAACCCATCCAAATTGAGCACATACACACGGAGAAGTGGGCTGCAATGCATTGGGGTGCCCGGAGATTTCATTGCTCTGGCATTACACCTGCTTAAGCCGGATCCACACAGGAAGTGACGAGGGACAGGTGACCATGCAAAGTCAATGATCACCAGCGAAAAGGGCTGTAAAGTGGGCTGGCACGGTTTTTAACCGAGCTGAACTTTTACTGGAGTGTTTCAAGTAAAGAGTTCAAAGATACCGTCGATTGACACATGCCGCCAAACAATTCGTTCCCCAGGAAGTTATCCTATTCGCTCCCATAGGCCACGTAAATTTTTTTTAGATGTTGCATGCAGTTCAACGGCAAATCGACTCGCTTGTTGCTTTCTGTGTGCATCTGACTTTCCAGCCCAGCTCAGTTTTGTTCACTCAGTAATAAATATAATGACTTGTTATAGGAAAAATAACCCACAGTGGAATGTGGAGTGATGTGGCCGAGCACAAAGCCGTTACCACCCTAAAGTTTCCGATAACAGCTACTATTAATGACTTTTATTCATCACAAATGATAATAATATCTAAATGAGTAAAACTTTTAATGACTTAATAAACAACACGTTTTCCTTGTATCTGTTTATAGATTTATGGAACGTCCACCAAACATTCATTCATTTTCTAAGCCACATAATCCTAATTAGGGTCGCGGGGAGGCTGGCGCCCATCTCAGCCAACTCTAGGAGAAGGCGGGGTACACCCTGAACAGCGCACCAGACCATTGCAGGGCCAACACAAACACCTATTCACACTTACTCTCTCACCTAGGGGCAATTTAGAACAGCCAATTAGCCTACCGTGCATGTTTTTGGACTGTGGGAGGAAACCGGAGTGATGACACTGCCTGCTCCTAGAGGCCATGACGAATCATGACTGTCCGTCATTTAATCCACAGACAGAAGTGACAGAAGTTATCCATTCAAAACTACTAGATGCTTTTCTTTGTTATAATCCACTACGTTTGCCGACTTGGCATAAACTTTATTTAAAGCAATTTGCAGCTGAACAGGTGGAGGTTATGGGTCTTTCTCAAGCACCTATCAAGACATGTCAGCTCCAGTGATCCCCTTGCTGAATAATAAGCCCATTATTGAATGGGGTGACGTATGATATAGAAAATTATTCAGTCAAGGGGTTGTTATTGGATAACACCCAGAGAGACCAATTATATATTCTATATGCATATCATTTGAAAGCTGAAATATTAAATTGTTTTATTATCCATTCAAAATATTTTGAATCGGCTATCCCGTCAGTCGGCTGAGAAAGGCTCCGGCTTTCCTGCAACCTAAGTAAGATTAAATACTTGAATGAATGAATGTAATTTGTGAACTCTACTACACCCAATTATATTTTCAGTACCACTTAGATTTCTATTGTCTCACTAATTTTGTCCAAGTTTTTGACTTAGCTGTGGGGTGGCGTAGTGGTTAGGGTGCCGGGCTCATGATCGAGAGGACCCCCACCATGATAAGACCCTGGGCAAGGTCTTAACCACAAGTGTGCCTCTGTCCACCCAGCAGTATAAATGGGTACCAGTAAAAATACTGGGATGGTAACCTGTGATGGACTAGTGTCCCATCCAGGAGAACTGCTAGTCGCTTGACTCTATGGAAACTGGGGATAAGCTCCGGCTTGATAAACCAGTAGGCTTGGGTTTCAAAAGCCCAAGAGACTTACCTTACCTTACCTTACCTTACCTTTGGACTCAACTGTCAAGTCACAGATGCAGCTAGAACTTCACTTTGTGTAAAGAAGTCTTAATTTAGCTGTCTCGTACCCTACTTATAAAGTCAGGCCAAGCCAAAAAAAAAAAAACACAGCTCATGTGTTCAGAGATGATTTATTAAACATTATATCACCTCCTCGTACTATCTTACTAACTGTTTATGTAATGGGGCGGCACCCTGGCGTAGTGGTTAGCACATCTGCATCGCAGTAAGAAGGTCCTGGGTTCGAATCCCAGGCTCAGGCATTTCTGTGTTCTTCCAGTGCTTGTGTGGGTTTCCTCCAGGTACTCCAGTTTCCTCCCACAGTCCAAAAAACATGCACATTAAACTAATCGGCAGCTTCAAATTGCCTGTAAGTGTGAATGGTTGTGTGTTTTGCCCTGTGATGGTCTGGCAAGCTGTACCACGCCTTTGCCCAGAGTCGGCTGTGATAGGCTCCAGCCACCCCGGAACCCAAATAGGAGTAAGCAGTTCAGCAAATGAGTGAGACGAGGGAGTGAGTTCATGTAATATTGAATTTTCTAGATGGGTGACCAGCAGTTCAGCATTGATAATACCGTGAATGTGACAAATTACACATTGTGTACAGTGTGAAGTTTTTAAGTCTCAGACTAACAGCAGGGAGAAGTGGTTGGCTTCGGCAAGCGCATGGTGATTAGTTTCATTGGCAGTCGTGTGATTGAAACTGAAAATGGGATGTTTGCGTCAGACTCCGTCTCCCCGTCCCATCTGTTCACACTCCTTACTTTGGTGTGTTTGATTTATGAATACGGAGGCAGGGCTCTTGTGTTAATGTGGTTTGCGTATTCATTGCCTCTTATCCAGAGAATGACTCAGACAGGCTTTGCTTAGCCTAGAGGTCAATCATGCCACTCAAGTGCACCACCAACAAATCTGTTTCCACATGAGCAGGGTGTACGAAAACCAATGGAACAATGTGATTTTCTGGGCCATGGAATGAGCGTACTTAAACTGTTAAAGGGTTTGTGTTCTGTGTTTTTCCTAAGAGTGTGCAAATTTTTGCATTGACTTGTGCATCCAGATGCTGATGGAACACTGCACACTGAATAGGAACATTTAAATAGGACACAGCAGCTTTTCTCTGCTAAGTTGCCATTAGCCTAAGTGATACTAGGTTCTTCTTATTGGGACTCTCATATTTCACCTGCGTCAGGGCTGATGATGACCAAGTGGAGGGTCAGTTCAGAAATCAGCTGACATTTTTAAGCCGCTGTGCTCAGTGCATGTTATTACAGTCAGCATTAAACCCTTCCTAATATTATGCAGTAATCCAGACTGTATACGAGTTCCCTTTGAGGTCCATTTATGATGCTGGACATTTGTGTATCATTTAGCAGAATTCATTTATATAAAAAGGTGGCGCAGTGGCGTAGCGGTTAGCACGTCCGCCTCACAGCAAGAAGGCCTTCGATTCCCGGGCTTGGGTGTTTCTGTGTGGAGTTTGCATGTTCTCCCCGTGCTTGCGTGGCTTTCCTCTGGGTACTCCAGTTTCCTCCTACAGTCCAAAAACATGCACAGTAGGCTGTTGCAACAATTGGCCCCTAGGTGTGAGTGTGAATGGCTGCAGTGTGATGGTCTGGTGAGCTGTTCAGGGTGTACCCCGCCTTTGCCCAGAGTCGGCGAAGATGGGCACCTGCTTCCCTGCAAATCTAATTAGGACTAAGCGGCAAATAAAATGAATGAATGAATAAATGTTTAATTCAATACATTTATGTGGTCAGCATTTCCGCCTCATAGCAAGAAGGTTCTGGGTTCGAGTCCCAGGCACAAATGTGTCTGTGTGGAGTTTGCATGTTCTCACTTGCTTGCATGGGTTTTTCCCAGGTACTCCAGTTTCCTCCAAGAGTCCAAAGATATGCATGTTAAGCATGTTAATTGGTAATGATATTTTCTAATTCCTAAACGATGACTCAACTGAGCTTTCAATGTGTGCTATAAATAACTCTTGGCTAAGTTTGATCATTTTGTAACACACTAATTATTATAATGGCATGATGTGCTACCAATTTTTTTTTTTATTATTTTAGTTTTTAATAATAATCTGTGCAATGATTATATTAAACAGCTTTATATTTATTAAATTTATTATAAAATTCTTGAAGTTTTGTCAAAATAAGAGTCAGTGAGATCAAGAGATATCATAATAAGCTAAAATCAAAAACTGGTGACATTTTACAAAGCTAGATAAAAGATAGAAAAATATAAAAAAGTGTCAAGAAGGTGGGCGATAGCATCGCATGTCACGGAGGGGGCATGTGCATGCTTACGCCCCTCCCTGGTTGGTGGTGGTCGTGTGATAGGGAAGGCAAAAAGGTGATGGGTGGGAATTGGATACGACTAAATTAGGGAGAAAAATGGGGAAAAATACACCCCCACCCCCACCCCCACCCCATAATTCAGAAATAGATGCACAAAGAAAGTTTGGAATTAACTAACCAAAAAAATCCTTAATTGATGCTTAGAGGCATGTGGAACATTTATACAACATTACTAAAGAAAAAGTTAGTTGTTATACTATACTATACTAAACTATACTATACTATACTACATAGGTTAAACCCGGGGTGCTTAATCTTGTTCCTGGTGATCTACCTTCCCGAAGACGTTCCTTCCAACACTAATTATGCCCACCTGACTATCCAATCATCTAATCAAGACTTAAGACTTGGAAATGAAGACTGAAAGCAATAATCAGGTTTGTCAGATGGGCCCCAGGGGCTGGAATTATATTAGGGTTGTAGTTAAAATCTTTAGGAAGGTAGATCACCAGGTACAGGATTGGGCGCCCCTGGGTTAAACAATGCTTACATTATATACTGTAACAGGGCGGCACGGTGGCGTAGTGGTTTTCACGTCCGGCTCAATGCAAGAAGGTCATGAGCTCGACGATGGCATTTCTATGTGGGGTTTGCATGTCCTCCCCATGCTTACATGAGTTTCCTCCGGGTACTCTGGTTTCCTCCCATAGTCAAAAGACATGTACATTAGGGTAAGTAGCTGTTTCAAATCACCCCTAGGTGTAAGTGTGAGTATGAATGGTTGCGTGTGTGTGTGTGTGTGTGTGAGTGTGAGTGTGCTGGCCCTGAAATGGACTGGCAAGTTGTTCAGGGTGTATCCCACCATAGCCCTGAGTCGGCTGAGATAGGCTTCAGCCTTCCTGTGACCCTAGTAAGACTAAGAAGTTCTGACTTAATTAATAAATAAATCAGCAATTCATTAAAAAATCAGTCAGACAAATTAGTGTCAGTTTTGTCTACCTTCTACATTTTTTTAGTTCTGCAGTTTTTAAATCGCATCATTAGCCTCTAATTGCAGATTGCTGAGGTAGTCGAGGGAGAGCAGGTGTTGTGGACTCAGTAAAGACAGGGCTATATATTATTTAGCCTTTATGCAGGACAGTCAGGGTCACACACACTTCACACTGTGCTGTCTGAACACATTAGAGCACTCACACACGCTGACCGACGCTCTGCAGTCTTCACCACAGATCAATAATAAAGACGCAAGCGGATTGACATGGTGGGTGAAGATGGAAGTGAAAAAGGATAGGAGCACCCAAAAGTGAGGGGAGAAAGCAAGGCAGGGAACGAGAGAGAGGGGGGGGGAGTAATTGGCTATCATGGAAGTAGAATTTAACACGGAATGAAAAAGTCTCATTACACACTTCATAAACCAGCTGCGCAGCCTCAAGCATGTCAGTGTGTAAACTTGATGGTTTTCCTATAACAGCCTCCCTCAGACGCTTTTATTCCTCTCATATATAAAAAAATATTAAAAACTACACATCATAGGTTTTATCTCTTTGTGACTGAATTTCATTTTATGGAGCGTCTGGGAAACAAATTCAGCTAGTATCTGACGGACCGGTCAATGCTAACGAACGTACCAAATTTTTTCATCAAAGGTTGCGAAACAGTTTTTCTTACAAATTTTTTTTTCTCAAACTTTTGCAAACGGTATATAACACGTATCACTTAAGTTATTTTTTGGTTTGCCAAGTGATATGCACAATGCCAGGGAGGGTTTGCTCACCCTTTTTTATATGGTTGGGTCCATCAATAGGGGTAAGGATGGTTCAATTACAAGTTGCGCCTGACATTCACCTGGTATTTTACTACAAGTAAAGTGGTAAAAGGTCCAAAATGTTTCCAAACGCAAAAGAGTGGTGCATAGTTGCTGTTGCTGGTTGTCATTAAATGTCATTAAATGTCACTAATGACAGAGACGAACTCTAATTTTCACCAACATTCGTCAGAAAGGTTATAAAATTATTTTATAATGCTTATTAAGACTCATTCTCTTGCTTTTTTTAATACTTTATTAATCCCGCAAGGGAAATTACTGCCTCCGCATTTAACCCATCCAAAGTGAACACACACACACACACACATAAATGTAAACAGTGAGCACACACTCGGCGCAGTGGGGTCAGGTGCCTTGCTCAAGGGCACTTTAACAATGAATCTGGAGGAAGGGAAGGTGCAGCTCACTCCCCCCCACCACCACACGTTTTTCCTGCTGGTTCAGGAATCGAACCAGTGACCTTTAGGTCCCAAGGCCGCTTCTCTAACCATTAGGTCACGACTGCCCCCCTTTCTTATGAATAAGACCAAAACGCAACATACAATTTTTTTTGTCTTTCCCACAAAGTTATCTATCTACACCTACTGAGTGCTATACTGTGCTATGCAAGCTAACACAAGGTTTTTTCTTGTTTTCTTGATGCTCTGCGGAGCCTCCGTGGTTCCAGCGGTTAAACCCCATAATAATAGTGGGCCAGAGACACATGCAATACAGATTTTCTTTTGGGCGGCCCGGTGGTGTAGTGGTTAGCCCATCTGCCTCACAGCAAGAAGGTCCTTGGTTCATGTCTGTGGCATGTTCTCTACAGGCTTGCATGGTTTCCTCCGGGTACTCCGCTTTCCTCCCATAGTCCAAAGACATGAACATTTGTCTAACTGCAAGTTCCAAATTTACCGGCGTGAGTGTTGCCCTGTGATGGTCTGGCGAGCTGTTCAGGGTGTAATCCGTCTTCACCCAGTGTTGGGTGAGATAGGTTCCAGCCTTCTCACAACCCAGGTAGGATTAAGCAGTTTGGCAAACAAGTGAGTGAGTGAGTGATATTTTCATTTCCAAAGTTATTCGGTTTCGCGAAAAAAATTACATCGCTACATCATGTTTCCACCCTGGACTGCTAGCTATGAATCTGTACATCAAGCTACCCATGTATGATTTGATTGTTATCGGTGGATCCTGTTTAAATCCTCTGCGAATACGCTTCAATTCCTCCGAGGAAGCTCGGTAGAAGTTCCGCGGTGCATTTTGTTCATTCTGTGGATTCTCCTGAACCCTGTCTGAATCTACGCAGAGCATCACAGACTCCCCGCGGAGGCTCCACAGAGGATATACACATGGTAAATGACATACTTTATATCAGATACACAAAATGCTGTTGGTGACCCGTCATTTCTCTCTTCGTAACTCATTACATGTAACGCCAAGACTTTGGTGTAAGTATACCTACCCTATTTAATATGATTATCTTCTTAAAAAGCACAGAGGATAATGTCATTGCATCTCTGCTAAGAGGCTTATAGGGGATTTTCTTATATAAACAAATAAGGCTATTACTTTAATGGCAAAGATTATTACCTACTGAAAAGAGAAGTGAGATTATCTTTATCTTAAAATCTACAAAATACAAATTTAAAAAGAAAAATCCTAGCACCGTTCAAGGATCAGAACGGTGATTATTCATCTGAATACAGGTACGAGGGCCTGTCGGGATCTGACTGATGAGCAGCTGTAAAAGCAATTAAGATCTGAATGAAAATGCCCTTGAGAGGCAAACATGCCGTCTCAGCAGAGTGTCACTTTATATTATTGTATGTAAATTATTTTGGAATTCCACACGATAGAAACTATTGAATGCCAACTCTGAATGCAACTTTAATGCTATCAGGTAAACTTTACAGATTTTATTCTTCCACATAACTTCTCCGAGTTTGGAAGTATTGGAACCCTTCATGAGAATATGCAGATTGTATAAATTAAATATTGCATCGACAATGAAACATTTTTACCCAAACAACTGCAGGCCATACTGACATTTCCTCTAATTCCCCCTTTAATCCTACTTTTATGGTCATGGGGAGGCTGAAGCCTGTCTCAGCCAACACTGGGCGAAGGTGCGGTACACTCTGGACAGCTTGATAGACCAACGCAGGGCAACACATGCACACGTAGGGGTAATTTGGAACAGCCAATTAGCCTAACGCAGGGATGCTCAATCTTATCTGCAGAAGGCCGGTGTGGGTGCATGTTTTTACTTCAACCAAAGCAGTAGCCACACCTTCCACCTGTTTCAATCAGTGATCTAAAAATAAATAAATAAATAAATGAAGACTAGATCGGTGGTGGCCATCTTGGTGAGACTTTTGAGACCTTGCTTTAAGATCCTAAAATGGAGCTGTTGAAAGCCAACACAGCTCGAAACCCCTGAAAATTTTACTGCTGATGGTCAGAACACCTTAAATTCGTATAACTTTACAGATCATTTCAATGATGTTTGAAATTAATTGAAAAAAAAAAAAAAAAGTTCTGCATAGCTGTTTAGTCTTTCATATTCCTCCAAAAAGTGAGTTCAACACACTGCAGTGGTTGTCATAAAAAAAAAACACCCAGAATTCCAGGGGGAGATGCATTACAGAGGCTTTATAGTTATCACCGCAGGCTGTGTAAAAGTTCTTTCCCTTTCTTCCCCGCACAGAAAGTATGGATCTTACAGCTCTGTGGCAGAAGATGCTTACATAGACAAAGAGATACAGACAGAGACAGAGAGAGAGAGAGAGAGAGACATGAATTTCAATTTAGTCATAGCCAGTAAGCCACATGCCTGTGCTGGGCGCAGCCGATCTAGCAGTGAAACAAAAGCCAATAATTTTACTGACCAGAAATATTTACAGGACGTCAATATTATAATGGAACGTCAAGTATTTTGCTGCGACTAATAAGCGCTCTGCAAAATCCTGCAACAGATTAGCTAATTGAATTCTAGATCCATCTCCGGAGTGAACAATACAACCGGCTACATGATTTATACAATGATGGAATGCTATACCACCTACTGCAGGGCTGTTTCATGTGAGATTTCAAGGAGCCTGAAGGCCATATGAAGGATTGGGAAGCAGAAAAAATGAGAAAAGAAGTGGCTCTGATTTCTGTTAATGAAGAAAGGCTGGTATTAACGAACGGTATAATGGTCACTCACTCTCTTCCTCAGATTGTAGGTGAGCACCAGGTTGCGTGAGAAGTGATTCGAGAAGGCTGTGTAGAACTCCAAGACTTTCTGTAAGGCATCCCGTTTGATGACGTGAAGATCACAGTAGGTTAGTGCGCGGACGTTGGCGCAGGCCTGCGCTAAGTTCAGTTCCTTCCAGAACACATCTCCAAACACATCACCCTTTCCTGAGGAAGGACAAGAGAAAGGAATGAAATTCCTGAGTTGGCCTCATTCATATGTCTGTGCGAATGTTTCAAAGATTCTTACAAACGCAAATGAGTGTTAAATGTCAGCTTAGCACTTGTTCAATTAACTCTTTCGTGCTAGCACTGAAAGAAGCATTGCTACTGTTTATATTCTCTCACTCATTTGCCGGGCCACTTGATCCTAGGACCGTGGTGAGGCTGGAGCCTATCTCACCCTGAACATCTCGCGAGAACATGCAAACTCCACACAGAAACTCCCGAGCCCGAGACCTTCTTGATGGACGTGCTAAGCCCTATGCCACCATGCCACCATGACAAGTAACAACAGGCTGAAAATCTGTATTATGTATACTTCCGTCATAACCTTCATTAATAAATAGGAATGGTGTGATCTGATTGGTTCTCTATCTGGGAATGATAAAACAATGAATGAATACTGCTTGAATCGACACAACGGACACTCACAGATTCTCATGGTCACTGGGAGGAGATGACATCATCATTATCCTGCTTTAAAGGGTACCTTTGGTGTTACTAGCTATTTAAAACAATAACATATAACATCAACAGTTCCTTCCAACATCAGTCCTATCCCGTTTTCAAAGTGCACGAGTGTTGCAACTCTAGGCATGCTCAGAGTTCTGATTGGTTGTTTCAGCCTGGTAGTGACGCAAATTCATTGGATTGGCAGGGCTACGTCATTGACCCGTGAAGCGTAACACATTACTGGCCAGTGGTGAGCTGCACAAACAACAAGCGCAGAAATAACAAAGAACATTTCTTTTTGTTCCTAAACCAACTGACGACAGGAAAGCCGAGTTGGCAAAACGTTAGCTGCGTAAGCCATTTTGGATTTACCGTCCACACATCTCTGGCAGCGTTTTCATCCTCAGAGTCACTAGAATGTAATGTCTCACGGCCTTTACAAAAGACGTCAACCCCGCCCAATGTTTTGATGCCCCGCAGTTCAGCACACAGCTAGTAATCCACAGGATAAAACTAGCAGTTTTGTGCTTTTTATGGTCATTTATGTTAAAATAAGCGTCTGTGTCGCCTAAACCTATTACATACACACAAGTTCTGCTAGAAGGATGGCCAATACTGGTACTCTATAAAATAGAAAAATAAATCTTGAAATGTTTTTAATTTAATTTGCTTTTTATTATTGTTTCCATGTAGTATATACTAGTAAAACTCCAAGTGGGTTTAAAACCACACTGTTAGCTACACAGCACTTAGCTTAACTTAGGTAATTCACCTGACCTGGCTTTGGTAAAATATGTCAGAATCAGAATACTTTATTGATCCCGGAGGAAACTGTGTGCACATAGTTACTCCATACCAAGTAAAGAAAAGGATATAAAGTCTCAATATAAGAA